>CM049386.1:13574812-14096535 GCA_026937815.1 Etheostoma perlongum
CATCAGTGTCCTCCTTGGTTACTAGCAACTGTGTGATGGAGGGGTGAGGGGGTGCGCGATCACGGAAGGCAGAAACTATGCACTATAGCTTTAATTATGACATCCTATACATTTTTATGTTCATTCTATGTCTACTTAGCTTATTGCAAAACACCTTGTGGTGCATTCCTTGTATGAACGGATATAAAGTTTATGTTATGCTTTATAATAACCATCAACAAGTGGTGAATTAATTGTTAAACTTTAGTTAATAATTAATGTACTATTACAAACATTATGATGATTTATAATGTTAACTAATTATGAGTAATATTATAATTGATGTTATTTTATTATGAGTTGAGTGTAATTTGAATGTCAGATTCAGATTAATAATGGTTTTATAAACCATCTATAAACATTGTTTGGATGCTATTAAAAAGTTGCAACTAATGCTTATACTTTTTATTATTAAGTGGTTAATAAAGTATCAAGTAACATGTAACATATACTGTATATTTTTTCATTGTTTGTTACCAGTTAAATAACTATTAATTAAATTTCAATTGACCTTCAATTTAGCATTTATTAGTTATGGTTTATTAGTTTGGTATTTTTATTCCTGCCGTGATAGATCCACCCACCTGTCCACAGCGATAGCAGTGAGCGTGAACACTGAAACATAGACTGTGACTGGTTGGATGAGGAACACCAGGTAGCACATTGGGCGGCCAAAAACCCAACCGTGTGGGTTGAAGGCGTAGGCGAGAGTGAAAGGGACGCAGGTCACACACATGAGCATGTCGGAGAAGGCTAGGTTTCCAATGAAGAAGTTGGTGACATTGTGCATCTTGCGGGTTCGGCAGATGACATAGATGAGCAGGTAATTACCAAAGACACCCACTACTACAACTAGCACATAACAGGGGATGATGAGAGGCTTGAACATCTGCAGCAGAGCCACATCTGCAAACTGGGAGCTGTTGTTGGTGGAGCTGTTCTGCACCGCAACCTCATAAACGTGTTCACTGGTCTGTTCTTCGGACACAGACGGCTGTGTGCATCCAGCCAAGCCACTGTGGTTACCCTCCATGGCGACAAAGCTCAATGTGCTAGCACCTGTATTCCAAATTACAATAAAACAGGTTTGCATTAGTGTTCTAAGGATGCATGCAAAATGTAAATGAAACAGGAATCTGTTTAATGACATTTACACAATGTAAGACCACTGTTGAATAACCATGACACCAACCCATTCTCACAATGAGAGGAGTAGAGGACATTGTTAAAGGATGTATAATTATGAAGGCATTTGAAGGCTGAGCAGTGCATCCTCCACGGAAATGTGCATATGGATAATGACAAATCACAGGTTTGTGTCTGCATATAAAGGACATGTAGTACTGTTAGGGCCAATTTAATCTTAAATGTATTTTATTATTTACCTCTCCCTGTTGGCACTTTTACTTTACCTTATGACACACCTTATGACACAACCCTTTATAGGTAGACAGGAAGTTTGGCTAGAAAGGGGAGAAACGCTAGCCACATCGGGAGCAATATAGTTTTTTGACCACAAAACCACAAACACTGAACAGAATAAGATTGAATCTTTTTGTTTACATTTACACTGACACAGTCATACACCGTTGGATATGAGATTTAAGTTACATTTAGAAGGATAGTAAATCCTATTTTTGTTGGAATTAAGTTCAAGTTTGTTTGACCGTGCCTCCGAAATCCCCCTCGCCTGGCTCACACAGCCGTTTGTTAAGAGGTAAGACAAGTTGCTGAAATAAGTACTGTATGAGTGTATGATTACAGAATAGCTGACTGTTTGTAGTACTTTTCATCATCAGTGGAATATTCATCCAATATGACTGCTGTATTTCCATGCATTTTATTAAACAGTAAAATCATTTTTTTACTATGCTGATTTGTCACAGTCACTAAGTGAAGAATGAATTACAAGTCGAATCAAAGGACGGTAAAATTGTAACATATAATTCCCTTTGGTATGAGACTTCTAAAATATTAAATCTCCAGCACTGCAAAATCACTTCAAAGCATTATGTTGAACTCAAAGCTTGCCGATGCAATGTCTGGACTTAGATTTGAAATGTCTTATTGATCAACGAGGGAAGAACTGCTTTTTAAACTATTGTTTCACCTGTGACTGATGACGTCCTGCCATAATGGTCACTTTCCTTAGCTGTGATATTGCTTATGTACAATATATAAATATATAAAGAATGAATATAACTGTTTACAATGTAAAGGTATTGTGAAATAAAATGTTTCAGGATTTTACTTTTTTACACATGTGCATGTGTCTATTGATTGAGTGGTGAGAGAATAAGAGAAAATAAGTGTTACGTTTTAAAATGTTCCCACATTTTATTGTTTTTAGCTACATACAATTACATTTTGTGATATGAGCACACTTAGTACTTGATTTAGTCAAAGGTCCTAATGATTTTATAGTGTGTCACATGCAATACCTTCTGGTGAAATAAAATTACAAATGATTTAGAATTTCTGTTGTGATTTTTGTGATGATTCATCTTGAAGGTCATTTTTTACAGCCGTAGCTTGTACCGTTTTAATTTTTAATTTTTTTAATGTCCTCTTAAGAGTCATTCAATCAGGATTGTTTGGGTCTACTATTTTGCACAAAAAAACTTTTTCACCTCGCCACATTGCATATTCTCCCCTGCAGCATTAGCAGTTATTTTTTTTTAGGGTTTTATAGCTCTCATGTTGCAGTCAGGTTTCTGTTAGAGCTAAGTAGACTATATATATCTTTCTTCCTTTCCGACAAAGTGCTTTACAATTTTTCTTTCATTTATCCGCAAACACACACCTATTCACCAATGGTAGCGCAGCTGGCCTTGGGAGCAACTTGGTGTTCAGTGTCTTGCTGTCTCAAGGACACTTTGCAAAGACTTATCACTTTGTGAACAACGAAGAAGAGAGATTTTACAAAAGAATATTTAGATATCTATCTTCTGCTTGCTCGTTGTTATTGTAACATTTTGTAACATTTACATGTAACATTTTAGTCATTACAGTTTGATAAAAGACCACTCCATGATCAAGATCACTTTAACAACTTCAACAACACTTTATATGATTATAACTTGAAAATAAAATGAATCATATTCCCACACATTTATGGGGTAAGGGCTTACACTTTCATGTTAATACTTTTGATTAATAAAACAGGGTTGCAGTAGTTTAATCCGTAAGGCCTTTGCTTAAATAATAGAGCAATGAAAAAGATAGATTTGTTCATAGGTACCTAGTAACTAGTAGTCTGTAGTATTTCAATACCATATTCAAAGCTTTTTCCTTATGTTCGTCTCCCACGTTATCTTTTTTATTATTTAAAACTAGATAGAGGCTTCTGAATTATAATTTCAAGTAGTCTTACATAACTGAGCTTGGGCACACAAGGCTGTTTGTACCCATCAATCATCCGGACAATCATGTAAAGAGAGTGTATTATTTCATCTACAGTAAACATATATTCTACTTACTCTAGTAATCATAATTGTTTTGTATTCACTTACTTTATTCTTTCTTTAAGAAAATATTCTAGCATTATGACCTGAGGCAGGAGAATGAACAAATGAAGGAACATATAAAAAAAAGTAACTCACCTGTGTTGGTGTTTCTCAGTGGAAAGATAAGTTGAGTGTGAGAACAAAGAGCGGACCTTCCTTGTGCGCTTCTCCACGGTGAGTGAGCTGAAGCTGCTGTTTAAGAAAAGAGCGAGAGCGAGAGAGAGATTTCTATGGAAATGACTGCAAGCCAATTGGATGGCAAAGACCAAAAAAGATTCATGAGTGGGTTGGACTTGACAATGGCATTTTATCTTAAACTGATTAGTTAGTGTTCTGGACTAATAGATCTCAATAATGGTAGGAACGGTAAATATTGATCTGTTCAGACATGTGCAGGACTCTATCTCAGAGCGGTTTGATTGTTGTTTGTTGATGCATGCAAAAATACATAGATTGGCAGTAGACTTCTGATTTAACGCTAAAGGGATATTAATGTAGACTGGGTAAACCCAGCCCACTATGGCGGTGATTTGAGTTTGCCCTGCAGCTCCATCTCAAATCTATTGAGCTTGGCTTGGTCTGGTGATAGCTAGACTACCAATAGTGCATAGTGCAATAGTGTTTTCAGAGATTGTGCTTTGATCATGGATGAAACTGATTAAAGTGGGTATTTTAATTGTTGTGATTTCAGTAGAATATAATTGTTTCAACCCTCATAATCACTTGCAAAGAGGTCATGAAATCCTTTTTTCCAAGAAAAGCCTGTTCTCATTGAATATTACCTTTTTTTTTTTTTAAATGTCTGCATTTATGCCATCACTAAACTCCCACATTGACATGTCAGTGCTTCAACTATTTCCATTATCCATGAACCTTCCCTGGATAAAAGGTTTTAAAGTGCACTGTGATTAACAATTACTTGTCCGCTGGTTACAAATGCAAGGCAGAGTAAGGCTTAGGTGTTTCATTTCTTTTGCAAAAAATACTAAGAGGATGACCTTTTCATTGCATATTGAGAATGACTACGGAAGTCAGGTGGGAGTTATGTCTCTGTTCTTGTTGCTATTCATTAGCATTGCCCTACGTATTTAAAAACAAAAGCACAATACAAGTCAGTCATTTCTGTTCTGCAGCAATGAGCACGAGCTGGAAGTTTGAACAAAATGTCAGAAGAGGAAAGAGATAGACCTTCAACAAAAAGGCACTCTTTCTGACTGCTTTAAGGGGTAAAAGACATGAGCAAGGTTTTATAAACTCAATCAGCTATGTGAAGAAAAAGAAAAATTGCATACAGGCTTGTAAGTAAGATGAGCAGCACTGGGAAAAGATACACATTTCAATCATGTTACACTGTACTTTTAAGACATAATGACAGCACTGCCATCTTGTCAAAATTGTCAATCAGTGAGACACTAGAACGATAAGGAAAAAAAAGCACATTAGCTTATGAGCCAAGAAGAAATAGATCCGGAGTCACAAAATGATCGCAGGGTTAGAGGACGGCATTGAAGGAAGCAACATGTTTATCTGCAAGTGCAATGCTTTCATCCAGAAAAGAAGCCTGCGGCTGAAGAAATCATAACATGCACAAACCTGATGGAGTAAGGGGGATAAGTGGGAGCATTTCCTTTAACAAAAGAAGATGCTTAAATATGTTGATGTGTTGATGCTAATGCAATCCAATGTGAAATGATCAGTAGTCAAGGAGATGGTCCACTTGCTGCCAGCAGCCCCATTAGGCTCCATTATCAACACTCAAGCGTGTCTCAACGTGATTTCACAAATGAGAAACACTGATTAAATAAACTGCCATGTTTACACCAAATCTTCATGAGTTGGACTTGAAATAAGTATAATGTTACAGGAGAAACTCTCAGGTCAGTTGGCAGGGAATTAGATGTCTGGCAGTGTAAATAGAAAATCAATTTGTCAATGTATTATAGTTTTAAGGTTCTGGCAGAAGATCTTCCAACTATGTCGGCTAACATTCATCTTTAGTAATATTACATCTTATATATATATATATTACATATTATATCATTTAGATAAGGCATACTTTAATAAAGGTTTTAAGACTGAATCTATCACTGGTTGATAGATAATTTACTGAATACTGATACTTTATAGATACGTTAAAATCTCTTTGGCTGCAGTCTCACTTCCTGATAATACTAATTCTCCTAATGCTAATTTGCTGAAGGTTAATGCTGGAATTATGCTTCCCCAAAGATACACGTAAACGCCTTTGTGGACGTACAGAAAGGTGTTATGGGTAAGGGGTTAGGGTTAGCAATGTCTTGTGCGGACTTTTGTGTCTAAGCAATCTAATTGGTTGGTTCCTCCCCTGTCTGTAATGTTTGCCTATAAGCGAAGAACCTTTATCAACATTTGTCGTGGCAAAATTGATGGCTTAGTCGAAAGTTGACTACAACTTTTAAATGAAAATGTGTCATTCTAAACTTTAAGTACAAAAGATATGGTCATCTATCACCATCCATCAGAGAGTGAAATGCAATGGAAAAATCTTTTCACCTTCTTAAATATTGTCTTGTGGATCCATTTAGTAAAGTATGAAAAATATGGTTTTCTATTAGTATCCTGATGACTTTGTGCCTTCACTTCAGCTAAAATTTTAGACGGGATAAGCATAATGGGCCATGACAAATTGATGGCGCAGAAAATCACAAAATAGCATATTTACTTTTTCTAAATAGTCCATACCTAACTGAACAATATGTATTGAGACAGTACAGTACAGTATTGGGAGCGAGGCTGCATATTATCTTGACCTCCCCAATTGCATTGATGCACATTTATCTGTGCAGTGAAAAGCACTCACAGATTTTGAGGACATACATGATGGATATCTACAGGGTCTAAACATGATGATGATCATTTCAACAACTCATCACAAAGTAGGTGGAGGTAATCAGCACATTATGGCTGTATGTTAAAGAGTTCTCTTTTCTTTTCAGTTTTGCAGTTTTTCACCAAGTCAGCAGCAGCTGAGCTTTGAATATCCTCGATCATATGCTATTGTTTATCCTGCTGTTATATTATTGCCATGACATTTTAAATTCATTCGAAAATGTACCACATCTACATAAAAGTCTTGAAGAAAACCAACTGCATGTGCAACTCACCTCTCCATGTGCTCTATGGTGATCAGTGCCACTTTTCTACAGCTGATAGTTCACTGTGACAACGAGTGTAATGCACACACATTTGAGCATTCCGGTAGACTGTTGAACTTTAAACCAAAGTTGATTTTATTGTGCTCTAAAGGGAGCTTTGATCCCTTAGGAGCGTCTCATCAAGGTGGAGTCTTGATGATCAAAGTGATGTTCCGTTCAACATGAACAAATCCCTCCAGGCCAAGGATCGCCTCGCTGTATTCCTTGAGGATCACACCTTCATCTGATTCATCTTTCCTAACTACATTTAGAGAAAAAATCATTCTGCCACTTGGAGTGGCACGTGAGATCCAATTTCTGTATCAGACTCAGACATACTGTATGTGCGGTTGGAGACTTGTTGAAGAGCTGGTCCCAAGAATATACTGTGCAACCACTTAAACTCAGCTCATCATCATGAAGTGTTATTTCATCCTGCTTCTATTTACAATAACAGAGTTATTGAAAGTTAGTTTGCTTAAAGACAGAGGTTTTTATACCACAATGCCATTTTTTTTCCAATGAACATATTTTATAATTATACTTTTGATTGCCTTTTTGCCTGTTTACACAGTAGCAACAAACGATGCACAGTGATGAAATTAATAATGAGGAATTGCATGGTTCTATTAGATACTTTTGTTTTGAGGTGGTTTGAGATATCATATCTAATAATTCTTCCTCAATATAAGTCCAGTGTTTCATTGACAATGTAATTTAAAAACTTCAACAGCAAAATCTCTCTCCAGACCCCATGTATCCAAAAAATGGGCTTTGTATTGAAGCAATGTTGTCGACTGTCATGTCCCAGTCTTACACATGCATTTTGAATGAAGATAAAGTTATGAACAGACTTGAACAAATGTGTGTGTCTCAGCTTCACAATGATGGATACCACGTGCTGTCTTTGAGTATCAGTGTTTGTCAGTGTTGTGGCATTTTGAACAAATATGTCTTTTATAATCTTGTTGTCTTCAAATTGCTGTCAATATTCCAATTAATTACACTTGCAGCTACATGGACTGCATTGCTGTTTCAATGCACAGGCATACCAGTTCCCAAGCCCCATGGCCCAACAAAAGGAATGAATGAAATGGCCCACGAGGATCATTTTTAAATGAAATTCACAGGGAGATAAGAAAATCACATTAATGCAGAATTATATGTGTGTGTGCAAAGAATATTTTAGCTTTGGATTTCATTGCTTCAAGACAACAGCTTCTGCTTTTCCATATCACTGTTATATCCCAGATCCTCTTCCACATTAAAGTGTCTTTTATTATAAGTAGGTTCCTCTCTCTCTCTCTCTCCTTCTAAATTACCAGTCACATTCATCTTTTCAACTTTGTATTTGCATGTGGAAATACAATTTTCTTTTTCCTGTGTTGCCTGTTGACTGTCCCTATAGACTCCACTTTGGACAGTATTTACAACATGATTGACAGCATAAATGAATGATCAAATTTGCACTAATACAATCAATTGATTGATATCAAAGATTCCTAAAACTCTATGTGGGCAGCCCCTGTGATGAAGATAATGACTTGGTCAAAAACTGGTCAAAAAATCTGTTCAATAGTGAACCCTTCACCCTTTCCTCAATGTGTAGGTGTAAATGATTAAATCAATTCTTGATTACATTTAGCTGTTTCAGTTTCAGGGTCCTGGTGTTGTGCATCCTGGCTCACTGTCAAGCTGGCATGATTTACCATACACTTGAATAGAACTGATTCATTAATATTTCAATCTGTGATTTTCCTACTATTACAAGTCGAAATGTCTGCAGTAAAAAAAGAGGAGAATCAAATAATTACAATCAGTCTTTCCATAAACCTCTTGTAGCATATTTCTGTATTTATTGCTCTAGACTGTCTTCATTATATTGCTGATTATATGCTATTTTAGACCTTGATGTGTTTTTGTTTACAAAGTTTAGACATCATGTGCACAGTGTAGATACTATATGCACCATTGACATAATGTCACGTCTCGTCCCTGTGTCAAGTTTCTGTATTTAGTTGGTTTCATGTTTTCAGTTGGTTTTCTATTTCCTGTTTTATTTTGTAGTCTCTCTGTTTTCTTATGTGTTGTCTTGTATTATTTCTGTCTTTTGGTTTTCCTACCTTTGTGATTGTCTGCCCCACCCTGATGTGTTTCATCTGTCCCTTGTTCACTTCCTTACCTCTTGTTTTTGGTCTGTGTTGTCTTTGTCTGTTGTGAGGTCATTGTATTGTATTTTGAGTGTTTGTAGCCTAGTATACCCCTTTTTTGGGGGGGAAGGGGGCTGGCAAGGTGGAGGGTGGGGGTATGACATTGACCAACTGACACTTTGCTCGTTTGAAAGCCATAATGGCTCTCTCTTTTTCTCATGGGTGGGCCAAATTCTCTGGGCGGGCAAAGCAGAGAAAGGGGATATAACCTTGCTCCTTGACCTCATAAGGAGCAGATTCCAGGTCGGCCCATCTGAGCTTTCATTTTCTCAATGGCAGAGCAGGATGTCACTCCCCGATGTAAGTCGAGTGCAGATTTGAGTCGCGCATGCTCAGATTTAAACGGTTTACGTCATAACTGACATACTGAAATTTGTAAAATCCATGAAATCATAAACTTTACTCATTACAAACAATAACAGAAGATGGGACTCATTTCAAAAACGTTTTAGCTATGATTTTTAATTGCTAACGTTAGCTCAAAACACCATTCAAGTGACAGCCTTTGTTGTGTTTGATTGCTAACTTGTAGCAGTGAACCAACCATGTTATGTAGGTCAATTTTTACTGTATTGACATTACAGAAGTCTTTTGTTACCATCTTGTATGCAACTTGGCGCAAAGTAACGCATGCGCAACTCACATCTTCACTCAATTTACATTGGGGAGTGACACAGGATACCCAGGGCTCGGTTTACACCTATCGCCATTTCTAGCCACTGGGGAACCATAGGCAGGCTGGGGGAACTCATATTAATGTTAAAAAAAACTCATAAAGTGAAATTTTCATGCCTTGGGGCCTTTAAATCCTCAAGCTCACCACTGCCTGCTGCCTCTGCATTTGGGTCCGCCATTTTCTCTGAACCCTGTGACCTATAACACAACAGGAACACTCAGGCTGAAGAAAGAAAGAAAAAGAAAGCCTTTTTATGTGTTGATGCTGCTTTTCCTCCACATGTTTCATTATCTTACAATTGATCTTCTGTCAACCATATGCTGTGCCTCTTCTGCTCGATGCCTTGATGAATGATTTTCTTCCTGTAGACCTTGTCACATATTTTATATTGTCTTCAGACGTATGCAGTTTTTTTCCACTTTAATGTGGAAGAGAAAATGATAAAGTGTTGTTAAGTTATGTAAGCAATTACCTTATAACTCATATAATTATCCTTTATATGAGTTATAATGTTCAATATGTTTATTTTTGCACTGGATGACTCCAAATACATAGAACTGTTTTAGACAACACAAATGCTGGTGTGGCATTGCTGTGTGTGTGATATCAAAATATATCTATATGTCTTTATGGTCCTATGACCTTTTTAACATTCAAGTGACCTCAGTGCAGCACACATATTCTAAAGAAGTGATGTTCATAGATTGACTGTGGACAACAGGGTTGATGTTTTACAAGCTTTTATAGAAAATAAAATCAGACTGACCAGAGGTTATTAATAATCCTTTAGGGTTCTGGGATATTTGCAACGGCAATGTACCGCCAACCTTGCTGCTCACACTTCTTGATGTTTCCTGACGTTTGCCTCCCCGCGTTACACTTCGGGTTCCGCTTTTGTGGGTTCCCCAGTTCGCCGATGCCGACTGTCGTCGGGACGACTTGCACAGGGAGGCTTGGACCCCGTCATAACTGCTTGCAGTTCTTGTTTTTGTTGTCATGGTAATATTTGCAATATTGTGTTCATTCGTATAGGATTATTATACATATGACAAACTGTTCCTGTGTGACCTTATGTTTAGGGTATTGCTTCTGTTATGATGTGATGTGTTCTCACTTGTTTACCACAACTGCTTTCTTCCATTTATCAAAGGTTTTCCTGCACGCCTCAAACCTCTTATAACAACTTATTATTATAGTTATTTTAATCAAAAGTGAGTGTACAGACATATAAAATAAAACACGTATAATCTTGGCTGTGACTGTAAGTTAATAGAGAAAGTGGTTTCTCTGGGGTGTGTTGTTGAAACATTCTTTTTTAAATGGTCTTTTTTTTAAATCATGTTTTATTGCACACAGTGAAAAAACAAATCCTCTCTGTGTCTAATGAATAGACTTCATGCCACGAATTCAAATTAAATAAGGTGCTTGTAAACAGGATTTATATTGAACATGATAAAGCAGAGACATTCCTTCAAAAAGAGTTTAAAAGCATTTTGAGTGATACAGTATTCCTCTTTTATTTTTGACAAATAAATTACATCTCCACAACGGCAACTGTGGTTGCTGCACGTAAGGATATAGGGACAAAAACCTTGCACAAAACAAATGTACCACTGAGAAAATGTTTCACAAACCAACACTTTTCTGGAATCAACTTCACTGTTTTTGCCTTGAAAACCTCTGAAATTACTAAATGAGGCTTTCAGCAGATGGCCACAGAGGGTGGCAGCTCTTCTGAGAAAGACATTAATGGATGTGGTTGTTGTGGGGTCTAATATGGTGACTGGTAAACAACTAGTCTAATTTAGTGATGTTTCTTCTTCCTGTTGGCGCCACACAGAGTGAGTGGAGAGCCTGCAGGATGAGTGTTTTCCTGTAAAGCCTGGTTCTGTATTAAAATCTGTGTGCAGTAGTCAGTTTCAAGAAAGGAGTCACGCTTATGTTGCCCAACAACAGTGGAAAAACCTGCTATATATTATATATATAGCTTTTTTTACTTTTATGTATCCAGGTAAGTCAAGTGAGAACAAATTCTCATTTGCAAGCAACAAACTGTGATATTCACACAGTTATACATTTATACCTGGAAGCTGTCCAGTACCACCACAATCTGGCCACTCTGCAGCTCCACTAGAGCAGTTGAGGTTAAGGGCCTTGCTCAAGGGCACCACAGTAGGGATGATCAGGGATTGAACCAGTGACCTCCCGGTCACAAGCTTGCTTCTTTAACCTATAGGCCACCACTGCCCAACATGACCTACATCACAAGGGTTTTACTGAGAAACACACTTGCAGAAGAGTCATTAATAAAAACATGACATTAAGCGCTGGGCCCTTCACAAACTGAAATGAGGCTGATAGATACCCCACCACTACTGGTCTCCTTGCTACTTCAGATAACCTTCAGAGTTATTTTGGTTCCACCTAGTGGTCACCTTGAATACAACCACTGCACATTATTTCCCAGTCTTATTGCTGTAAGTTTGTAAGAGCTATGGGACATTCTCTTTTACTTGATTAGAGCCCACTTTACTGCCTCCCAAATGAAGCTAGCATCCTATTAATGTAATTGAGTCAAATGACGAATAGCTGACTCAACAAATGAGTAATTGCTACCAATTAAACAAATGGACTTCACTGACTGGACAGTGAGGAAAATGTTGCGCTGTAACAAGACCGGGAGCAAGAGGCCAATAACAGTAATCCTTTATGTTGTTAAAGATGTGAGAAGCATATATATCTCTTGCTAGCTAATACCATCAATTAATCCTTTATATAGGGTCAATAACATAAACACAGACATGTGTAAAAGGTCACATCGGTCTTTGGTTTAATTGGTATAACAGTACAAACAGTAAAACAAGGCACTGTGGTCCATCAGTGAAATGATAAAACAGAAGAAGTAATCAACAGAAGTAAAGCTCATAATGTGAAATAAAGAGAGCTGAATGTTCTTCTGAGCTTTCTTTTACTCGCCTCCGCACAGCTCCAGCAGGATTTTGCGGTAGTCACCAGATGTGTCCCCCTAGGAAGTAAGAGAAAGATCTGTGAGGCTTCAAAGGATCAATGTAGTTAATAACTGCAATCAGTCTCATGAAGCCAAACTGATAACAAACTTTGATATTCTTATTCAGATTCCTCAAGAGCTTTGGAAAACTCAGTAACTCATTATATCACTTTAGCTAATCACATGAAATGAAAGTCTCATCACAGTTGACACTGCTATATTAAGACATTCCAAAAGTTAGAATCACAATTATTATTAAATCACAGCTGATGTATTGCAGACCTTTTAAAGACTACAGTATTTCCCGGCCCTTGTTTTTAGTGCCTCACCTTGATGAAGGAGTACAGAGTCTTGCCATACATCTTCATGAACTGCGCCTTGATGTCCAACATGTCAATCTCCGCCCTAGCAACCATTATTCTGATGAGGACACTATCTGTAGTGCCCAGCCCCTGACAAGAGACAGAAATTGTGTTTCCATGGTGCTAGTGTTTGTCCCTAGTATATACAGTGTGATAACATCAGGCTGCTTTTCTTATGGCCAATGCAACTAACGTAATTATGTACGCACGCACGCACGCACGCACGCACGCACGCACACACACTGAATTATTGTAGCTCCATTACAAGGAAGAAACATTTACCTTCATTGATTTGTATAATCGCTCTGCAAAGAATGCTGGCTTGTTCCTTATACATTTCACTGCAATGCAAAAACAAATGCCAGCACATAAGGTACAATGCTTCAACATCGATAGTAGGCCTAATATAAAGTGTTTATGAGCTCAGTGTTCTTAAAGCCGCTTCTATCATGACGTACAGAGGGGGGACAAAATACAAGAGATGCTTAACAATTAAGGGAATACAAATACACTGTATAATATTAATGGACAGATGTGTGACATCACCCATTGGTTTGTGGAGATCTGCTATGTCTCGTTGAGTTTGCCGTTACGGGCGCAGCCGTCCTGGTTGTGGATGTGACCAATTTTAGATGAGAGGGGGGAGGGAGGGAAACGGGAGGACCCCTTACACTCTACATTACGCTACACACTTTCATTGGCAATCACATCATAACCACGCTCTAAAACAACACCCTGCTTTATCACCGATTTTAAAATCAACGAGACCATAATTAAAAAAATGGCCATCATTCTGTGTTGCAGAAAACGTAAAACTAAAATACATAAACTAATTGTGAAAATGTTTTCTAAGGTAATATATCAAGCGAGAAGTGGGATACTTTCTCATAGACTTCTACATAAACCGACCTCCTTTTGCAACCCCCTGTCACCCCCTGGAATTCAGATAGAATGCAGGTTTGAGGCACTTCATATTTGCAGCACTTCGCCGAACTGGATGCCTTGTCCATTAAAATTATACAGTGTATGGGAATACACCACAAATTGCATTATATTGACATAACATGTATTCCTATTATTTGGAGCCACCATAAAACTATGTGTACCAAGCCGAAAACATTTGCAGTTTGTGGTTGATTATGGTGACATCTTTGGTGCCAGCCAGTCACTGCAGTGTGTCTCCAAACTGCAGGTACTACTATGTAAACTGTACGGTATTTCCCTTTATATTCTGCCTAGAAAGACTGGGTTGTGGCTTCTAGGTTTTTCTTTGTCTGTGTGCATTGAACTTGAATGTTAACAGCTTTCACAACAGGGTTGAATCTTTATAAATTATCAATAGATGTCTATTTGATGGAGCATGTCACACAGCAGAAACAGACCAATGGCCAGAAAGACTTCCTCCAGACAGCCAGACATCTCCCTCTTAATGCTGTCCTCGATGCTTTTTCCAGAAATCTTCTGGTACTCATCAAACACTGAAAGAAAAAACAACAACAATGACTTGTTTCAGCACAAACTAAACAAACAAAGACAAAAGTGTTTTAACAAGAGTCTGTGTTTGCTTCTAAAACTGTCACAAAGGGTCAGGAAAATCCCCAGAGGCTGACACATGACTTCTGTAGCTTCTTTTGGTAAAAGAAGGTATTTTAATGTGACACACAATACCAACCAATACAAGGAAGTGTGCAGATAGAAAACATGACGTTTGTGAATACGCTGTAAGAATACCTCGCAGAAGATGGTTTTGGTTCCTCACACAAAGGACCGTTAGGAATTTCACCTCGTCCGTGCCCCATCGAGCCTCACCAGCCTCATAGATGGCCTATAATCACAAACGTTAAAAAGACAATCTGGTAGTCATAAATGAATCACATACTTTCATCTAAAGAATCTGGACTCTTGCCTTGGCATCGAGAGAAACCTGGGCCTCGTCCACTCTGTCGCTTTCATCCCGTCCAGCCTGCAATGTAGAAGACACATCCGCTTAAGAGAAAACCAGTGTAGATTGCGCCACAATGGAGACAAAAAAATGACAAAAAATTGTGTGTTTTTATGATGCAGAAGTGACTATTGCTTCCTCTAACCGAAACAATGGTTGTAAAGGGTTTTAACCCCTACTTCCAAGTTAAACAAGTTATCTTGTGTTTCCAAAAGAATGTCAAAATACTTTAATTCCAACAAATCAACTCTCTATGTAAAAAGGAAAGCAACAAAGTTCATGTTTTTAGGCAAGGAAGTGAAATATACTCTTCTTTTAAAAGGTTTTCTGCATTTGTAACATCCATCGACAGCGCTTTTTCATCACCTAGAATTTTAATTACAATTTTATAGAATGCACTTTTATGTCATCTCTAAAAATGTGCCATTAAAACATTCACATTGGCCCAAGCTAGGAGAGGTTATGAACTAATGTTTTCTCACCGTGAGTAAAGAGACCAAAACCCGCTGAAACATTCCTGATGTGTCCCCACACACAGCGTCTTCCAAGTTTCCATATTCTGCCATAAAAAGCATAAGAAAATGAATTCAAATATAAGGCATGGAATCAAATACCTGCAATCTTGGCTACTACGGGCTAAATATAAATACAAACTAACAGATACTTAGTCACCACATACTATATGGCTTTCTATATTTCAATGAGATTAATACAAAACAATAAGGTTTGGTAAGTAAATATACAACTGCATACAGTTTCATTCATATTTATTGTGTTGTGATCTAAATTCACCAACTGTGCTGGTCTAATTGGTAAAAAACATGTACACAAAGCACCACACAATAACAATGTATTCATACTCATTGAAAGACATTTAAAAAACACTTTGAAAAGAAAAATGAAAAACTGCCACATAAAGAGCAGCGATGGATTTTATGAATGATTTATGCCATCCACTGTTGTTTTAATAACAGACGCCATTACATCCCCGAACAAAGAACAGAGGCTCAGTCACTGATACACAATATTGGATATCATACACAACCCATAGGCACCAACAGACATTGAGCTGTATCATGACCTGATTTCATAAATTCTATTCACAGAAGTGACACACTTACCTTTCTTGTAGACCTCATTAATGGTTTTTATTTCAGCATTTGTTCTTGAAGCCAGAATATCGATGAGGCAGGCCTCTTCTGTTCCTGCTCCCTGTTCATGGATGCATATGGACATGTGTTAAAACCACAAGGATGGTGAGATGCTTTTCACTGAAAAGATGAGAAGTTTATGACTTAAAGGAAACGTAGCTTAAAAGAATATGTTTGGTAAAGATCTATATTTTTGTTTATTTGTCAACAAATCAACAATGTGTCTCTGTCTCTAAATACTTTCAAACGTCCCTACCCTGTCTGTGGTCTGTGTTCTCAGCCCCATGCCCATTTGTCCCTACATGTACAAACTGTTATTTAAACAAGAAAAAAGGCTTAAACTTGGGCACTGTAGTTTTTAGCAAAAGTTAGTTATTGGCATTTGATGCACTGCAGAGTATTTAGCGCAGCAGAAATGTGTATGTGAGACTGACTGAAAACAAACCCCAGAGCACAGGTTCATTGTAATGAAGGAACATGTCACAGTGCAACAGTGTGTCGGATTGTTGATCAATACTCGTTGGAGGATGAATTCATGTTGGTGTTGGTCTTTTCTTGGGAATGTTGACAATAGCAAAAATATTGACTATCACTGGATTTATCTTGAACTCTGACCTTCATTGCATATTTCAGCTCGTAGGCATCATACACAGGCGCCAGCATCAGCAGACCTAGAACGACACTCCTGAAGTTCCCACTCAGCTCTGAGGACAGATCCTCAGCCAGGTCCTGCAGGAGGACGGGATCAGATGGATTAAGAGGAAAACAGCCCACCAGCCGTTCCCACTACTTTAATAATTTGTTATTTAATAAATGCTAAGTAGCTTTGAGGTTAAATAGGTAAATCTTCTTGGCTTTATGTTTGGGGTTTTGTGCTGCCAGCCATGACTTCACACTTTCCAGCAGCAGGACTTGTGTCTCCGCTAGAGGGTGTGGATTCTGGACAGTTTTGTGAAGTTGTTCCACACAACTCGTCTGTGTGACCACAAGTGGGTGTCGCCATGTGCAACATGACTCACTCTTTCTGCCTGCGAGGATCCCTCTCACAATCTTTGCTTTTTCTCTCTCCCTCAGTGGAACTTTCAGATAAGTTTATCGACCTATTACCAGACACTGCACAATGGGCTGGTTATTAACTCATCTTGTCAATATAATAAACACCATACTTCCCTTTTAGTTAATATATTGATCTCCATAATCATAAAAGAAACAGGCAGTGCGGAGTGTACCTCTGTGGGTTCAATGTACTTTTTTATGGAGGTGAACATTCTGCTTTAGTACAGAATACAATGCCCAGTCTGTCCTGGTCTTTGTGTATAGGTGGTATTCATTTCTGCTTTACAGTTAATGGTTAACTTGCACATTATCAGCACTATGTTAGCACAGCAACCTCATGTGAAAGAGTGATGAGAGTGTACACAATGGAATAAGAGATGACACATCCACTGCTACTACCAATAGTCCCTATCAAGGCTGCTTTTCAAATTTTTCAAAACTGTAATTTCTTCACATACTCCGCTTCATAAATGTTGGTGTATGGGGACAAACACATTACAAATAAAAGACATTTACAAATAGACTTTGTTTGCTGCCTTTTAGTGCAGCTCAGTCAAAACTCTGACCTTCCCCACTGCTTGTTTGTAGGCCTCTTTGATGCGCTGCCTCTGGGCAATAGTACGGTGTGCTAGGACCTCAATGATTTGTGCCTCTTTAGTGCCTGCAAGAAATAATACAACATAGAATTGTATAACCTTAATCAATATTCATCTTGCATGTCTAAACATTCCTATTGAGAACAAGGGTTCATCCCTAATGTGTAGAACGTAGAATCAGGCACCAGCATAGCAACCCTGGAGACAATCCTAACACAGTTGTTTGTTTGCATAAGCATAGTAACCATTTGTTTGCAATACAGCTCAAACTAGAGTCAGGGAAAGATGATTATGCCAGCAAACACTAACAGCATCAACATTCCACGCTGAGCTGTGGGTGAAAGACATGGATTGTTCCGTACTCCTGAATGTTTGTTAGGATGTACCTCTTTGAGTGGTATATACCTGCCAATATTGCTACAGAACATTAGACTGGGTAGACCCCAGCCAAATCTGCCGGCGATTTGATTTCGTCACGCCTCTTGTGCAGAGAAAATTCAGAGCAGACTCCCCAGACCAATGCTCAATCTCAAATCTATTGAGCTTGGCTTGGTCTGGTGATAGCCAGAGTACATTCTGAATAGTGGAACCCTTGATGAGCTTAGTTTACTACTTTCTACACGATCAGCAAAGTCAGGATTCATTTTCCCTTCAATAAGAGGATGCTTTACAAAGCAGTTTGAAGAGGTGAGGCGAAGTACAAGGATATACTCAGCAGAATTAATGAATAATGAAAATAGAAAGCTGTGGGCTCTGAGCAATACTGAATTTGCTGGATCACTCACCGGCTCCTTTCATGGCTTCTCTAAGAGTCTGGACATCAGCGTCTGCGTTAAAACCAGGCGCTTCAGTCACTGTTCCACGTTTTCCAATCTGGTTGTAAATGACAAAACTAGAATTAGCGCCTTGCGGTTGTATGCCTCTGCTAACCAGTCAAATAGCAGTTTACATCCATGTCTGTCCAGGCTCATATTATGTAGACTTATCTATTAAAGACTTTGATGTAATTTAATAAAAAGGTATTAAGTGCATTTATAGGCGAAATGGAAGTTATTAACTGCCATGTATGATTCCAGTAAATAATTTCCAGTGAGAAACATCACTTCACTTTTTTTCTACAGAGAATCAGAATCTGAAATATTTTGTTGATCCCCAGGAGGAAAATGGGTTTCGTTACTTTTGCTCCCATTCTAGAATAGAAATATAAAGAGACTCTATATATATGGACAACTGAAAAGAAATATGGCAAAAATAAATATATAACTGTAACTTTTTTGGATAAATGTCTGACCCAACATTAAAAAAATAACATTACACTGAGTAAAAGTAACCACCCTCTTTGGGTTAATTCATTTTTTAAATGACATTGTTGCTAGATCTAAAAAAAACCCACTATAGTTATTACCGAATAACCCAATGGCAATAATATAAATAACATTTAACTGGGTAAAAATGCCATTTTTTGGGCGGGATTGTTGACCCAGTGGTTATTATACTGGTTTTATACTATACTAGTGCTGAGTCGGTGTTAGATTGACCCAATTTGGGTTAAATGTGTACATACATCTGGACGGACAACCCGTCGCGGAGGCATACTGTACTTACAACTATGTATCTATTAAACAGAAATAAAACAATCAGACACAAAGCTTAAAGTCCCCCTTTCACTCACACATGGGTTTTTCTTATTGTAACTTGTGCAAAATGATGTATGTGCAGCGTTTTATACTAGAAGGCTGTTTTACATGAAGGCAGTAAGATTCTATGTGCTTATCTTATAAATTTCATTTTATTTCTGTGTCATGCCAAACATCTGGCCCATCCCACATGACATTAAAAGACACCACAAATAAATGTAGCAAATGTCTTCCGGTCGCATTTAAAAGTCATGTGGACACACGCACGCGCACACACACACACACACACACACACACAATTTTTTTCCCTCTTATCCCAGGCTTTCTCAATTTAATTATAACAGCTAATTTATATGTATTACATATAAATCTGAGTTCAAGGCATAGACATTTTTAAAAATCAACAATACACAAAACCATCTATTCATGTGTCAGAAAGAGATGCTTTTTATAACTTATAAATGCATGATAAAGTTTAAGAGCTGTGAAATTGATTTTTGAGACATAATAAACTTGAATACATCTACTTTATTAGGAGAATCATTTCCACAGCTAGGGTTGGGCAATTTAAGCTAAAATCACAATGACCAAAATTACTTTTTACACTACTTTATGACTTTTCATATTAATTTAACGGCTAAACTGCTGATAATTGCATTGAACTGCACAGTAGTATGAGTAACTTCAAGAAGAAACTAAAACTTATAAACACAATTGATTATAATTTCATACCACAATTTGTGTCTATGTTTATTATAAACTAAACATGACAACAGACTTAACACTACTATGACAGGTTGCAGTAGCAACTGTAAATCACAACAGTACTATATCATTAATAGAATTATAATAAAATATGGAAAATTATTATATTGAATTGCTGCCCAGCCCATTTCAAAACCAAGCAAAACAAACAGTCTAGAGCACATTCTCTACTGGTAATGTAAATACATGTAAATAGTTGTTCTCGCTGTGGACAGGTGGAACAGCAGCTATGGGACCGACTTACCGCTGCCATTGTAGGAAGAGTGAGGATTTCCAAACTGGAGGTGCAGAAAGCTACAAAAGAATAAATACATATTGATAGTTTGTCATTTGCACAAGAACCTGTTTCCAACCAAAGTCTTGAGTTTTGAATGGAACCTTGTTAACCTCTAATTAATAGTGCATGCAGGTCATCATCTCGGAGAGGGTTTCCGTCACACACATTTGGTCATAGGCTCTCTTGTGTCCCATGTCTATGCTGGCGTCGCAGAAGCTAATCTCATTTAGAGGTTTGTTTGGACACACCTGTAATTACTAGAGGGTAGAGGGTGTTTCACTACAGGTTTGCCTGCAGGCATCAACTTACCCACAGAGTTATCATATGTCAAAATCCATTTAGTTAAAAACTTACTGAGGAGACTCATTTAGTTTATGGTGCTGCAGAAAGTGTGAGTGCACAGCCCTGATGTTTTTAAATTGACATAAACGTCCGTTTCCACTGAAGAACAATACTAGTTTTTTATTAGCAATGTCGACACAAATGGTGTAAACACAAAGAAATCCTTAACCTGTTAATGGGCATTCTTTTAAAATGCATTATAGTATATGCACGTTCACAGCTTTTTTTGCTTTAACAGCAAGTCATTGGATGACAACCCTCTAACGTCAGCGAGTTTATTTTAAATTGAGCAATAGAAAGGGTATATTCATTATCTGTAGGCTAAGTTAAACACTTTACACTAGACTAGTTTTCAAACTTATAGGCTATTGCAACTGAAATGTAGCCTATTCTGTAGTAGCCTATACACTATAATGTTTAGGAAAGCTTAATTGAGATAATAAAATGAAACGAAGAAGTGCTTCAGGAAGCAGAGCACAGCCGCTTCAAAGTGAACTTGGTACGAAGTTAGGGCACACCCTAATTACTCGCCTCACAGCCGCTCGCAGCCCTCAGTCTGCGCTCCTCTTCCGAATCAAATTCCGCTAAACACCTCGAAAACATGACTATTCGGACTTTGAACAACTCCTTACCTGTCCTGAAGACAAATTACTCCGCGTGAAGCCCGACAAAGGGTCAAGTGTCGACGTACCGGAAAACTAAAGCTTATTACTAACAGCTGCTTTTACGTCCCACCCATGGATGTACAAGTCCCACCCACTGTATGCACTGTTACACTACCTATGGTCCAACCCACAGCAAATTATAACATCCTCCTTTCGCGTGCACGTTAGAGCACGGAGCAATACTGCTGCATTTACGGAATGTCAGCCGAACGGGAAACCTCCCTTACTGGACTGTCCTCTAGGGACCATGGTAGAAGAATTTAAAGGGAAAGTATTCTTTAATGCCACGTTCTACTTGTACTCCACTACATTTAAAAAGAGAAAGGTTGTACTTTTTACTTTACTACCTTTATGTCCCACTATTTTCAGAAATTTAAACGAAACAATCAATGAATTATTCGAGAAAATATTTAGCAGATTAATCCATAATGAAAATCTACGGAGCCCTGGAGGTGACAGTCCTATACAAAATATTTTATCAAAAAAAGCTCCACCTCGACAATAGTAAATCCTGCTTTTATATGAATGCAGGATTAAAAATAATGTAAGTATAGTAACAGTCGCAGCTCGGCCATTTTAGGGGCAAATGTTTGCTTTCACATTTTCCCGAATACACATACTTTATCGATGGTTTATACGGGCTGAGCGATATGCCTTGAACGCGACATGTGACCACATACCATGGGGGAGGGAGGAGATGCTGCAGCTGCGCTCTGAACTACAATACCCACAATTCCGTCCGCGCGTCAACAGCTAGGATGTTGCGATATCGCTGGCAGCCAAAGATTGCTGTGGCTGCAGAGATTAGGCTGCTGGTTTGAAACCTCTGCCTAATGTTTTGGTAGATGTCAAATTCTGTGGTATCTCATTTGCAGCAACAGTTGCAACAGACGGAGGCTTTAGTTTCTTGTCGATTATGCGCTTGTTTGTGTTGATGAAAGGCTGCATCGAGCTAATGCGTTAGCTTACTCAAATCACAGTTTTAATGGACATGGAAGCAATAAAATAGCTAGTTGGGCAGCTATGTGCTATTTAACGGTTGCTTCCCTTGACTGAGGATGGAAATATTTTTTCGGCTAACGCTATCACACAAGTTACACGTCGGATACGTCGCACTCGAAGACATTATCTTCAGAGGATAACCTGGATAACCTTACACGAAATGTCATAGCGCGTGAGTAGCTAGCACTCAGCTAGCTTAGTAATGTCTGGACGAGATGGAGAAGGACCTAATGTTATCAGCAGCAGCAGCCGACCATGAACAGCTGGATGGATAGCTACAGAAATACTTTCTCCGGAGATGCTTTAGCCTCCTGTGTGGTGTAATTCACTTACATAACAGCTAGTCGCAACCGCTCTATCACCAACTGGCTTGTGTTGGCAAGCAAATGGGAAATTTGCCACCAAAAATCTGGGTTGTCTCAACATCATAAGTGACAAAGGCAGCACTGCATGTTTTGAGGCTGCAAATAGACTTGTTTGAAGCGTCGGATTCGTTCGGTTTACAATCTGACCTGCATTATCTATCAGTGCAATCATTAAGTGCACAAGAAACAAGCACTTCATCTGTGTTTCTTGATCCAATTCGCAAATACTTCTGTCATTTCGACATCATGAGGAAGTTCTTTGATTCTCGTCGGGAGTTGGTGAGCTCTGGGCCTGGGTCTGGAGGAGGAGGTAGCAGCTCTGGGTCCAGTCATGCAGGTGGTAATTTCATTGGCAGGGCTTTCACTGTCGGGCGGCACCAGGTCACTGTTGAGGAGATAATTGCTGAAGGTGAGATGTTTGCATGATGCTATTTGTTTGTTTGCCCGCCCCCCACTTATCTTTTTAAGCATGATGCATGTTGCATCTATGTATCTTGGATACATAAATGCAAAAAAGAGGCCTAATGCTGAATAAATGAAGGGTTGGTGATACAGTGCAAGCTGTAGATCACACATGATTGTTGGATTTCTTAGATACCGGTGCTAGGACCGTTTGGCATCAGCCCCAAATTACTGATGCTGAAGTGGAGGCCTGTACTTGAAGAAAACAAATCAATCACAAACAAACAGGAACACATTTTTTTGTTGTTTTTCTTATATTTCTGATTGTAGTTTTTAAAACAGTAAAACAGTTTCTTTGAACATAATGTGAGCCAACTGTACCTGGTAGTGTTTGCACAGACTGCATACATGTTAATGCAAGTACAGTATACATATTAAATGAGAGAATATTGCAGTGAAGTAGTTGCTTCTGGTGAAATACTCTTAATGACTATTGTTAAACTCAGACATTCTTTAACTCTATTTTGACTTTCGATTGACCATAAGCTACTAATCTTCTTAACCATAGGCTGAAGTAATTACGTCTCCCTTACAGTATCATAATTATCGATGCAAACCTTCAACATGAACACATGATCATAGGTATCTCTTGCAGATTTATAGTGTTACAGTGCTATCCAATACCATTTCACTCATGTCAAGTTGAGGATGCAGTATAAGCTGTGTTGTCTGCCTGAAATTGATGACTCTGCCACAACTGAACTCGGCAAAGTGAATTTGTGGTCTGAGCTATACCAGATGGTTAGGCCTCAATGTGGGCCTCTACGTAAACCCTGCAGCTATGACATGACTAATACATAGCGCTATAAGGCTGCACCATTTGGTCCTAGTCCTTTGTATTGATACATAGACAAAGATTGCAACAGTTGTAAAATTTACATTTCCAAAATCTGGATGCACTAGGAAAACGTGAATGGTGTGATGCTTGAATTTCAAGTCTTATACATTTTTGTATTGTTTGTAGGGAAATCTGTTAATAATCTTGTAGAATACACTTAGGTTTTGGTGACTGACCGTTTTATTTGATCCCTTTCTGAATCCTGCAGGTGGCTTTGCAATTGTGTTCCTCGTGCGAACAAATCAAGGGGTGCGTTGCGCCCTGAAGAGGATGTATGTCAACAATGAGCATGATCTGCAGGTGTGCAAATGCGAGATTCAAATAATGGTGAGCGGCTGAAATTAAATATTTCTACTTGATGTCCCACTGAAATGATGTGATATTTCTATGGGAGTTGAAACCACATATGAATGCAACCACAAGCAAGGTGAAGCTCAAATTGGGTCTGAAAGCTCTCAAGAAGTCCACACATGCAAGTATTCTCTATTTTGTCAAGAACGACTAAGAACAAGTGCTGAGTTCAGTACACATACAGCCTGCAGCAGGGTTGCTAGGATGACCGTACTGTATTTATTCATCTGGTCCTTGGTGAGCTTTGTTTTTGTTTTCATAGTATTGTCTTGCATGTTCTGCTCTCCTCCTGAGATCTATTGTTGAACGAGTTGCATGGGTTATTAAGGACTTAAGGACAACCTAGTTCATGAAGAGAGTGATTCGATTTTTATTTCCTAGTTTTGAAACATCTTTTGGAGCTGGACTCCAACAGTCATTGTCTGAAGGACCAATCAGTAAGGAAGGAAGCAATGGATGGTCAGTTTACAAAAAAATGGCTGATTGTATAAACAGTCAACAGAATTACATACATTAAATTCTTAGATTCTAGACCCTCACATTTGGTTTAAATGGTTTGATGATGATATCTGGTGTGATTTTTCATCATCATATGATCTTTACCTCTCAGTCGCTGTCTTATTTACGCGCACACACGCACACACACACACACTCATCGGCAGACAGTCAGGCAG
The DNA here is from genome assembly GCA_026937815.1 of Etheostoma perlongum. Lineage (NCBI taxonomy): Eukaryota > Metazoa > Chordata > Actinopteri > Perciformes > Percidae > Etheostoma > Etheostoma perlongum. The sequence goes on from CM049386.1 coordinate 13,599,909, forward strand.
GCAGACAGACAGTGCTTCACCTCAGCCATAGTACTTGACATGTTTTCATTACCTAATAGGTTCCTGATTTCAGCTCTCTATTGCTGCTCCCTCTGCAGGTGATGGCCGTACACTGCACCACAAAACACTGTCCAGATTGAATTAATTGGCATTAAACTTCTTAAACTTGAGCTCCCTCTTTGCTGCAAAATATGGAGATATTTCCTTACTGTTATATTGTTTTATTGTGTTGCGCATAATTTAGTCGCTTCTGTGGCATCTTTTCTGAATGATGAATTCAAAGCAGAGAATCAAGTCATTTTGAAATGCTGCCATATTCTCCACCGGTCATGTAGATGCACTCTATTAGGCAGCTTAGCAGAAGTTGTGCCTTTTGGTACAAGCTTTATGAACAGTGTTTTTAATTTTTTTTAATGCTCTGGAATGTGTGTTTGTTTTCTTGCAGAAAGACCTTGTCGGTCACAAGAATATTGTTGGTTATCTGGACTCCAGTATTACGGCTATGGGATCAAGGGATGTATGGGAGGTTCTCATACTAATGGACTACTGCAAGGGTGAGTGCAGAAAGGGAAATGTGTTGTGGCCACATTCTTCCATTACTGAAAGAATTTGACTTTGGGTAGCAGTTTCAGAATAATAAAACAATATTAGTGTTTTAAAAGAATAACACACACAAGTAAATGTTCAATGATATGAGGTGAGGTTATTTCCCCTGTTGTTTGTGCCGCTGTATAATTGGATATTGTTTTGCAGGGGGGCAGGTGGTCAATTTGATGAATCAGAGGCTGCAGACTGGCTTCACTGAGACTGAGGTGCTGCAGATCTTCTGTGACACCTGTGATGCTGTTTCTCGCCTGCACCAGCGCAAGACACCCATCATCCACAGAGACCTTAAGGTGACACATGTTGCCACATGTCTTCAGTGTAATGCTCTGCTCTGCAGTGTGCAGGATGGGACTGTCAGCCCATTCTGTGTTAACTCCTACTGTGGATCACCATACTGGTGTGTTTGAAGAATCATGGTTGATATGTTTGTGTGAGTTGAAGCTCTGTTTAATTATGGATAGCTCTAATAGGAGATACAATTGTCAGATGTCTAAATACTTCAAATACCTTTCCTTTCTGCAGAATGCAGTCAATTGCAGAAATGAATTAAAACTAGACTTACTGTACATTTGCATGTCATAATGGAATGGTGGCCTTACGTTGATTGTTGTATTCATCATTATATCAAGTGCACATGTTCCAAAAGGCAAGAAGAAACTCTGGTGTTTGATTTGGCTTAATGGCTCCATTACTGTACTGCCTCCTAACAGGGTCCTTTTTTTTATATATATATATATATGTGTGTGTGTTATTTCTTGTATATCTATAGGTGGAGAACATCCTCCTGCATGACAAGGGTCATTATGTGCTGTGTGACTTTGGCAGCGCCACTAACAAGTTCCAGAGCCCACAGACTGAAGGAGTGGCCACCGTGGAAGAAGAGATCAAAAAGTTTGTGCCTCTTTTTGTCTTTTTTTGCAGCTTTCATTTGTTAGCACTCCTTTTAGGTATGGCTGCACAGAAGCTGTCAGCAGTTTATCCTTCATGAGCAGCTTTGTTGTTATTTTATAAACTAATTTAAACTAACTATTTTTTTTCAGCACTATTCATATTTTGACATGTGCAAAACAGGTTTTGCGTGAGGAAAAATGTAATTGTAATGGATACAATCACCACTTTCCTTAGCATCTATGCACTTCTGTTAGCACATCCTACTGTGTAGGTTATTAGTATTTCACTGCTGCAGCAAAGATTGGTAGTTCTCTTACTCTTTTTTTCCTTTTTTTATTCTTACTAATGTGTTCCTGTTTTCTTTCAGGTACACCACTTTATCATATCGTGCCCCTGAGATGGTGAACCTCTACAATAACAAGATTATCACCACAAAAGCAGATATTTGGGTTCGTGAAGAAAACTGTGTTTATCATGCCCCGGGGTGCAGAAGTGCTCATAGAGCAGTAACACATACTATGTATAAATTCTTGTAAAACTAAGCACCATAGCCTCCGTTGATGCAAAATATCATCGAGCTATTGATTATGGTATACTTTGTGGAACTAACACTTATTATTTATGGTTACTGTATGTTTTGCTGTAGAACCCAAATTTGACATAATGGCCCAAGACTAATAAAAGTTGCTCACTGAATACATAGTTTTTTTTGTTATACCAGCTGGTAGAGAGAAATATGTATTTGTTGTGACTTACTGTTTATTATTGATATACTTTATTAATCCTCTCTTTTCCTCATCTGCTGTCTTTGTTTGTGTTTGGTGTGACGGGGCATGCATGTGGTTATCTTCTCCAGGCGCTGGGCTGTTTGCTGTACAAAGTGTGCTTCTTCACTCTGCCCTTTGGTGAAAGCCAGGTGGCCATCTGTGATGGCAGTTTCACCATTCCAGACAACTCCCGCTACTCTTATGATCTTCACTGCCTCATTCGTTAGTCCTTCTTAAACATTAATTATGATTTCAACAACATCAAATTCAGTTCTCACAAAGGCATGCATCTGTGGTTAAAGTGGGAATATCTACTTACTGACTTTCGTAACTCTCCACTTTTTGAGTCACAGTCTCTTGTTTCTTTGTGGTTTTTTTCAGGGTACATGCTGGAGCCAGACCCAGACAAAAGACCAGATATTTACCAGGTGTCCCATTTTGCTTTTAAACTAGCTCAGCGGACCTGCCCTGTTCAGAATGTGAAGGTCAGTCTTTCTCTGCACCAATGTCAGCTGAAATATTTGGAAATGCTTGGCTTTCTCTCATCAGTAATTGATTTTCAGGTTGTATGTAGTGGAATCTGCTAAGAGCTGTCTGCCTGACCAAACACTTTTAACACTGTGGGAGGAAAATCTGCACTAATTCATCAGTTGCAAACAGTAGAGAATGCTTGTTGATGAAATTCTGCACTTTTACTGCCAATTGCAACAATCAGGACATTTTAATTGTCAAACGTTGTCTGTACCAATGTCATTAATACTGCTTAACATTTATTTAAAGATTTAGCATTTTCTTTCCATAATCCAGAATTCTCCAATTCCTTCTAAACTTCCTGAGCCAATCAAAGCGAGTGAGGCTGCAGCAGCAAAGAAGAGCCAGGCTAAATCCAGGCAAGCATGACTTGTTTACATTGTATCACCATTAAAACTGTAATAGCACAGCCTTTTGTGGAAGTAATTAGGTACAGTCAGTATTTTGATACACATTACATAATTATGTTAAGACTATTTCCCATGATTAACAAGAAGGCCAACATGCTGCCTTTGTTGCCAGACTGACGGATCCAATTCCCACCACTGAAACCTCCATTACCCCTCGCCAGAGGCCCAAAGCAGCACATACCCAGGCTGCAGCTGGCATCCTACCCATCCAGCCTGCTGCTCTCACCCCTCGCAAGCGGCCTAATCTCCCTGGTGGTGCAGCACAGCCTGTGGGTATGTATAGCACTCGGTCCTTATTGTATTCTTCTGTTATAGCAAAAAGAAACCAAGCTTTTGAATAAAGATGTGCATAAAGACAGGAATCCCTCTAATCATTTGTGTGCACATTGAATTAAACAACACAATCTAATCAATAGCCCAAAATGATTATAAAATGATTTTCTCCAGACTTTGAAATTCTGCTTCACTTGATACCAGTTGTTGTACCTGTTAAAAATCACATTGATGTATTTTATCAACATATTTTATGATCCCCTGTTCTGATGAACCTGTTTATTTTGCTTGATTTTGACATTGTTGTGCATTTTTACAAGTAGATTAAAAATGTGTCCATGCTGTTGAGTAATTTGTACTTTTTTTAACATCCTACAGGAGTCAGCTTAAACCTCTCTCAGCCCGCTGCAGCTCTGCAGTCACAGAAGGCACAGACTTCAGTTCTGCCACTCATCCAGTCACAAAACAATTCAAGCCAGGCTGTGGCTCCACAGAAGCAGGTACATGTACAGGCATTACACCGAACAGACTGCTTTTTACAGGTGCAAATTAATACAAACCCTAAAATGTATGACAATGTGCAAAAAATCAAACAGAATCAAACACCTTCAAGAAAGTATAATGCATGTTTGGCTGTTGTCTGTCCCTTCATATATCTTCACATTAGTGATATTGATTAATCTATTACTAGATTGACAGAAAAATAAATGGAAAGGTTTTGATAATTGTTGTCCTTTTATCCGGTTAAAGGTATTTGACTGGTCAGACAAAACAAGCTATTTCAAAACCTATCTTTAAGCTCTGGGAAATTGTGATGGTATATTGTAGACTAAATCATGAATCAATTCATTGAAAAATAAACCACATACCAAATAACAATACATATCAACCCAAACACAAATATAAATTCACAGTTGCTTGTGGAACTTGGAGCACTAAGTTAGACCTACATTTTTAAACGGGTGACAGTTTACCTGTCTGCACATTATTTTATTTATTTTTTATGTATTACTTTATGATTTTAATTGTGCACTTAATATGTATATATTGTATGTAATATGTATCATATTGTATCTTTTATGTTAAGATTTTAATCTGTGAAAAGCACTATATAAATAAATTGCACTTACTTAATTACTTAAATACTTACTTACTTACTTACTTACTTACTTGAGGTAGTTTGCAGATGTAACAGATTCGGTCATATATTTCTGTGTGATAGCCGGTGCAACCAGCCACCGCTTCAAGAGCAGAAACTACAACAGCAACAGCAGTTGTGTCAGCAGTGACCAAGACTGACGTCCAACCCCAAGCACAGCCAATAGTGCAGCAACAGACCACACCTCCCTCTGTGGCTAGCGGCACGTCTCAGCAAGCAGCTCAGACTCCATCGAGCCCGGCCCCACCTCAACGCCCAACTCGACGCAAGCAGGCTCAGCAGCCAGCGACTCAGCAGCCAGCGGCTCAGCAGCCAGCGGCTCAGCAGCCAGCGACTCAGCAGCCAGCAACTCAGCAGCCAGCGGCTCAGCAGCCAGCGGCTCATCCTTCACCAGGCAAACCGGCCTCTGGTCAGCCGCCTGTATCTCAGCAGCAACATATAACTCAGCCATCAGCTGCTCAGGCTCAGCCTGCCTCCACTGAGATCAGCCCAAAAGCAGCAGTTACGGTAAGTTCTGCTCACCATCCAGCTTCTGAACATCATCATCACTGTAGATGTAGATCTGTCAGAATGAATTACTTTATTTTCTTTTATTTGTCCGTAATCTTTTAGTGGCATGGCATTGTGCTATTATCATCCATCTATCCATCAATTGTTTCCATTTTTTACCCTAGGTGTGGCTTTAAGAGAGAAATCTAAATATTGTAAAAATATTTACTATACCTGTTTGTTATATTTGAATCTGTCTATCATTTTACTCCTTTTCTGTTTTTTTGGTCAGAGACATTTTGCCTCCAATAATTGATCTTCTGTGTTTTTCTTTTACTCTATGCCCCTTTCGATCAGACTCCACCTGCTTCTCCAAAGACAACTGAAGAGCAAGGCCACCAACGCACGCCAAGTGACACCACAGCCAGCAGCGTTGCTGGACTTCCAGTGAGTGACTTCTTACAGCAGCCACAAGAAGCTAATGAAGACGCTGCCTTCAAACAGTAAGTGTCACATGCGCTGGAATAAACCTGAAGAATAGTCCAAAGTCTTCCCCTGTTTGTTTTATTCATGATATGTATTTTTTACCGTAGATCACTTTCATCTCAACCAAGCACTGCCCAGCTTATTCAACTCGGTGTTGGTGATGCAGGCCAGGAACAAAAAGAAGCTGGACCCACTGTTGATGCCACCAACACTCCCACACAGCCGGCATGGAACCCATTTGACGATGACAACTTTTCCAACCTCACTGCAGATGAGTTCAAAACTGAGGACAAAAAGCCTTCTGGTACTACTTTTAGTACTACTGTGTTTGATGTATATTTGTATTAATATGTTGTAAACTTTTAATAACTGGAAATGTCCTTTTTCCAGAACTGCCCTCAGAAATGAAGTCATCATCTTCTGAGGAGTTGATACCAGGCCTGCAGGCCTCAACCACGGATTATACATCCCAAGATACTGGTATGTCCTTTAGACAGTCTACAGAATCCGTGTCTTTCTTCTGCATCGACTTGAACCCATTAAACTTCACGGACCCTTTACAACATTGTCACAAACTCGGACTGTCCCTACAAACACAGTTCAGTCCAACATAACACATTTTAATATTTATCATAAAAAGCAAAAGCTGTATGTCAGACAGCTACATTTTTCTTCTAATGAAATGGTTCTGCCTCAAACAATGGTGTCTTTGGAAGTCATTATACAACAAGTGTGATAAAGTTTGAAATGAATGCAAGCAACAAGGGGCTGAAACAAACAAATGAATTTAATTGTGTCAAACAGCGGAAAAATACATTTCCATATTTCATATATTGGGGGGGGGACATGACCCCCCCTGTCTCCTCACAGCAATTGCACTCTTGGTTCAAGTAGTTAAATGTCAACCAAACGTCATTCCTGTCAACAGAGAGCATTTCTTTAGCAATGTAGCTCCGTCTGAGATATACAGTAAAGATATGCTGTGAAGTTTTTTTTCGCCACTTCAATACCTCACTGCTGTACCGATGCCAGATAGATTTGACAGCTTTTTACTGTATCAGTCTGAAGGTAACGTAAACCTGGTAATGCACATGATCCATCAATCTGATTGCTTTAAGAAGCTTTCAAAAGCTGCTGATGTGTATCACATAAATAAAATAAAGGGTTTGGTCAGAATAAAAGAAATGCTGTTAAGAGTTCTGAAGCTACTGTTGCTGTACTCAGCCAATTTAGCCACTAATTTCTTTTATGCATTCCCTTTAACAAGAGAGACAAGTTTAAGAATTGATTTGCTGCTGTATTAGGTAGCACTGTTGCTTAGAGTCTCACACATTCTAAATGCATTCAAGAGCTCATAAAGTTTCATTTGGTCTGTTGGGAGTAAATAAAATGCACTCCGGAATGGCTGTGTTTATGTAGACATGTCATTATTTGAAAGTGTCCATGAAGCCATAGTCACTTTTTAATAACCACAGTTAAAACCACAGATAAATACACACTTGACTTGGTATAATCGTAATTGGCCTAAATAGTAAATACTTCAGCCAAGTTTGCACAAATGTGTATTGAAATAAACAAACGGCGGAAAAAAATCAGCTCCCTCGCATAATGCATTTTTAAGCAAATAGTTTTGGCTTTGTAATGGATAATAAATCTTTGCTTGTAAACACTGCTTCTGTTTCCTAGATGAAAGACCATCAACCATTTTTGATGTGGATTCAGGAGCCTCACTGCTGGTTGTCCCAGATGCTTTCGGTATTCTTGAACTGTCAGGTACACCAGGTAAATACTATCTCTCTCTCTCTGTGGATCCAGTAAACACACCTATGCCTTTTTATGGTCTTTTTCTCAGTGTCCACATACATAATTATTGATTCATGAAAAGCAATAGTATGTGTTGATTGTCCTCATGTATCCTTAGTAAAATGAATAAATAATAATATATTAAATAATGGTATGGAAGTACATGTTCTAAACATTAGGAACATGATCAGTAGCCAGTCTGGTTCCAAACCAAATATGTATCTGTGAACACACTCTTTTAGCCTGTAGTCATCTATCTGCTTACTATATCGGCAGTACTCTGTGACTTACATTTTTTGAAACCGCTGATATTGTTATTGCACTTTGCTCAAGTACATCTCCATTATTGTCCCCTAATTCTTCATTGGCCTTCAGAGAAGCTGATTGAAGGACTGAAATCTCCAGACACATCTTCACTCATGCTACCCGACCTCTTGTCATTGTCTGATCCCTTCGGTGGATCCGTGGGAGAGTCTGCAAAAGGTGTGTGTGTGTGTGATTGTGGGTGTGTGCATCTTTACAACAGCCATGTATTCTTTTTAAAAGGTCTTCGAATAGTACAACTTTGTAACTAGTAGAAGTAGCATACATCAGAGGGTTGGTGTATGTCTCTTAGAATCACTGTAGATCTCAGAGCCACATGTCCTTGTCCTCTTTCTACTTGAACCATAACTAAACTTTACCATCTTTTCTTTATAACTTTGGCTTCTCCTGACCTGGCCCAGACCCTCTCACCACAGACGACTCTCTCCTGGGCTGCTCTCTGATCTCTGGTCTGTCCGCCCCTCTGCCTGCGAGCAGTGCCACCTCCTCCGTCTCTTCTGCTCCCACCTCCGCTGCTTCTGCTTTGGATGATTTCAGTCTGTTGTCTGGGGACTCTGCACAGCCTATAGCAGGTAAGCTGTAAGATCTAAAGACACCCTACTCTGGTACGGAACACCTGTTGTCTGCAGTAGTACTAAATAATAAGAAGCAGGAAAAGATGTGTGTTCATGTTCGTGAGTTAGAAAAGACGGAGAGTTTAGGAAGAATGCTTATGTGGGTTGTTGTTCAAAGTCTTGTGTTGTGTAGCCGGCTGCTGTCTGCCTCAGTGTGGCCCTGACCGAACGCTGTTTTATGCAAAGATTTGATTGCTGGATGGAAGCAAGTTCTCCATCTAGATAGACACTACTGAAAAGTATTGTGACAAATTGATGTAAAGATAGGGGTGCCATCATGAAAACAAAAAATAAAAATGTTTCCCTTTTTGGTTTCTGATTATTTTCTCAAAGGAGAACACAGGGCATGTGATTTATAGATCTGTGACAGGACAACAGTTTTTGATTTAATTTCAGTTGGACTTTAAGCTATTGTCAACACTAGAGGGCAAAAAACCCAGCTCAGATCTTTCATAAACTACATCATCTTAGCAACTTCTTGTGCTGATGTCAGAGTGCAATGTAACATTACTGACGTTTTCTGCAGCAAGCTGAAGTTTTCAACCTTCTGGGTGTCAGCAGTAGCATTTCCATCATCTTAGCAAATTCATCTTGACAGACTGTTATGTCATAACTTCATAAAGTTTCAACATTAAAGGCAAGTAAATCATTCAAAATGTTACTCACTATAATGGTTTTCCTGTGTACACTAGATTGATGGTCCTGTTTAAATGTTATCAGTTTCACAAAATTACATTTTTGTTATGTTTTTTTTTAAATAGCAAAGTACTTCTTTTTAAATGGAATAATCTGTAAAACCGCATTGTGTGTCCCAAATTGAGAGCTCATCAGCTGTGGTTTGATTGTTAGCTGGTGAGCGAAGACATTTGACCATTGTTGACAGTGCCAACACTGAATCACAGCCTGACTATGTGCACCAGCTGCAAGAACCTAATTACTACTGATCTCTCCTCATAATATCTTATCCAACAGGCTTTGTACCACTGGAGAGCTTCTGGTGTGTTTTTACTGTAACTATGCGTATATGAAGTCTCTACTCAATGCTTAAATAAAAAGAATTGTTGCTTTTTACGGCCACAATGCTCCTTTTTTTATTATCTTTTCACTCCTAATCTAAAACTTTTTCTGGCACACTTGGGCTTTCACACTTTTTCCATTAACAGCCCACCTTTCTTTTATCATGTGCAGATTCGTCTCTCTTGATCTCAGACTTCGAGCCCCTGCAGGCCACTACAGAGGCAGGCACTGAGGATGAGTTTGATCCGATTCCCGTCACAGGCCGGAAGAACTCCCAAGGTAAGTCTTTACTTTACCTACTCTACCAAGAAGCACAGGTGGGACAATTTGGTCTTTAAGATTAAAGACACAGTGATTGGCTGTTTATTGGCTTTCTTCAGTTGCATGCTGATTTGCTAAATAATTAATAAAATAGTCAAACCTACAGATAACAGGATCCGGCACTATTTTACATCCCCAGAATGTTTTAAAACCAGTAGAGGTAAATTCTGTCCTCTCTTTCTTTCTCTCTCTTTCTTGACCTCTCTCCCCCTCCTTGACTGCTGACTTTGCTTGTTGTGACCCCCCCCGTTTGCCTGTATTCGTCTCGCCTCCCACCTTCCCCCCACTGTCTTTCCGGCCAGTTTCAGGAGGCCACTCGCGCAGTAACAGTGGCGGCTCTGAATCCAGCCTGCCCAGCTTGGCCCGCTCCATACTGCTGGTGGATCAGCTCATCGACTTGTAGGCGGCTTCCCCCCCGTAGATGCTGTAACACTGGATTAGAGATTGTCATAGCATAATGGCAATCAACACTGTGTCATGTCTAACTTCCTGCATCCCCCCCACCAGCTGTCATCTCCATTTTAGTTCCTACAGTAGAAACGTCCTTCGCCTTTTAGTGCTTCTTCACACCTGCCTTCTCCGCCGTATAAATTGCATTATCTGGCTTCTCTTCACCTCTCATCTCTCACCCTCTCACTCACATTTTCTCTTGGTTGTAGTCCCTACACATCATGTATCTTCCATTGGTTTAAAAAGTGGCCAGTATACTAACATCATCCTTAGTTTCTAAAGACTAACCATTACATCTTTCTGTCAATCAGGATATATTATTGCTATCCAGTTTGTTTGAGCAATATTGCATTATGTCTAATAGCAAACAATAGAAGATCATTGTTGTAATGTACAATAGGCATAGTTATAAGTGGTTGTAGTTATTCTCGTGCACAAGTGAAATTGTCGTTGTTTCTTTTAAATTCTCTTCCCCAGATTTATTTGCACATTTTAAAGTAAAAACCATGGAAAAGTTGAAATGACCATTTGTTTAAATGAGGTCAGTTTATTTCTTCTGTGAAAGGGAAACTTGTAGACATGTAGCCAAATTTGCACAGTAGCATAAATGTTACCTCTGTTATGGCTGTTGGATGGAATATCTATAACAATTTAAAAGCTGCTATAGATTAGACTGAAAAATGAAGCAAAACAGCCATAACCTTATTATTAACTGTAATACAAGTTATTGTGATGAAGAGAAGAACAGGGAAGGTTGCCCTGATCAGACTAAACAGTGAAGTGCCATAAAATAATCTGTGAAATAACTGCTAACTGGTGGAGAAAGTGTATCAGCTAAACTCTAAATATAATATAACTACAAAACAAAATAAATGATGTCCAATAGACAAACTGTACTTTTCAAACAAAGAAACATTCTCATTTGCTATTATTTTATCCTCGAGGCAAACAATAAGTTGTTTTGGAATTAAATGACAAATCAGGGTCATGTAACACTTTGAATAGCAGTGTGCCATATCAATAGGAAATGCATGAAATCACAACAATAATTTAAATAATCCGTAATAGGAAATAGTAGAAATACTGTAGCTTTTATCTATTGAGAGACAATTCATGACGATTCAGGTCATTCTAAGGCACTAACAGAGACCGTAATATGGAATTTAAAAATGATTTTCACTCACTCGCACTTTTTGTTCAAATATCACCACAAACATTAATTGTGCATTGTGCAATCCTACCTACATTCCTGTCATTTGTTCATTCCTAATTTATGTAAATAGATTTCTGGAACCCCTGCAGGCTCTTATCAAGACCATAGAATAGGTTATTCTTCCCATGTATATATTAAGTCATTGTCATAAAGCTTTACTTGTGGAAAACATATTGCTTTACTTGTAAAAGCTCATATATCCATCATACATATATATATATATATATATATGATAGATATATGACTCAAAATGACATTGTTTTCCTGTTAATAAATGTTAATATGAATAGAGTGTTAGAGAATGAATGTAAGAAATAAATAGTAGTCTATTATAAACGATATCTATGATTCTGACACCATAATCACTGAATAATATTGAAGAATACTCTATATAAATATTTCATTCCTCTTTGTGGAACTGTGTTGACAACGTTTTTTTTTTCTTGGTTATATCTACTCAGTTATTGTCAGTACATTATTGTATAGATGATAATCCTAGTCGTTGTTGAACCTGGAGATGAGTCTTATTCACCTCCTCTACCTTTGTCAAAAGAAAGTGAGCCTGTGTTATGTTTGTTTACACGGACTGATGAGGGATTATATTTTTATTCAAAACAGTTGACAGTTTTCTGAAAAGTGGGAGTTAAACCTCTCGTTTTATTTCATCGCTAAACTAGAAGTTTTCTGAAAAGTTGTGCTTTGTAAAGCTTTGTTTTGCATTACAGGCTTTAGTGATCACAAAATTCATATCAAAAAGCATGGCAGTCTTGTTGAATGTTATGTTCATGTGTGTTGGTATACACTGTTATGATAAGTGTGTGTGCGTGGGTGTGTGTGTGGAGTCAGAATTGTTGGATGTGTTTTCCAGTAGCCTACTTGTGTTGTTGTTGTTTGCTGCAAATATGGCGACGGTAACGATGTCATTAAAATCTCTTCTGAAAGCACAGCTCCCCCCAAGTTCTCTCAGGAAGTCAGAACTACATCTGAGAGTTGGATTTTATCGGCTTACTGCTCCCCAGTCTCACTGTCCTCTGGATGTCTGCGCTCCATGTTACAGTTAAGAGAATTTGTCTCAAAGGTTAATGTGTGAGGGGCTCTGTGAAGTGTAAAGGTTAAATCTGCCAGTAGAGATATAACACTCAGCATTAAGTCAGCTGTTCAGAGTTTGAAAACACCTGCTCCAAATCAGCAATATTAGCAAAATCAGCTTCCTGTGGATGATTACACTTGGAAGACGTTTTTTTGGTTAGAAAGTGATTATTTTGTAAGATCTACTTAAAATAGTCCCTTCTGAAGGCGGCATGGTAATTCAGAGATATAAGAGAAATAATCAGGATTTATAGAACGTTGAATGACAAACATGTCAATAATATTATGGTTTAATGCAGACAAAGTGCACAAATCATAGTAGGTTTTTACAAGCTAGTTAGATATATTCTACTTGCATACGTGCAATTTCAAATACAACCTACTGAGTGATCAAAGTCGAGCTAGCAGTATAAAATAAATCAATCCTTAGAACTGAATCCTAAAATTCTGAATCTGAGAATAGTGCTGCCAAAAGCATGGAGCACAGTAAGTGACGGATTCACATGTTCTTAAATGATGAAAGGCTATGACAAGATTGAGAATTTCTGAAAACTTTAAAGGAGTGGCTGGTTTTAAAGCAAAAGTCTCCTAGGTGTTTTTAGTGTTGGTACTGCATGTGCAACCGAATCATCATCTTGATGATCCTTCCTCTGAACAACTCAGCCTTTTGCAGTTACTGTTTGAACCTATGCAACTCCCGAGCTTTCTCCCTGTAGCCGCCAGCGTGCTGTTGTAATCGGTAAAGCCAAGCAGGTAGTGAGATTAGTCCTTGATGTGAATCAGAAGCCCCCCATTTTCTATTGTTTTGCCAAAAATGAAAGCTGTTGATTATCTGATACTACTGAGTGTTTCAAGACTCTTCTTGTCTTTATGGCCCAAACCTGCGTCAGAGCTGTGATATTGTGTGCTCCTTCTATTTTTGTGAGATAATTAAAGAATTATTAAGGGATGGCAAATAAAATACAAATGTGAATGTCAACGTGTTGAGTATTGATTGTAAGGTTTTCTTTGTTGTCCAGAATATTGATTGATGTACTGTAACTCAAAATGACAAAAAGTTATCAGTCAAAGAAATCATTTCAGCATTTATAAGTATATTACACATTTTAAACAACTTTGGTTTAGACACAGTCTGTTACAGGTCTTGGAGAGTACTACTGTATGTGAACAACTTTAAAGCATTTTGTGTCTTCAGAGGGAGTTGCATGGCGTCATTAGCTGCTACTAGCATAATAAACCCAAATCTCCAACCCAACTGTCAGCAGTCAAGTTGCATTGTGGGCAAAGCAGGCCCCAGGTTTGACAATGAAGATGACAATATATCTGGTATCCTTTTATTTCTAAACTGTCTATCATGCGTCTGACTGTGTTAAAGGAGTGCAATACTAAATTGATGGAGTTAATCAATCTTTAATTGTTTATCATCAGTCTTGCATGCATCGATTTTTGCATGAAGTATTTTGAGTGAGATTAGTGAGGGCTTAAATTATCTAGTAAATTAGTTGTTTATTTGTAGCATAATATAGCAGGAGAGATTTAACTGTGCACTAATCAAATTCTTATTCTGCTCAGATAGCAGGTTAATTCTACTCAGGTAAGACCTTCATGCCCCATTCAAATGTCAATCCATTTAAAAAAACACATTTTTGTGACTATGGTTATCATTTTTTACTTACCTAAATGAAGTAGAATCAAGAGTCATCTTGACTGCAACACCGACAAGTTTACTTTTCAACTCTTAAATGTCCTGATCAGTACATATCTTGGTCATGACTCTAGTAACCAAATTTAAAAGGTCTTTATCAAAAATGTGTGTATACATATTGACCAATATATTGTTATTGGAATATCTATTGGTCTCAAAAATACAGTACAATTTGGGGTAATTTTCAGATAGCTAACATTTCAACCTAACCATCTGTTATAGTGTTTTGAGTACTTGAGTATGGTTGTCCAGATAAATATAAAAAGAATAGAACCTTATTTTCCAGTGGAAGTAGCTGATCAAAACCCTAAATATGCACAAGAACATGTATCATAGATAGCAAAATATAACATTTTATATAAGAGATTCAGAGATCAGCAAAGCTTTTGAGCATGTATCTTCATATCTGACCTCTCTCCCATTTTTTCCACATACAGACCTGCAGAGGGAGCTCAATAGAGATGTACTGCGAGCTGCTCGGACTGTGGCGTCTGTGCAGCTCACTGAAGAGTATCAAAGGCTGAGGATCCAGCAGAAGACTGCTGCACGTGTCTATAATAAACACATGTTGCCATCAGATGAGAGGAGGGTACAACGCCATACTATACCTGCTACTTCCACCAGCCTGCCTGTCATACCTGTCAACCAAGTATCCCAGTTCCAGTCCCCAAACAACCCAGTGACCTCTGACGTCTTCCAGCTGGCCCCTTTTAAAATGCCAGTGAAAGAAAGCAAGATGGCATTCAGCAGCTCCTCCTTTTCTGCGTCTCATACACCTGCTGAGACATCTGATGTTTTCCTGCAGGCACCATTTGGAAAGAGGCAGGAAACCACTCAAGGTGTTCCTACTAACACACACGTATTTAAGTCTGATACACAGCATATTCAAACCACCAAACAGTGTCACCTGGGGCCAGTATCATCTCCTCTCGGTCCTCCGTCTCTTGGTATTCGGGCCCTTTCTCTGCACACGGAGGCGCCTCTGCTCCAGCAGCCAGCGGCGGTGCACCGGGTCGTCTCCAGGATCGGGCAGCAGGCCGCCGTGGGTTCGGTAGCTGTGGGGCCTCTGCATTCCTGGACAATCGGGGGAAGGCCTCTGGATGACCAGTTCACTGCTGCGCCTTTCCAGCCGAGATGCTCTCAGGGGAAACCTTGATCATATAATTAATCGCTTAAAATATGCCAAGTCACATCTTTTTTTTCTGTGATTTAAGAAGGAGACAAACTAGAGTCCAGTGTTACAACCCTTTCTAATGTAATTTTATCCTTGTCATTATTACTGCAGCATTAAAACAAGTAAATTATCTATTTTTACCAATGATGTACTTGTTTAAACTTAACGTACTACCTCAGTAATGGTATTTGTTTTCAGTCTGAGCACATCAGTGCATCATTTCAGCACTTTACGTGAACTTGGACTAAGACATTTTTAAGATGAACTTGAAGGATTGGTCCTAGACTCAATTTGGGATATCAAAAAGGGTTTTGTTAGAGACCCAATCTCAGTTTTTAACCATATAATAAATAACCGTTTAATTTAAATAATGAATGAAAAGCATTTATTGTGTTTCCCGGTGGTCATAAAAATAAAGGTCTGTTTTACTCAGATTTTTACAAACATTACTCTCTTACAATTCTGATGCTGTTATATTTAACAGCTGATGCTGTCATATTTAAAAGCATCAGTTGTTTTTAGTTTTAGTCTTTGTATTAAAATATGTCAATCCATTTGGCACTGATTGCAGGTTTTAAATCCTTTCTAGTTGTTTAACCTTTTCTTTACATTTACAATATGGATTGTGCCTCTAAAACCATTATTATCTTTTTCACAATGGTTGCTGGCTTGCAAGAAGTGCTGCAAAAGATGCCAAACATTCTGATGCGTGCCAAAGAAACCATTGGAAAATAAATGTAATGGTGTGAAAGGTGAAAACTGTAAACTTTCTACAAAGATTTTAAGGAAAGACAGGTGAGTTATGCAAAATCCTGAATGGCTGGTCATTAGAAAGCTGTACTGGAACCAGTATGATGTTAAGATTTGGAAGTCAATTTAACTGCTTTGCTGCTTAATAATTCTTTACAGGATGCACCAGTGCTAATGGACCTTTTTAGAGTTCTACCGAAAAGATTTTTGAACCTGTTGATGTTGTTTATCTTGGTATTTGAAATGAAACATATCATTTCTATGGTTCAAATTCACTGATGTCTTACAGCAAAAAGTGACAGGTCAGAAAAAATTCTCAAGAAACATCATTTCTACCAAGTCAACTTATTAGTAAGTGATGTGATTTCAAATAACGCTTCTAATTTTGCTTTATACTTTGTCATTGTCACAGTTGTTTTTAAAACCGTGCTGCCTTGCCATGCTAAGAATATTTGTAGGCTGTGTTTCTATATTATTAGGCTAGTAATACTGACATTAGGAAAAGATGTCTTTGAACTGTATTTTATTAAAGGTTTGTAAACATAATAGTATCCTAGACTTTTTACTAGTACCTCATTGCTAACTTGTTTCACATTAGGGGATCCAGGCTTTCATGCCTGTTCAATTTTGTACTGTTTTTAAGTAGGGATGGGGCCCTTTTTTGGCAGTCTGTCAATTCTCTGAATCAGCCTTTAATTTGCCAGATAACAGTTAAGGTTTATTAATATTAAACATGCGCTACTTTAGCTTAGCTCCACCTCTTTGTCTGTCCCTCTGCTTAGGTTTCTTAATTTTGACTTGAAGATTTTAATTTTCACTGTAAATGCATATCGGTTTCAAATATGGGTTATTGGTTTTATTAACTAATAATTGGTATTGGCCTTTAAAAACCAATATCGGTCGATCCTTAATTTTAAGAAGACAACCATAACAAGACTAAATGGTCCTTGAAGGAAAAATACAAAAAAAATACACTATAAACACAGGTGTCTATTTGACGGCTAATTTTCATGTCAGACTGATGTACTTAAGCCCCTAGAAAAGGCTAAGTTAAGCTTGTGTGAAAGTTGAGCTGCTTGTTTTTATTCAACAATGCGTCAAGCATGCACATGGAAAAAGAGGATAGAGAGCCAGGTCGTGAGCCGATTTCATCAGAGTATGTCAGGATTTGTATAAGCAAATGGAAATAGATAAGTCTGAGGGTTTCTTGTTAATTAGTTCAAGGCTGTGTGTAAGCTACACTGCAGAGCTGATTAGCAGTAGGACGTCAGTTATTGCCATTGTTTGAGTAGCCAAGGTAGACTGTGTCACTGGCCAAGATGAGCCCACTGCTAAGCATATTTTCCTCCTCAAAGTTGAATGTAATTATGTGCTATGGGGTTATTTCTGATGTCATAAATAGCTCTAAAACAGAACTTAGAGGGGTTAGTGGGTATAAAAAATAGTCAAAGAAGGTTGATTCAATCATTCATACAGTATATTGAGAATGCTTTGCATTGTTGTCCTATTAGAATGAAAGAATTTAATGTTGTGTTATACGTTCAACATGACAGACAGTAAAATAGACAAACTGCTAACACAAAGCTGGAAACAGGAAAAATATATACATAAATAAATACTAGCCCCAAAGAGCTTAACTTGCCCCGTCTTTATGCTGAAGTTACCCATGCTCTTCAACAGGAAGGCATAACTATATATTGTCATTTCGCTAATTGGAGATTGACTTGGTCACGTGTTAAGCTGTGTAAATACCTCTTCCAGTTCTCCATGGCATCATAGTTGGATTTGGATTTTATTGTCTGCCTTGAATCAAACTGCCTCTGCTTCTGGCAGTTTTTCTCAGACACGCCTCCATGAGCTCACTGCCCACAAGACTGTGTCTGCATGCGTCTGTGAAAGCATTTCCAAATGAAGAAAAAAAACAAGAAAACTAAAATAAAGGAAGCTCATGGAAAAAAATGTAAGATATTTAGTAGATCTGAGTGGAATAAGACTCAACTGTCTGGCTGCTCCTTACAAGAGTCTATACTGTACATATTTTACCCAAGATGGAAATTATTTACTCCAAACTGTTCAGAGTTATAAATAAAGTCAATCATTTCATGTTATTCATACTTCTGTTAATCCATCCACTTTCTAGCTATATGCTCATTTCCTGCAGTTCCGGCCAGGAAAGCTGAGCCAGGGCAGACGCACTTTTGAATTCCTCAGGTTTTAAGTGTCCAGCAGGTGATCAAGATATATTGTATGGAGACATCTGGGATCATCTTTATCAGGTAACAAACATCTCAGCTGCAGCTCAACTCCTCTTGCATAAGATGAAAAGCCTTATTTTGGTGTGTTTTTTCACTTCCATCTTTCTTTTGATCACCAGTTGCAAATCTTCTGACAATTTAATGCTTTTTCTCATATAAAAAGTCCCCAAAAATGTTTCTGAAAGCCTTGCAAGCATAAAAGCAAACTTTACAATTCATAAAATCCCTTTTAAACAAATACCTTACTTAAAGTTGAAGAATTTAATGGCTTCATCTTTAGTTTCATTGTTTGGATGTGGAGAGACTTTTTTTTTAAATCTTGCTAATTTGACCTTAGATTGAAGATGGTTGGAGATACATTAAAAAACAACATGTCACCAAAGTTTATACAGTAATTGAAGTCCTGAATTGAAGCGCACCTTTTGAGGGCAGGACAACACCTGTGGGGGTGAACCTTAGGTGTATATAGCATTTAAAGTTGTGGTTGTAAATCCTCAACTGCATCACTAACCAGCATCAATCTTAATCTGGACACCTGCTGAGATTGAGGCCAGTTTTAATTAAATATCCATTGTGCAATGTTAAAGCTCTGAGTGGAGCGACAAAGGGAGGACCAACATGGGGCAGTGTTGGCCTAAAGGTTGGAGACGAGAGCTTCAATCCCCAGACCAACATGATAAAAAGATGGGTGGGGAAAGTGAAAGAGCATCGCTTGTCCTCCCTCATTACCACCACTGACGTGCCCTTGAGCAAGGCCCTTAACCTCAAAACTGCTTAGTCTGATCTGCTTGCAGATCAGACTAGGGTTGTACTGTGCAGCTTCCAGGTATGAATGTGTAACTGTGTGAATGTGATCAGGGCGTTTTTGCAAAAGAGAGGCTGCCTCTCAGTGAACCTTCCCTGAATAAATAAAGGTTAAATAAAAAATAATAATAATACATAAAAAAAAAAACTGCATTCTGCCATTCTGGTCTCTAGATGGGTACTTTTGCCAATGCTTCTTAACTACAGTAATAGCTCCTCACAGTCAGAACCATTATGTAACTCCTTTGTTTTAAGAGCTTCTTGCAGACAGCTTAAGAGATCATAGTCTCTGGTTTCTGACTAAGAGCTATGATTAATAGCATTCTTCGGGCTTGTCTCTCTGTAAGGGGACTCTATCTTGTGAGATGTGACATTGGTGTATACATCTTCAAGGAATAGTTTGACATGCATTCACTTTCTTGCTAAGCGTTAGATGAGAGGATTGCAGCCACTCAAGTCTATACACTAAAAAAGTTATTTAAGATGTCCCTACCAGTTTGTCAGGAAGTGACAAACTGGAACTATTATAGTCACTGACTGACATATCACCTGCTGACTGTAATGCTGTACCATATAAACATGACCGTGGTATTGTCCTTAATGTATACATACTGTATATATTTCTGTGATTTAATGATTATTCATTCACAAAATATAGATTTTTCCAATACAGAACTTTTCAAACAGACTTTCATGTATAAAACACATGACACAGTTGCTGAGCAACTGTATTGTCTGCTGTTTGAACTCATGATTATTGTTTGCACTGTGCAAAGCAGTGCAAGATTTGTTTTAATAAATCCAACATATTCATATCAGCAAAGGCTAAAATGCAAGTTTATACGACTCCATAGCAATACTTAACCAATGTGTCTGATTTGATTAGAAAATGAAGTTGCTTAGCTCAAATAGCATGTAATAGCCAAAGCTGTGCTTGCTACTTTAAAAAGTCATATTTTATGGCACATCATGCTTGAGGAAAACCGACTGTGCAGGAGTTGACTCACCAGCTGCAGCCTCTAAAGGCAACATTATACAATCACTCTGTTTGGACAGAGGCACAGTGAGAGGGTCCTTTCAGGTTTCCATCCTGAGCTTGGATCCTTGCCTTTGTTTTTTTAATCATCAGTGGCTCTCATGATTGGGGTGTGGAGGAGGGCGTGACGGAGGAGGCGCTCTACATGGGGGTGGACCTTGAGGAGGAGGCGGTAGGGAGCCAGACAGAGGCGCAGAGACTGAGCTCATGTATGAAGGGGGCAGGGCTCTGTTTGAAGGGGGTGTGCCCATGGGAGGGGTGGTGAAGGATGGGGGAGGAGTGGACGGTAGAGGGGGGAGCGTGGAAGTTGGTGAAGGGGGCAAATGGAAAATGTTGCTGCCCTCTGAAGGACGACACTGGTAACTGTGGGGCAAAGTGTAGACAGGCGTGGAGGGATTGTTGTAGATTGGATAGCGAGGAGCAGGGTAGGATTTCCTTCGGGTAAAGTTTATGCACTTGCCCTGTAATAAAGAAAAACAAAAAGGTCATTGTAGAGGGTTTTTTGTTTATGAACTTACCTGTACTGTGAGATGTAAAGATAAGTTAATGTGTAAAGACAAGAAACTGCAGGTATTCCATGAACAATTCCTGATTCTACTGTGGCTGCAGGCTTGGAAGGGTACAGCTTTCAACAGATGGAAAGAGGAAATTCCTCTGTCAGTGAGTGTCATGAAAGGAAACAGCATTCCTGCCAGCCCAGTTGAGCTGACGCTGGGAGCTGTAGGAACCAGGCAGCATCTATTCTAAATGACTTCTGCAGACAAGAGCATTCCTCCAGACAATATTGCAGTTTTTACTTTTTGTCTACTCACTATGAGTCTTTGAGGTTTTGCTTAAAGTCACTTTGATGCAGCTTTGACTTTTTCAAAATGTTTAGGACATGGCATTTGTGTATTTTATGTCATGCAGATAAGATTTCAATTCTGTCCTTTGATCCTTTGCTCTAAACTTCCTTTATCCTCAGCTTGCAGAGGTCATGAATATAAGCTCTGGCAAATTCTTACATGTTGTGTGCCAAAAGTTGGAAGCTTCAACATCTGAATTAACTGCTTTGGTTTGAATTAATGTGTTCTTATCTTACAGCTGTAGAGAGCTGATGCTGTTTTTCATTAAGTCACAGCATCACGACTTTCCATTATCCCGTTATCTCTGGTTTGTCAAGATCTCTCACCTTGTCTCCAGCGTGAGGTCGCATCACAGCCACTCTGTCATAGCCTTTTCTCAGGAATACACACAAAGCATCCAGTTTTCCCTGTAGAAAGATGATCCCAGATGACAGTAAAAATTAAAAATAGTATACTATACCTGTGATCTCTGATAACAAGCAGAATATTCACATATTTTGTGTGCAGTAGTTAGCAGTTCAGCAAAAGCAATCCTTTGAAAAATGAGGTAACCAATCAGCAGTTTGTCTGATTATTTATGACTGTGATGTCCAGATGTCTTTGATTCTTTCATAGGAAGTTATTTATGGCAGAGGGACAGATGAACAAAGAATGTGTTCAGTTCGAAATAACACCAGTTCAACAGATTCCATATGTAAGGGTTTGCTCAGTTCATTTCTGGTTCATATTACATCTGTTTGGAAACACATTTTACCTATTCACTATTTCCTGGTCACACATCAGTCCCAGAAACACTAAAATTAATATTTTTAGATTATGTTTGATACACGCCAGCGTAAGAAAGAGGTCTTTATGTTTTAAACATCTGGAAGTGACATCTTACTGTGTGTTACATATGTTAACATTGTGTAATTCATGCTGTAAAATACATTTGGTGATAGTTGTACATCTCTATGACAACTAAGGAAAATGAGGAAACCATGAGACGTGGTTAGCTCTGGAAAAAGCTATTAAGTGGACTAGTACTATTTTTTTGTCAAATTATATAAGTTAACATGTAATAGGATTTTTAAACCCAAATAATACACTGAAAAATATTTAATCTCAAAATATGATATAATATATAATATAATATATAAACAGACATCTGGTCACAAATCGCAGAATCAAACACAAGATAAGAGCAACATGCACTGAATCACTGAGTGTAAATCAATTTCAATAAATGAAAACATTAATTAACTGGCACACCTTGATTGGAGAGTACCACTTTTGGGGGCGGATAGTTTTGTGCATGTTGTAGTAAGGACGTGGTGGATCATACTCCTCCGCAGGCATCACAACTCGAGCATTTTTAGCTTTTTCCAGTTTGGCCCCTTCTTCAGTTGAGCCTTTATCTCCCCATCGGACCTGAACAGAAACATAAGCTTTCAGCACTGTGCTGCTATCAGTGACAAATAGGAGGCATTCATTGAGTAAAAGTGGTTTAAAATGGGAATTTGACTGATAAATCAACCACATATTTGCTATGGAAACTGGAAGCTGCAGTGGTTCTTTTATGCCATGTTAGCATTGTGGCTCTGATATTGGTCCAGACTCAAATATCTCAACAACTGTTGGACGGATTGCCGTTGTTTAACTTTTCGTAAACCCATTTTCAGTCAATGCCTCTGCATTAGATTGCTGGCAACTGTTACAAAATATGTCAATCTTTGCAACAACTTCTTGCTTTATTTTGCATATCCAGATGTTTTTAGCAGGTCTACGTGGAGTTTATTTAAACCCAGTCCTCTGAAATCAGCATGAAATCAGAACTTGGCTGCTTTGCCTCAACATTTAATTGTGTCAATTTATGTTCCACAGTTTCAGATTTAGGATTTTTCCTAAGTCTCTGAGAGAACAGCAATTACTTTTGAATCTGTTTTATAGAATAAAACCTAAAAAAAAAAAAACCAGCAACACCCACTGCCACAAATAGTCTGCCTTTTTGTTTGTTTCACTAAAAACTTTTTTTCAAGTTTTTTTTTATTATTACCTTGCTGCTCAGAGAACCACTAAAAAGACTAAAGTAAATGGCAAGAACAATCCATCACTTCAAGAGTGAGACTGGTTCTGTCAAAGCAACCTTGGAAGTTCGTTACTCAGATTTACTCCCTTGCAGCTGCCACAGACAAGCCAAGGAGGTTTTAACTTGGCAGAGAAAGTACTTAAATTAAGTTTAGCATATTTTCCATTGCTCTGTTTGGAAGTGGTGTTGCTTCAAGTTTAAAGCACAGATTTCTCGACTGCGCTATCAGTCTGTAATGCTCTTCACACGGAGAAGGCAACTTCTGTCTCCTTCTTTCTCTTGCCCTGTGGTCAGCTCTGTCTCATTTTGGTATTCGGTACATTCAGGTAGCAGGGCTCAGATGTCTGACCGCATCTTCTTTTTCTTCCAAAAACCTCCTAACATCAAGACTGAACTTTTCTTTCTACTACTTACCTTTTCCTTCTTCCTTCTACCATTTTAAGCTGCAAAATACAAGTCTTTAAAAAGCCTTTAAACTAACAGGCTTTTATGTCCAAAGATTCTGGCATGTTGTATTACTACCACAAACAAATCATCAAACTTGCTAACTGAGAACATATCCTAGCCTTTTGGGCATTTGGTAAAACTGTCGTCCTTGCAGTTTATGGGCCAGATGTCCTCATCTTGACTCTTACTGGCTCTTTAAAGTAGTCATAACAACAAAGTAACTCAGTCACTTCCACCAAGGACTTGTATTATCATCTCTTTTAAGGAATGAGTCTTTTTCTTGTTTCTGTTTGTAGTCCTGCTATATTTCTATTTGATCGCTTTCAAATTAGCTCAGTGCTCGCTTTAAGGTCACCACGTGCATTGTCTTTGAACATGAAGCCAGTAGATTTGTATTATCTTTGGTGAATTTACATTAGTCTTAAAGTATCTGGAAAACTGTGTTGAACACATCAACATTCATGTATTTGCTATCTAAGATGCCATTCTCTCTTTCTACCTCCATTCTCTTGATGCCTCCGACTCCACGTCCTCCGTAGTACGAGGCGTCCACTGTGGGCCACCTCTTCTTGGGAAAACCGTCCTCATCATCCTAAAGAAGAAGGAACCAGTATTCTTTTTTTTTTTCAAGAAGACAACAAATAGATGAGCAGATGTGTTGTGCTTGACAAACAAGGTGACTACTACCCTAAAGACATTTAATCTGGGGTGCCAAGACTTTTATATCATGTTGTGAGGTGAAACATCACTTACAGAGCTGTCCTCTATAACTGGAGGAGGTGGCTCAAAAATAACCTGCAAACATGAAAAAGAAATGTATTTGTGCGTCCTAACATAAACACATTTTTACTGCATTTCCTTCACTCTGAGAGGATCCAAGATGGCTGTCGTACCACGGTGCAGCAGAGAGGCCAGAACCACCACAGCAGAAGCATGGTGAGAAGGAGCAGCAAGATGAGCAGAGCTATGGCCACAAAGGTCCCATCAGACTAGAAGGGAAAACAGAGATGGGATATAACCAGGTGAGTCATACCTCACCAAACCTCTACACAACTTTGCTAAACTTTATGTTGCTTTTTAAACATAATGTGTTTAAATGGTCACTAAACACATTTCTTAAGTCATATTTTATTTTTGAAATTTATATTGATACGTTTACAACTTTTTAACCAAAACTACGTTGAAAAGTATTTCAGATGACTAGTAGTCATATAGATGGCCTCTTTTCAACAACATATATCAGAGTGAGAAAAACTTGCAGAAGACATTTTGATAGTAGAAGATACATAACAATGTATTAAAGTAATACCTTATTACATTTTTATTACACACACATGCACTGTACTCCGTCCATGCAAGGACTTGAAATTGTGACCCTCTGGTTTCCAAGCCAAGTCCCCACAAACTGAGCTACTGCCATCCCTTCTCATGGAGGACTTTAAATTGTTTTAACATATTGTCAGCATCAAGGCCACTAATGAAAGGCAGCAAACTGAGACAGAGCTGCTGCAGCTGCTGAAATGTGTGACAGGAAGTTTCTCTTTAAACCAAACTCAAAAAAACTGCTGATCCATACAAGAAGAAAAGAGTTTATGTGATGCAATGATCACAGATGGCCAGCAATACAATACTAGGAGTCACAAAGTCACAAATTGACAATTCAAACTAGACTGAAGTTAATAAAATACATTTAGCCATAAGTAGATGAGCAGCTTTTTATTGCCGTCTTGCTTCACATTGTACTTACACAAGTGACTGCAGTAATTGTGACGGAGCTTGATATAAAGCTCAGGCCATTATTCATGCTGACGTGGAGAGTGGCAGACCTGAAGAAAAATGGTAGGAAAGTAAATGAGAGCAATGGTAATTTGCTGACAGATGGCACATTCAGCGCTTAGTCTAAAAAGACCCAGACACCCCTATCTGTGAACAATAACATTAAACTTACGTTCCCTCTTTTTCCAGAACAGGAGCTGGGCACAAAAGGTAGGTATCTCTCACCACCAAAGGTCTTTTCACTGTGGATTTCGTCAGTTACAAGAAAAGTCAGGATCATTGGAGAAAAAGAAAATAGTGAAAGTGATGCAAAGGAAAAAAGATGGGCCTGTTTTTTCTCTACCAGTCCTGATACTTGAAGAGATTCAAGCCTCAAAATATTATTTTTGTGTTTTTAAATTCCTGGACTTCCTTTCCTTATGGAAAATGAAGCAAATGAGGGAGGTTGTGGTTTATTTACCCTGGCTGAGTGAGTGTCTAATGTGTGCAAAGACAGTGCTCGTCCCTGATGTGATCCACATTCCCCTTCAGACATCTGAGAAGCGTTGAACGTTATACCAGCTGATTTAAAGAAGGGCAAGCTGTTGATGATGTTTTTTTTGGGGGAGGACGTAGATTTAAATCAATGTGAGCCACAACGTGCTCCCACCCCCCCACCCATCCCCCTCTGCACTGCCAAAACAAACTTGGAACAACACAAGTGAAATCCCCAAAAGGGCTGCTTTCCTAGTCTGTCTATTAATAGTTTGGATTCACACACCTACAGTGTTGTTGTCTCCTTTGTCAATCGCTTCACAATATGATGTGGACAACAGAAGGATGAGGCAATAAAGAACTCCACAACAAGCTTTTCCATTTGACGTTATTCTGTATGTCCTTGTTAAGTTCATAGGGCAAAATTATTATTTGCCTATTTACACATGTAGCAGACACACAGCAACATTAGCATTCATCTTAAGTCTTGTGTCTGGCAAACTGATAAATGTAAATCCTATAGTCACTCTAATTTTAGCTCTGCTTTGGTCTCCACCTTTATTTTTACAGTCTATGGTCTCAACCAACAAAGAATCTTTAGCTGCTAAATACTCCACTATGTTTACCAGCTACTCACTATGAGTCACTCTTTTCACATTATTAAACACAGCGGTTGTCATTGTAGTAATAGAAAATGGATTAATGCACTTAAAAAGTCACAAAAAAACATTCTAAAAAAGATTTTTAATCTTAATTTAGAATTTTTTTAATTTGAGTAAAACCTTGAAATATGTACTTACTCAAAGTAATTGTGTCATTGATGCGAAAGCTGCAGAGAACTTTCTCTACGTCTCGGGTGTGAAGGAAACCGTTTCCTTTGATTACCACCTGGAACGATTCTGAAGTGGGATTAAATGGACCATATTTTATATTTCATAAAATAAATTCAATTTTTCTTGCAGTAGGTTTTTTTATGCAATTTGTTTTTTTTAAACTACGATAGAGTCATCAATGTAATCTGGTAATAAACTGTAAAAACAATTTACATTATGCGTGTATGTGACTTTCAATTGCAGTATTACATCTAGACTAAATATGATATAATATAAATAAAACAAGTGTTTGTATTGTGTATGATGTTTCTGAGTTTTCTACTGTGCCTCTGTACCTCCTTCACAGATGCTGGAGGGCTCTACAGCCAGGATCTCAATGCATGATCTCTTCAGGATCTGGAAGGGAAAACAACAACATAAAAAGCTGAACTAAAGGTACAGTAGATAAAATTATGCAATTAGGTATTTAACCATTTTTCTGTGATATGGAAGTGTCTTTTTTTACCGAGTCAATGACCCCTTGTAGCGCCTCAAATCCATCATTCACAGGGAAGACATGGTCCGTACTATCAGCTATCGTGGAAAGCTGTCAAGACATATGACTTAACAATTAACCGACTATATGCCATAGTTTAGATTGATTAATACATCTTCTTGTTAACTGGTTTATTGGTTGACATTAATTTACCTGGGTTTCATTGAAGTCTTTCACTCCCACACAGTACACAGTGGCACCCAACTGGCGTGCTCTGCTGGCCTGAGACATCAAACAAACAAACAGATGAGCTTCAGTGAAATCATAAATGCTCAGTTATTCACAAGCGTTTTGCACTGCTCTTTATGGGCCAAAACTTTAAAGCTTTTTCCACTTGTGGTCACGCCTTCATCGGTGGTGATCTTGCTGCTCATGTTATGCAATTTACAGATAGTGGAAAACATCTGCTGTGACATCACTGAGAGTCACAAGCACATTAAGCCTGGACATTTTCACCTCAAAGAGGACAAGACAGAAACATCTTCCTGCCGTGTGTTATTCAGTATGGACTCACCATTTAAGTTCTCAATTTTTATATTGCGTTCAAGTTCCAAAGTAAGGGGAAAAATAAGCAGCATGAATAATTATTACATGATAATGATAAAGTCACATTATGCATTATTAATACTGCCATCTGGGAAATGCATGGTTTTAAAATAAGTGAGAATAGTGCATTAATGAAATGTTAATGCTAAAACCCTTCATTTCATTGTGTCACCTCTCTTTGTGCCAGGTCAAACTGATTTTCCCTCAGCTCACCGTCCGTCAGGGCAATAATGACACTGGCTGTCCGGTAACCTGAAAGTCAGAGACAGATAAAAAAATAAAAAATTAAATTTCTAGTGAAAACCATTTTCTATTCTATTTTTTTAGATTTTGAACATAGTCATGTCATAATTGTGATGGAAAGAGCAGCTGTGTTTTTCGTTGTTATTTCTGTCTTCATATGATGATTTTACCACATGTTGATGAACGCAAAAAAAAAGACTAATAGAAGGAATGATTAAGTGTTAAAGAGGAAAACGTTCTACTCACCATCTCCAGTGCCATAGTATATTTGCTCGCTGGCCTGAGAGAGCGGTTTAGAGGCGTCAGTGGCTATAAATTTAAATGTTACTTATTTAAATTTTAAAAAAATAGATATAATACTATAAATATATACTTTGGGGTTAGTAGGATCAGTTTCCCATTGACTTAACAGATGGCTTACTCTTTGAAAACCTTTGTCCATGAAGGTGTCACCACCAGGTTGCACCATGCGTAGCTCCTCCAGTCCAGCACGAATCTGCTCTCTAATCATTGACGTGTTTCAGAGAATAAAAATGTATTTTAATTGAACTGGAATGAGATAGCACATGCTATAAGTGAGACGATGCATGTGTGTGTACCTGTCTTCTGTTAGCGCCATGAGAGTTCTTCCTTCTGTTGAAAATACAATGAAAGACATCCGCAGCTGAGGACTGGAAACAAGAAGAAAAGATGGCTGTCATGTTTTACATTTTATCATTTTCTCTTTTAATCTGATGTATCTGTGTGGACCTACCTGATAAACTTGTGAGCCAGATGGTCAACAAAGTAATATATCTCATTCCAGTAATGTTGCACACTGCCCGACCTGAGAAAAAGATTCAATGACTTACAGTAACTATCTTGTTGTTTCATGGAAATGTAATAAGATAGCTGTAGCAGTCCTAAATGTCTGTTTCTATGTCATGCAGTAGGTTTTGCTAAATAAGTTCAAGCAATGACTCCTTTGGAGTTAGTTGAACACAAACAATGCACACTTGTACATGAGTTGTACCAAGGTAAAACACTGCCCTTTGCATGTGGTCTATACTGTAAACTTTGCAGCATGCAAAAATTCTAAATTAATACAGCTAAAGCTAACTGTAGTTTTGCACATACTCCTCATGATGGGTAAACTGATCAAGCATAAAAAGACAGAATACCTCTTTAAAGCTTGTGATGTGACCCGATCAAGGATTGCATCATTCTTAAACTGTGTTTACGTCTAATAATTATTTTCATTAAATAACCTGCTGAATTGTTTGGTCTATAAAATATCAGGAAATAAAGGAAATGTCACTGTGACAATTGCTTGTTTTCTCATTGCTACAAAGAAAAGTAGAACATTTTCACATATGAGAGGCTGGAACTAGTTATTTTGTTGCATTTTTGCTTGAATTCAATTATTTAAAAGATTAATTGATTGTCAAAATTGTTGCCTATTAATTTACTGTTGATAGACTAAATTATTAGTCTGATCAAAAGTACAGCATATTTAGAATAAGGTTGCAAAATATTGTATATATGTAATATATGGGCTTCATCATAGTAAGAATTCACATAGAGAAAGCCATTGAGTTTAGAGCCTTATTCTTTTATTTCCATGTTTTTCATGTGGCTTTGCTGCTCATATTTAGAAGCCAAAAATGAGCTTTATAACAGGTCTGGATTTTGAAAACAATTTCAGACTCAAATAGGCCACAACAATCAAAAGAAGAATGCAACTTTTAAAGTGGAAGTCAGCCATTAAAGAGAATTGTGAGGCAAATATGCATAACCTCTTCTCACGCTGCACCGCCTCTCTTCTTCTCTCTCTTTTATGTTTTAATTTATCCTGTGATGTGAATCTCAGTGCAGAGACAGCCAAAAACTCAAGATCTTTGGAACATCTGGTTCTAATGGAGAAAGGGTTCTGCAGACTGAAACAGAGAGAGCTGAAGCTGCTGTCGGTGAAACGTGGCCGCAATTTGACAACAGGAATCCCTGCAGTGCCCTTTATCATTGAAGTGAATGCATCAGCACTTTGCAAATGATTCATCGTAAACACACCTTCTGTCAACTTTTAGTACTTTAAAGTTATAGTTTATGTTTTTCATGAATGTTTGGAAAGTGATGACAATCTTTGTTTTTGACCTTTGTTTTGTCAGTTATGACTCTAAGTCACACACAATTCTTTTTGTTTGTACCCAGCCTAAAATCTTTTCTATTTTATTTTACTTAAAGCTGCTTTTAAAAGTAAAGCTGCTAGTTATAGTACAGTAGCACATATTTTTCATGCAAGTAGGCCATTCATGCCTCTGGAGATCATCATGATGAAAGATGTTTGCACCTGTGTCTTTAAGACAATGAGTCATGCACCAATTATTAAAAACTGAATAAAAGTAGTAGCACTCACTTGTCCAAAACAAAGTAAAGATCAAATCCTCCGTAGCAGGATGAACCTGCCTCCTTCCTGTTATGGATCTGTCCTGCACTGCCGGCCACCAGGACCGCCACCAGCATGCCCAGTTCCACACCGAGCAGGACCTGCCTGCACCAGCACTGGGACATCACCCCAAGTTTAAGAGAAAACACCAGCTCAACCAAAGAGAAGGTAAACATTAATACCTTCCAGCTGGAGATTTTTGTCCACTTTCCCTCTCACAGCACGCTGATGCAGTCAGCCATGCTGCACAGACCAATTTCCAAGGCATTAAATGCTCCTCTCTGGATCAATGTCCCATCTCCTCAGCAGCAGATGTGTGCTGGCAGAGAAGTGAGGGTGGTGGGACTCAGTCTTCAGCTCCCTCTCTCCACACTAAATCTTTTTAGCACACGGCACCATGACTTCACATCAAGACTTTTTTTTTAAGTGCGGAGGGCTTTCATCAGATATTTCTTCTTGCTTATACTTTTGTTTGTTTTTTTCTTTCACTTTTCTCTTGCAGGTTTACTCAATTCTGCACCTACCCACCAGTGCCACTTAGTGGTAAACACATGTACCATGCAAGCCACTGTACTAAAACATGAAATGCAGTTTTTTTGAAGTAAGAGAGCATCCCCTGAGTGAAAATCATCAGAATCATGGGTGATACATTCAGAAATTATTTAAATTAATTTAGGACCATTAACTGCATTGCAAATTGTCTCCATACAGGACAAAGGTGTTGTTCTCCCCAACACCACAGGGAGTATATAAACAGCCCCGTTCGGGCCATTGACATCAAAACTTTATGCCTGTGCCAGGAAACTGGCATGGGCATGACTCAACACTGAAATTTGATAAACAGAATATCTCTGTGGTGAAAGGCTACTATTTTCAGCTAAGGAACATTTCAAAACTTAAGTTCATCCTCTGTCTCAACAATATGAAGAATGTCACTATTGCATTAGTCTCCTCAAGGCTAGATAACAGCAACTCATGGGTGTGCTGTACCAGTCATCTTTGTCTCGCCTGTAGCTGGTGCAGAATGCTGCAGCGAGGTACTTTGGTACCAGATAAAGAGACACCATTACAGACTAGCATCCCATTCCCCACACTGGCTACCAGTCAAATATAGGATTGATTTCAAGGATCTTTTATTTGTTTTTAAATCCATACATGGGCTGGTGCCCCTGTACATTTCAGAGCTTCTCTGCCCCTATTCCAACTCCAGGCCTCTTAGATCTTCAGAACAATTGCTTTTAACTGTTTTAGATCGATGCTAATGGCTAAGAGAGACCGGCCCTTTGTGATGGTAGCTCCAAAGCTTTTGAACAGCCTTCTGCTTCCGATCAAATGCCCTCCATTGACACTTTGTAGACAATACTGACAAGACTGGTGCAGGTAGGCAGATTTAGTAACCATTGGAGAGAGCGAGGCTAGCTGTTTCCAGTTTGTATGCTTCTGGTGATAGCTTTATATTTAAAGAAAGGATATGAGAGTGGTATAATTTTTTTTCATCTAACGCACAGCAAGAAAACTAATAAGTGTATATCCAAAGATATCAGACTATTCCTTTAAGGCAACATTAGCCACTGCAGAATGACATAAAGAGATACTTTAACACCAAACCAACTAAACTGAAGTGGCAGTAGTTGGGTCTTTCAACCGAATGAAAAAAAAACACGGCAATAGGACTTTCTTTCTATGCCAACATAAAACAGTTCACAGAGGAGCCTGAATCTTCTCTTGCCATTGCTGCATGACCCTGTTCAGCAGTAGCCTACAGTGGGTGAGATGAAAAGCAGAAAACAGGATTTATCTTTTGTAAAAGTTGACACTGCAGGCAAACTAAATGTGGCAATTTCCTTTATGGTTTACATGTGACATCCACAGGGATGGATGAGGGAGGACTCATCACACTCAGTAAGTGGATCTTTTCCTCTCATAAATATGTCTTTAGTTCTGTTCTTCAGAGAGCCGAGGATAAGAACCTGCAGGTGGTGTAACCGGTCAAGATTCAACACCTATTGAGAATATATTTGAAGAAAGAGACATTACGCTTTTCTCTTGTTTTCAATCTACTGATAATTTGGCTCAAAATGATTCTCTCTATGGGCCACCAGAAGAACTAAACACAAATGTAAACAGAAAGAAACATTAAATATGTTACAACACTTATTAAAACATTATGTAAATGGTATGACACGTGCCTGCAGGTGAAGTACCCCTCTGGCTACAGATGCACGGATGTGTGTGTGTTGCTGTGAACTGTGCGCGCTCTGCTCTCGGTCCGGCAGCGAATCACTACAGCACAATGGAGACTTGAGAAAACAACGCTGTGTTTCTAAAATCACACCGCCGCTATCGAGCAACCTTTTGGCGCTCTTTTCTCTTCCCTACTCTTATCAACTTTACATGTTGTAGATATTTGATCATAAGTAATGGAAGTTGCTCCAACATTCCTGTTGCTGCTGTGCGGTCTGCGCGTTTCTCTGGCGGCTGATTGGGAGTCTGCGGACACAGATTTTACCTCCCTCGGTGATGCCATAGACTACAAGGATCCCTGTAAAGCCGGTACAGAGAATTTTACAATTTCTACAAAAACACCGTTTGCATTTCTTTCTGTGTGTAGCCTTTATCTATGTGTGTTTTGCTAAAATACATAGCACAATAAAAGCCATATAATCACTGTGAGCTAAGACATTTATAAAGTTAAATGCAGCTCTTAATGATGTAGATGTAAAGACATTTAGCAATTTAGGATTACATGTAAGCTAAAAAAATGTAATAAAATATTTTCATCCTATTGTTAATTGACAATTAATTGAGTGTTAACCTGCATAAGATGAAGAACTAATACTTTCACAGTCAAACCTGTATTTTCTTCATGTGCTATTTTATTTAAAGTGGTTTGTACCACTGTACTTGCTCTGTGGGATTCTGTTTCATCTCGGTTTAAAGTAAAACAAGTGTATATCATGGTTGAGACAAATCATCTGAATTCAACACTCTCGAGTACTGTTCATGTTAGTGATGGAAAAAGTACAACACTATGACAATAATACTCCATTACAAGTAAATGTCTTGTATTTATGGTTTTACTTATGTAAAAATACAAAAGTATAAGCAGCTAATTGTACTTAAATATTAAAAACAAAGTTCATACATATTAGGTGTCAGAATGGCCCCTTTGATGCTGTATTATATTATTAGATTGTTATTACTAATGCATGTAGGTGCACTCTGTTTTAATTGAGGTAGATACAATTTTAACTGTGTGGTACTTTCATCTACAACAAAGCATTGTATTTTATGAGCAAAATATTGATTTTTAAATCACTATAATAACTACAGCTGTCAAATAAATGCAGTGGAGTATTTATTACTGACATGTAGTGGAGCAGAAGTAGCTTAGAATGGATGTTCTTTTGTGAAGTACAATTAAAGTTGGACTTTGGTGCGGTACTTGAGTAAATGTATTAAGTGTCATCCCACTACTGGTTTTAGAGATCATACGTTTGAAGCAAGTCTCACATGTTTATGTAAAATAAACAAATAAAAATAATCTAGAGTTAAAAAGAAACATCCAATATAACATAGCGTATTGATATTTTATGAAGATCTTCTAGAGGAGACTGCTGACATTTCAATCTTGCATCATGAATTAAATGTCAAGTCTTAACTAATTGGCATGAAGCTGCCAGAGTGTCTCTCATTTAGTAAATATGTTTGCCTTCCCCTGTGTTAAAGAATATACAACTTTTCTTTTCCATAATAGAACACACCAAACAATTACTTTGGTTATTAGGGGGCCTCCAGCTGGTTGGGGTCCTTTTTCACTTGTGACTCCTGAAACTTTCAAAACACACCACTCTTCTTCCTCGAGGCAGTTGCCTGGAGACTAGGGGTCATTGAGGCTGTGCCAGCGCAGTCCTCGGCTGGATGCCGGTGAAATCCCTCTGGCTTCAGGGCACGGGGTGCACACTGCAGGGGTGACAGTCATTTACAGTCACCCTTTGCATGAGTGAATTCACTTCAAAGGCAGACACAGGGCCTGCTATGTCTTTTCATTTGGACTTTCAAAGGTTGTTACATCCCATGGCTAAATTAGGTATTTAATGGGAACAACAACTAGTAAGCTGTTCTGCTTGACTAGTAAAACATGAGATCTATACAGGGGGTCATAATAATGGAAACATTTAATCCCATAGAAGGAACAGAAAACATTGTCAGAATGTGTGTGTGACGTTTTGGATTTAGATTTTACATTCTGTGTTTTCTTTGTCAGTTACCAGAGCCATACAATCCTTATTTGGGCTTCAGAATGAGCTATTGAGATTCTAATGTCCTGTGTGTTGTGGTTTGACTTTGTATTTCAATCAGAAGTTAAAGGTTTTCCCACTCTTTTTTTTTTTTTTTTTTTTTTTTTTTTTTTTTTTTTTTTTTTTTAAACTTGGTTTTCCCACCATGTTTTGTTGGAGCCAACAACCCGACTTTAGTCCAATTTTCTGTCCAAGACAATCATTTTAGCTTTTGGCATGTTTGATTTCTTATGATTGCTCTTCTTTGTCTGCCAATCTTCAGCTGCTGAGATTGAATTAACTGAAATGAACCATCTTTTTCAGCACGTTGAGTCTTCAGCCCTTTCACCTCTTTGATCTTCCAGGTTACTGCTATACTAATATATATATGCTATATGTTACTGCTATGTAACAATCAATTACAAGTTAAACAATAACAATCAATTACAAGTTGGTCCTGCATTCAAAATGTAATTTAAATAAAAGTACAGAAGTATTATTAGTAAAATGTGCAAATAAAAACATTCATTATGAAAAATGACCCCTTTCAGAGATGTATATATTTTTGTGTACTCACATTGTAAGAATACCAACATATTTTGTTATCATTGATTCTAAACAAATTTTAAGATTGGAGATTTGTGTCTGATACACTTGTCATGTTGTGACGTATTAGCCTGTTATTACTGGAAAATATTGATTTCAAATATGTGTAAGTGTGTGTTTCAAGTGTAAGCAGCATTTTAATGTTGTGACCTCTTTTTTTACAGTCTATGGTAGTAACCGGTTAAGGGGAAGCTAATTGTTTATATTACTGCTGTGTGGTTTCAAGTAGAAGTAGATGTGTTTTGTCTATATTAGATAAACTAACTGTACAATACTTGAGTAAATGTACTTGATATCTTTCCATTTTAGTTTTGAAAAGAAACAGCCAATCAGTGGTAAATGATACCAATGAAGAGTCAAAGGGCAAAATTAGATCATGATTGTGATCATTCTGTCTACATGGCAATTTATACTTGGCATATTACAGTATGTTAAAAGATGAAGCTTGAGGCGGAAATTATTATACTGTTAAACGTAATCAACAACAACTCTGGGCCTCGTACAAAACACAAGAATAATGTTTGGAATCTCCATGCTGCTAAGCACACACACAAAACAAACATACAGTGACCCAGTGTTCAGAGGATAATCACAATTCAGATGGTTGGTCGCGTGTGATTTATTTGTATATAAATTAATATAAATAAATTTGAGTATATATACTGGCTCTTAAAGGTTCTTTGCCATTTGGATATCTAAGTCCATTCAGTATTCAGTTCACATCTTCATTCTTTAAAATTATGCAGTGGCTGGACAGTTCTCCAATATGTTTTAGTTTGTGTGCTCTGGAGGTGTATTTACTGATCAAACAGACATATGGGGTCCCGTTCAGGTCCTCTTTTCAGGACAGAGGATTTGCACTGCAGACACAATAAAGCATGCATTGAGTTTTGGTCTGCTGTTTGCAGAAAAATAAAAATAAAAGTCAGAGATAAAGTTTACAAATCAGTTAACACTGGTTCTGTCTGTGGGAGCGAATCATTGAACCCACTGCTCAAACAGCATACTGCGTGTAGCGAGTCATTTGCTTTGTTGCCAAGAGTTGGGTGCAAGGATTGACACTTGTAAAAACTACTGAAACACCGGCCCGCTGTAGGGTGTCCTGTAGGGTGTCCAGTAAGAACTGAAACCAGACATGTCTGACTTTGAGATCCAGGAAGATTTATTTATGACTTAAACATGAAGTTCACTATGAAGCGTTGCATGTGAAATTGGATGTGGTTCTGAAATATCAGCAAATAATAATACACATTAGTAAGCATCTAACTTACTATAACCATTATTTACCAGATTAAATGTTATAGTCACCAGCATATAACAAGAAACAATACTAAGAATTGCATTAATTTCACTGTAATAATTAACATAAATGGAAAATATTGCTCAGTTACACAAACTGATAATAGACCACAGCAAACAGTGTAATACACCTTTAATATACCTTACACCTTTAAAGAACATTTTAATTTATTGTTTTATTTAATATAACATTATTTCATTTTTATGTATTGTTTATCTGTGTGTTCTTTGGTTTGCCCCAGCTGCCTTTTTGGGAGATATTGCCCTTGATGAAGATGACCTCCGCATGTTCAAAGAAGCCCAGCACACTGTCCAGACCAACCACACAGACTCAGGTATCAAAGCAGGATTACATTTACTAATCTATGAATAATTCTGACTGACTGTATAGTTAGTTCAAATAAAGGGATTATGATCAATGCAGATGTTTTACAGTTAACAGTTCCAGTGTCAGGAGGAGAAATAGAGCTGCAGACAGAAAGAGTCTCCATCGTCGAAGGAGAGCAGCCACCTCCAGACCTGAGCGAGTGTGGCCAGATGGCATCATCCCGTATTTGATCAGTGGGAACTTCACTGGTGAGTTCTGAATGAAAACATTTAATTATTCATATATTCTCACATTGGAGTCTGCTATATACAGCCAGCATGTGTCCATTGCCTTGCTTGGGTTTGACATGCTGAAGCTGTCAAACTCTAATTCCCATCAGGCAGTCAGAGAGCCATTTTCCGACAAGCGATGCGTCACTGGGAGAAACACACTTGCGTAACATTCACTGAGAGGACGACTGAAGAAAGCTACATCGTTTTCACCTACCGACCTTGTGGGTGAGGGTGCTCATTAACCTTTTTTAAATAATTGATTTGGTTTGTTTCATTTAATGCCTCTGCCTGTAGGCCAGTGTCTTCACTCACATCACAGACAACCATACTGTTGTGTTTTAGAAATGTTGATTGATATTGTTTCTACTGTGCAAGGTGTCTATTGATTTCTTGTCATTTTTATATGATGTGAAAGTCACAGAGTGTTTTATCTTCCTTCAGCTCATTGTTTTGGTTATCTGGCCCAAAACTTTTTTTCTGTGTTGTTCACTCTCACTGTTCTCATCACGGTATTTTTTAACCGTAGCAGGTAACTGTTTTTATTGAAAAAATACTCTAAAGAAAAAATGTATATATACACATGCCCAGCACCCAAAGAGAGACAAAGTCAATTAGCTGGTGAACATAGTGGAGCATTTAGCTGCTAAATAGCCCAATATTTCCCTCAGGAGTTGGAAAGCCAAACAGAGCTAAAAGAAAAGTGAACATTAAACTCATTCGCAATTTGTCAGGTGGCCGGAAACACATCTCCGAACAAATGCTAAGGTTGCTCCGTGTCTGCTAGTGTGTGTGTGTGTGTAATGCGTAAAAAGAACCTGTTTCCTAACATGTTCATGCAAACATTAGGTTTGTATGTGACAAATTACAAAACTTAAGTATGAAGAGTCAGATAACTAACTATTGAAGTATCCATAAATAAATGGAAGGCAATGGCTGCCATGGGTTGTAGAAAAATGACATCAAAGAACCTAAAACTGTTAAACCTCCATTCGACAAAATGTAGATGTTTGAAATAGCAAACACATGGTTGTATTGTCCTTTGATATTCTCAGGCAGCAAAGAATTAGTGTTTGTTCTGTCAGTGCTCCAGGATGTGGAGCTAAACAATGTCAACCCCCTGCAGGTGTTGCTCCTACGTGGGGAGAAGAGGTGGCGGCCCTCAGGCCATCTCTATAGGAAAGAACTGTGATAAGTTTGGCATTGTGGTGCATGAACTTGGCCACGTGATCGGCTTCTGGCACGAACACACACGTCCAGACCGTGATGAGCATGTAAGCATCATCAGGGACAACATCCAACCAGGTACTGTTATTGTGTTGACATGAAAAAAAAGTGCAAAAATGTGTGTGCTCACTAACCCTCCAGATGTTTCTCCTTGCATTCAGTCCACTGATTATCTGTAAATGAATAGGACAGGAGTATAACTTCCTGAAGATGGAGCCAGGCGAGGTTGATTCACTTGGGGAGGTATACGACTTCGGCAGCATCATGCATTATGCAAGGAATACATTTTCCAGGTTGGCATTGTGATCCTTATGTTTGTCTTTCCTAAAGTTAGTTTTGTGTTAAAGTGAACGCAAGGATCACTTTCATTTCCAGCTCCACAGGGGCAATTCTTGGCTCAAGAGCCTAACTGTTGAGCATTTGGTGATTCACTCTGTCCAGCCTACCTGTATATTTTAACTGGCAACATACAGTGCACCAGCCTGCTCCTTAGGGCCGTGACACACCAACCCCATAATCGGCCGTCGGGCAGTCTGGTGAGGTCGGTGACTCAAGTCTGTTTGGTGTGTTCCGTGGGACCGGAGGGGCTGTCGGCCTTCATGTTGGCCGACCTGACATGCTCGGTCAGAAGGCGGGCACTGTCAGCAGTCGGACTCAAATGACCAATCTGATTGGTGGAGTGCAAACCCGGAAACGAGGAGCGGGATGAACGTGACAAGAGTCTCTCAATATCTAACAAAAATCTTTTAAACTGACCGTTGTCGATCTGAAATGAAGACAGATTCAGCAACTACATGGCGTATTTCTCTAAATATAGTAAAATATGAGATTGTATCCTGAACAACGCGCCATGACAGTCTGGCTTTGAATTTTTGGAGAAGCCAGATCCACGTGACATATTCTTCCAGTCAGCTGCTGGTTTTCAATTTTGGGCGACAATACCAAGGGGGTAAGCCGGTGTATGGCACCAGTTTAATGCTATAAAGCACTCACCCGCCGTTAGCATTCCATTGACTGCCATTCATTTTGGTGCCACTTTGACAGCAAATAACTTTACATCAGAAGCATTTAAAAATTGAAGTTGTCCATTGTTCATTTCTAAATAAACACAATCATGTATAAAAGGTTCCATTGCCTTGTACCTCATGTTATAGAAGACGTTTTAGTAAAAATAGACTAACGATTGTGTCTGTCACTGCCCAATGTGAGGCGAGTGTAGATTTGAGGCGCATGTGTCACTTTGCGACGAGTAGCATATAAGATGCTAACGAGAGACTTCTGTATTGTCAATATAGTAAAAATGGACCTACTTAACGGAGTTCGTTCACTGCTGACTTCAAGTTAGAAATCAAACACAACAAAGGCTGTCAGTTGAATGGTGTTTTGATAGCTAAAACGTTTTTTAAATGATTCCCATCTTCTGTTATTGTTTGTAATGAGGAAAGTTTATTATTTCATGGATTTTACAAATTTCAGTGATCAAGTTATGTCGTAAACCATTTAAATCTGAGCTTTCGCAACTAACATCTGCACTTGACCAGAGCCGGTCTGACTCGACTCTCATCGGGTATGACGCATTATGCCGTAAACCGTTTACATCTGAGCATGCGCGACTCAAATCTGCACTCGCCTCACACTGGGCAGTGATAGTGTCATAACCAAGCGACTTTCTGTTGCATAGTCGACAACTCACTGTATTGTCAGGAGAAGCACGCAGGGAGTTACTTACATTAGCTGTTTAGGTTTAATTACTAATGTTAACTAGCATTTTAGGTAGCCATAAATAGGTGTGCATATGTTGTCTCCTAACATAAACCTACGCTCTCCATCTCTGCAAGATTGGGAATGATTTTTCTTGGCACAGCTACCAGAAGACTTACAACTTTCCGATAGGTTGCTCACGTCACATCTACGTCAGCAAACTCAGTTTGAGACTGCGCAGTAACGCTCAGCAACCGGAAAAGTATTAGAAACACTTTTCCGGTGAGGGGGTAAGCCTCTCCTCTCTAAGCAAAGCTCCCTATGGCGCCATTTTAATGCTACGAAGCCATCACCTGCAGTTAGAATCCCATTGACTGCCATTAATTTTGGCACCACTTTGACAGTGACTTTACATCTGAAGCGTTTCAAGACTCTATTTGTCTGTTGTTAATTTCTAAGAAACACAACAATGTATTAAAGGCTCCATTACCTTGTAGCTCACGTTATGGCTCCGTAGCAGACATTTTAATCATCGTATTGCAGGAGAAGCTCGCAGACAGTTTGGACTTACATCAGCTGTTTAGGTTTACTTACTAATGTTAACTAGCATTCTAGTTAACATTAGTAAGTAGCCATCGCCGGAAAAGTGCTTCTATTTTCCTTCACTGGTCTCCGTCCAGAACAATGGGACAAACGGTTTCCCCTAGCTGTAGAAAGGTGGACCAACGCATTGTTTGTCTCAGTGCACGCATTGTTTTTTAGTCTGGTGCAACTCCGACAGCGCTGCCTCTGGTTAGCTTAGCGTAATGAATGGAATCCTATGTTGCCAGTTAGCATGTTGTGAATAAAAGTGAGCCAACAAAAAAAACAAAAAACAAATTACTTCTTGTGTACTGCATATTCACAATGAGTACAAATAGCAATGCAGACTAGATGATTTTATAGGCATATATTGACTTGGGACAATATTGGGTGGAAGCACAGCTGAAGCACTGCTACATGGCAGAGATCAGCCCTATTTCAACAAATGGTGGCGTATTCCTGTAACCATGCAATCATCACCACTACTGTACCTTACTTGTGATAATCAGTGATTAAACTCCGTTTAGAGTTTGAAATGACTACATATTTCCCTGATAAGAGTTACTGTAGTTGCACAAAATTTAATACAGAGTTTATGGTCGATTGACCTCCCTAACTGCCCTCTAATATCATGCTGCATTATCAGCTGATCTACTACACTGACCTGGTGTTTGTCCCTTCATTCAACTTTGCTAAACAAGCTCCATAGGAAACCTCAGGGGATTTGATCCTTTATTGTCACAGAAATGGTTTCACACTAGTCTCCTTTTCAATTCTGTCTCGCGCATGTTGTTGCCCCATTGCTTTTCTCTGTGCTTTGGTTTTTTACCTCCATCGCCGCTTTGCTTGTCTGGGTCATGGAGGCGAGCCAAGCTAAATAAAGGCCTGGCAGTTCAGGCTTTGTTGAACAATTTGGACTGGAGTGGCCATTTTCTCTGGCATTCAGGAGCGGGCTCCACTGAGCCGGCTGGCACAGTCGAAAGGCCCCATTCAGAGTGCTCTGTTTGCACATGCCTGTCATTCATGGGTGCATCACCATGGGAACTGTGCAAGGGTTAGCTCCAAATCTAGTAAGAGATTATCAGAATCAATAAAGTATCAAGGTGTTGAACAGGAGACGGATCTTAAAAAGAAAAAATCTGTCTCTACCTGAACCTTTGAAAAACAAAATGAATGAAATGAACAGCTCAAGTTTGTGATTCGTCTGAAACAGGGGCATCTTCTTAGACACAATCTTGCCCCGTTATGATGTCAATGGAATCAGGCCACCTATTGGACAGAGGACCAGGCTGAGCAAAGGGGACATTGCACAAGCCCGAAAACTCTACAAGTGTGCAAGTAAGCTGCAATAATAATAATTTTAGACTATCATTTTCAAAGCCAATTAGATATTACACATCATGACTGAATGTGCACTGTTCTTCATTGTGGGACTTTAATGTTAATTTTTCAATATATCATAATATAACCATGTATGTTATGGTGTGTTGTTGTCAAAGGGTGTGGGGACAGCTTGCAGGACAGTGCTGGAAACTTCTCTTCTCCCGGTTTTCCGAACGGCTACTCAGCGTATGCTCATTGTGTCTGGATGATTTCTGTCACTCCTGGAGAGAAGGTGAGTGATGGTTAATAAGTGGAAGTATCAATTCAATAAGGGCTAGACACTTCATCAGATTAAGCAAGTTACTGACCTAAAGAATGCCCATAGTCTGCAACCTCAATGTTAGATGCCACTAAATCTAGACTGCTTCTTTAAA
The DNA here is from genome assembly GCA_026937815.1 of Etheostoma perlongum. Lineage (NCBI taxonomy): Eukaryota > Metazoa > Chordata > Actinopteri > Perciformes > Percidae > Etheostoma > Etheostoma perlongum. Next base: position 13,642,314 of record CM049386.1, read on the forward strand.
TCTTGATACAAATTTTTCTTGTAACAATCTGCCCTCCATGTGTGTCTCCTGTCTCATAGATTGTGTTGAATTTTACTTCCATGGACCTCTTCAGGAGTCACTTGTGTTGGTACGACCATGTGGAGGTCCGAGACGGGTATTGGAGAAAAGCTTCTCTGAAAGGTCTTAACTTCGATTTACAATAGGCTCCCTCTCTCTCCGCTGAGTATCATTTCATTGACTTGATGCAGTGTCTAAGCACCGTGAAGTATTGTTTTTTCATGCGCTTTGGCAGGCCGTTTTTGTGGAGACATGCTTCCAGATCCAATCATCTCAACCGACAGTCGACTGTGGATTGAATTCAGAAGCAGCAGCAGCTGGTTGGGCAAAGGTTTTTCAGCAGTCTATGAAGGTACAACAACAATGTGTGGATTTTCATTCGCTCTTTTTATATGCTACATTCTCATGTGAACCATTAGCATTTACTGTAGGTTTTTCCAAGTTTTACATTTCCTTTGAACTGTATAATGTAGGCAACTAAAGGTAGGAATATAGAAAGCCAATCTCTGAATGAAACAAATCACTTCTCACATCCTGTGCAGCCATTTGTGGGGGAGAGGTTAAGCGGGACAGCGGCCAGATCCAGTCCCCCAATTATCCCGATGACTACCAGTCCAACAAAGTGTGCGTATGGCGAATCACAGTGGCAGAGGGTTTCGATGTTGGCCTCTCCTTTCAGTCATTTGAGGTAAAATAACATTTATTTTGATTGTCTACGTGTTAATTAATTCTGCATAGTGAGTAATTTCTGTTGGCGCATCCACATGATACAAGCCTTCAGTGATCGTGCACCACCTTCACCCTCCTCCATGGAGTTACTTATAACCACGGAGGATTAAAAAAACATGATGGACTCAAAAGAGGTAATTATCTTTACTCGATATTCTTAGTGTCAAAAATCGCCGGACGACACTATCTTCTAAACATAGCCATACTGAGAAATCCAAAGAGAGTTTTGTGGAGCTGGTAATCTTAATTAGCTTTGTATCAACTCAATGGCTTGAATGAAACAGTCATTCATTAACATAAAAAGTTATACACTAAGGCTTTAAGAAAGCAAGGAAATATCTCCAAAAGAAATGGCCAAACTGGGAGAATGCTTCACAAATCACATATTCCCTCAGTTAGCTTGGAGCTTTATTTTTGTTAGCTCTTACTTTTGTGTCGATGGCCCAGTCTTTGAAAGGCAAGAAGCATCATCATCTGCTGTAATGTGTCTTTGCATACCTCTCTGTCCTTGATTCCACTGCAGATTGAGAGACATGACAGCTGTGCCTATGACTATGTGGAGGTGAGGGATGGCAGCTCTGAGAGCAGTCCGCTGCTTGGCCGTTTCTGCGGCTACGACAAACCTGACGACATCAAAAGTAGCTCCAACCAGCTCTGGTTGAAGTTTGTGTCGGATGGCTCGGTCAACAAAGCTGGGTTTGCGGCCAACTTTTTTAAAGGTCAGAAAGTAATTTCAGTCACAAACTCTCAGTGATAAAATAACATTTGGTTTAATTTTGTCAAATATTTCATTTGCCAGAGATGGATGAGTGCTCCAGACCTGACAACGGTCACTGTGAGCAGCAATGTCTGAACACGTTGGGCAGCTACAGATGTGCTTGTGATCCCGGATATGAGCTGGCAGCTAACAGACGTAGCTGTGAGAGTGAGTGTAGAGCACCACTCCACACTAAAACCCTGCAACCTAATTCAACTCTACTACACACTCTGCAAACATATACCCATATGCCATATATACCCAATTCACCCTTTTGATTACTTCAAGTGAATGTATGCCATTTTGGGAAATACACATATTCACTTTCTGGAGGAGAATAAATTTAAAGGCTCAATACCCCTATAATATCTTTCTGTTATATATAAGACTACAGCCTGCAACTGGTTAGCTTAGCTTAGTTTAAAGACTGGGAACAGGGGTAAACAGCTAGCTTGGCTCTGTCCAAATGTAATAAAATCTGCCTTTCAGATCCTGTTTGCCCCTGTTTCCAGTCTTGAAATTAATCTCCCTACAGTTGTAGTTGTCCCATTTGTTAAATTGAGTTTCTACAACAACAAAATAACCTCAAACAGGCCTGAGGACGGCAGCTGGGAACTATTGACTTAGACAACATGTCAAAAATATGACTTTTATTTATATTTTTATATTATTATATTTTTATGTTTTTATAACAAACACATTGTGAGAAAGAGGTCTCTTTTGCACAGTTGAGACATGAGTCCCTGGGAGTCTCTCTTGTACCACAAGAGGGCAGTATGTTAATGGTACATTACAGCACTCATTTAGTTTTTTTAAACAGTGCAAATAGGAATTACATTTCCCTTCACTACAATTTGGTAAATTTCTTAATTTTATAGAAGAAGAAAAAAAAGGATTCTTCAGCTTTTAATAACTATGATTTATTCCAGTACCACAATGTCCCGTTAGAGCAATTATACTTGGTTATAACTTTATTTCTTAAAAATGTATAGGTAAGTAACAGAAAATGTAAATTGAAAGATAGGGATTTCTGCAGGTAAATTATTATTATAATAGAATTTATAAATTCACACAAATGGGTGTTATGTAATTTATGCTATGCAAGTGTTTCTCTCACACTTCTACCACTGTGTTTTCTCCCACCAGCAGCTGCCTGTGGCGGGTTCATCACCAAGCTCAATGGCTCCCTCTCCACCCCTGGGTGGCCCAAAGAATACCCACCCAACAAGAACTGCGTGTGGCAGCTGGTGGCACCCATTCAGTTTCGCATCACTTTGGTGTTTGATGTGTTCGAGACCGAAGGAAATGATGTAAGTTAATGAAAGTGATGTTATTCTGTTAATCTGTAATATATTATAGTCTTTCTGCTGACATTTTTAGATACATACAGATACAGACACATCACATAAACTGCTAAAATTCATAACTTCCTAGGCCAATTGCTGTAATTAAAATTGTCTAGTGTTTACCATCAGGTGTGTAAATATGATTATGTGGAGGTGCGCAGTGGGTTGACTTCAGACTCAGAGCTTCATGGGAAGTTCTGTGGAGCGGAGAAACCTGAAGTCATCACCTCCCAACAAAACAACATGAGGATCGAGTTCAAGTCTGACAACACCGTCTCCAAGAGGGGCTTCAAAGCTCACTTCTTCTCTGGTAAGTCAGGAAGAGTGAAGTATTCCGGAAATACTGAGGAAGTATTACATAATGTCCAAGACTTGCTACAGGAAGAAGGTCAAAACCATCACTCTACTCTGATAACAATGCAGGCAGCTGTCTTCAGTTTCTTACACAAGAGTGGAGGCAGTGTTGTTTGACTCTTTGTGAAGCTTGGATCTAATTTAATAATTTAGTGGCATGCTTTGTGTTTAAGTCAAACAAATCGCTTAAATTGCACATTCAGAATCACATTTTTCATTATTTACATTTATTCTTATTTTGGTCCAAGTCTAGTGTTTGTAATTCTTTATAATAAGTATTGTACATAATATTTCATTGCAAAATACTATTCAACAAACTTATATAATATACTTATACAAATATGGAGAGTGCTTAATGCCACATCAGCTTGAATAAATATTCTGTTCTGTAGACAGGAAGAACTGATTTTTTTTTACTAACATAAGGCTCAAACCCAAGAGATGTTTTGCTGAAAGGGTAGTTTCATACTCCAGATTTTTCTTCCTTGAGTAACACAGAAAGCCTTTGTGTCTGCACTCAGCAGCAGATCTGGGCCTAAAATGTTAACTTGATATGTTCTGCAAGTTTTCTGCTGTCTATTGTGACATATTCACATGCTGTGCAAAGGAATTTTGCATTACACGCCTTTAAACATCTCAACAGATATAGACGAGTGCTCCAAAGAAAATGGTGGCTGCCAGCATGAATGTGTGAACACCTTCGGGAGCTACAGCTGTCAGTGCCGCAGCGGTTTCATGCTGCATGATAATAAGCATGACTGCAAGGAAGGTACTAAAGGTGTTTCTGCTCTCCCCTTATATACTGTATATATATATATATTTTTGATATAACCTTTATTTACCAAGGAGAAACTCATTGAGATTAAGAATCTCTTTTTCAAGGGTGACCTGGATATATTGGATTTAAAGGGCCCTATTTTCCGATCTAAGCGCATGGCGCAGGTGCGTTTAGGGCGTGTCCAAATCCACTTTTGCTAGTTTGACGGTGGAAAAAAATGGTCTGTGCGCCAGGCACATGTTTCAAAGTGTGTGTGTGTGTGTGTGTAACAAGCATAGTGTGCGCGCTGTACATGAGCCTAGGGGCATTTTACTAATGTGCTGTTAAAATAGCAATACAATTCTACATTACTGACTTTAGGTTTCAATGGCGCGACCACTTTCTGCTGCCGCAAGATAGCAATACCCCAAGGATTCACCTAAACACACCTCCCTAAGACCAGCATGCCTATGGGTGCAAAGATGGGCGCAAAGATGGGCGCAGGTACATTTGCTATTTAAACGACGTGGGCGCAGTATGGGAAAGTAACAACTGCGTAAATAGCAAAGACACTTGCGTCTGTGCCGGGTGCAAGATAGGGCCCAAAGGGTCATTTCACTCAAATTCCAGGAAGCCCCTGCCCTGGAAAACCAGAGTTCTTGCAAGAGCACAATTTGAAATTGCTCAGCAAGTTACTCTGGCACCCAGTAATGCTGCTCATTAACTATACCCTTGTAGCCAAGCTGCACCAATCACATTGATGTATCTAATATTGGCGGGCTAGAGGTGAGCTAAACAGATGACGACTGTTTAATCTACCACTTAGCTCCGCTGGTAGCAGTGTATGGGGTTCTGGATACGTCACCCTGTGTGTTGTTGGGATTGGTCGTAGTGTTATCCAATTGCGGGCGGTGAGATTTTCAAATGCTCGCTTGGTGCTGCCCCTCAAGATGGCCGACTTTCATTACTTGATGCCCGACCCTTAATCTTTCAGATTTGGGTCTAGATTTCCAGGCTAGGAAGCCTTGGTAAAATGTGATTGTTTGATTCTTCACCCTTTTTCCACCAGTCCTTTGAGTTTATCAGCCCACCATGACCTTGTGAGAGTCAGCTTACAGCTGGTGGGACCATTTAAAGTCACAAAAGGACAGACACTGGGGCATTCAACCTTCTTACTTTGTTTGACATATGTTATTTTTATATACATGGATTATCTAAGTGTGGATTGTTTATTGGCACAACTTATATTATTATGCCTAATTAAAAGTAAATTACCCCAGAGAGCACTTGTGTTGAAGAGGAAGAAGTTATGTAGTAGTCAGTGATGCAGCTTTCATTGTTTTATTCTGAATTGTTATTTGCGTTGTCTTTCAGCGGGCTGTGATCATGCTGTTAACACTGTGTCAGGCACAATAAGCAGCCCCAACTGGCCTGATAAGTATCCCAGCAAGAAGGCCTGCACCTGGTCTCTGTCCACAACCCCTGGCCATCGTATCAAAATTGTATGCCAATGGATGTTTGTTTTTTTAATTTAAACTTTAGTGCCAAACTAAAGACTTGAAAAACAACTTATGGAGGTAATTCATAGCTTTTTTTAAATGTCTCGCAGGTTTTCAATGAGATCGACATGGAGTCTCATCTGGAGTGCGCTTACGACCATCTGGAGATCTACGACGGGCGTGACACCCGTGCCCCGATTCTTGGACGCTTCTGTGGCACCAAAAAGCCTTCTTCAGTGGTCTCCAGTGGCAACACAATGTTCCTGCGTTTTTTCTCTGACAACTCAGTGCAAAAGAGAGGATTTGAGGCTTCATACAGAGCAGGTGGGTAAATCAACCATAACTTTTCTGCCACCAAAAAGACTGGAAAATTAGTAAAATGGCACTTTGGAGAAAGAATAGAATACCAAAAATGTGACATTTTAACTCTGGCTTTGTTTTCTGCTGTGTTTTAAAAGCTGCATTTTTCCCTTTCTTTTACGAGTTCCTCTTTTTGACCCTCTAATTTTGTGGTTGTGAATTCCCAGAATGTGGAGGAAACCTAAAAGCCGAGGTCAAGACAAAAGAGCTCTACTCTCATGCACAGTTTGGAGATAACAACTACCCCAGCGGCTCCGACTGTCTGTGGGTGGTTTCTGCTGAGAAGGGTTACGGAGTGGAGATCATCTTCCAAGTGTTTGAGATCGAGGAGGAAGCAGACTGCGGGTATGATTATGTGGAGCTGTATGACGGCGCTGACATCAAGTCTCCAAGGCTGGGACGATATTGTGGATCTGGGGTAAGGCTAAAAATATCAGTCTTGTGTAGTAATCACTATTTAAATGATTCTTCAAAAACATCTCTCTTTGTCTTCTTCCTTTCCCTCAGGCCCCAGAGGAAGTTTACTCAGCCGGGGATGCCATAGTTTTAAAGTTTCACTCAGATGACAGCATCAATAAAAAAGGCTTTCATGTACGCTACACAAGCACAAAGTTCCAGGACACATTACATGCAAGCAAGTGACTCTCTGAAACTACCCTACAAACCTAAATGGAGACTTCTCCCCTAACATTTGGTCAGACACACCCATCTCCAGGCGAGGAGTGAATGCATGGATTGATACCACAAACACCAACCTGCATACTTTACATTCACATCTGTTAGACAGAGTGAAGCCAGACAAATTGCATATTTACTCTTCCTCATTGTATAGATATATAGGATGACAGGCGAGGACTAAATTGCATTAATTATTTTCAGTAAATTCAGTAACACTGCCCGTAAAGAGCTGATTACGTCATAGCACTGTGTTGAGTTATAAAATGTACTGTATATATTGTGAAATAGTTTTTTTAATCATGATATCAACTGTGTCACTTTTCTGGGGATGAATTCTAATGAATGGGATGGACTTTGTTGTATTATATCACTGGACAAATGTACATGACAATAATAATGAGTATGTAGGACAAACACATCTAATGTGTTGAAAGCTCAGTTTTGTACTTTGGTGAAGTCTTTGCGTTCCCATCCAGTACCTTAACATTCCTTCACAGCATATTTTGAGTGAGTATATTGAGCCTGTTCTTTGTATTCTCTTGGAACAAACAGCAGTACACCATCACAATGGATTTAATTAGCGCCACATTCTTCAATATATCCAATATTCCTTTTCCATCTGCTCATCAGTAAACATTTTTTTATACTTACCTTAAACAGCTAGATATTTAGATTGATGCTGTACTCTCACTGATTTTATTTCTTAACTCACTCCAGTGATGTAAAAGTGTACTCAGAAGGTTGTTGGCACACTGTGACATCACCGATGGGTGTGGTTACAGGTGCAACAGAACCCACATCTCATAGGGTGTGGTCAGAAGAGCAACTTGAAACCAGAGAGGAAAGTGTACCACTGTCTTTCAGCCTGGTATTAAAGGAGGAAATTCACTTAGAGGACACACACACACATACACACACACAACATGACTGAGGTAAAAGAAAGAGCAAAGGGAGAAAACCAGCACATACAGCCTCTCATGAAAGTGAAGGGATTGCCCCTTGAGGGATTTGTTTGCTTTCTGTGATCATGACAGTGACTCTTAAACAATGACACTCATGGCATTCTTCCATTAATGGTACCTGCTCGTCTCGACTCGTCCGCAGTGCCCCGTCCTCCTTTTTCCATTGCAGATTATTACCGCCTCATGTGTGAGGCGAGCCGTGGCTGGTCGTCATAGCAAAAGCTGACGTGACCTAACGCCACAAACACACACAGAACATCGAAGGTGTGTTGTTTTGGCATGTGGAGCTGGAGGCAGCAAAAAAAAAAACGCTGGCTAAACTATTTAGACACGGCGGGTTTGTTCAGGACTCCCCCATCTCTTGCTAGCAATGATGGCACAGTAAATAGTGACAATTTTCTCCCACCAATCAGTAGTCTGCAGGTTTTTACATCACCTTTTGGTATTGCCTCAGCTTGCTTGGAACCTCAACTGAGGTAGTACTAAAAAAAGTACCTGTTAGCTGGTACCAGGGACTTTTTTTGTATTGGAAAACCAAAAAAGCGAGTAGAGTCGAGGCAAGTCGAGTAGGTAGCATGCTGTGGAAAAACGCAATATTGCTTTAGCATCTACCGAATGTAATCAAACAAGGATATTCTATTTATTTTTATGTTAAAAAGTTAAAAGAAATGCTTTTTATTAAAATGTTACCCATATAATTCGGTGTGATATTGGGTGCCCCTTATATAAATCAGCTTTTGGGTCAGCCAGGGTAAACAGTTGGTACAGTGAAGACACCAAGCACAGCAACGTGAAGATCCAAAATTAAACCACTGTTCACATGAAAAAAACCTACAATTCAAGTTGCTTTTACATGTCTTATTATCGTTCTGCTACCTGTTCTAATCATCTTCCATGGACCTTGAGTGCACTGAATACACCATTAGTGTAACACCACATCATCAACTAAAACATATTGTAAATTTTTTTCAACATGTCAATAAAGGCACAGTATAGAGTGATAGTATATTTTATTGAATGTAATAGTTTATCATGCACAAGAAAAATAATTGAAACATTAAAATATTAGTGCACCATAATAGTCAGGTAAATAGACAGTTTCACATTCGCCACTGAAGCACAACTTCTCTGAAATGAAATGCTTGGCAGTAGATCCAGTCAACAAACAAACTGAACAATGTGTGACAAAAGGAGGTTTAGTCCTCTAGTAGTGCTATAGAGCTGTTTTTCAATTAGTATGTCCCTTTTTTGGGATGCACACAATCCTACCAATGGTGGCACACAGGTTCCACTGATCAACAGGTGGTGGTAACACACCAAGATATGCTGCAATGCGCCAGTGAATAACATAAGAAGAAAACTTCAAGCTAGCAAGCATGGGTGTGAACAATGCTGGAATTAGCAATTTTTTTATGGGAAAGGAAATGCACTTGTTGGTTTGTTAGACCTCAAAGGTGCACAATGCGTTTTGGTGAACAACGCTGAATGTTTACTTTTGTTTGTTTGACAACTCCACAGGGCCTATCATACATCTGTTATTATTGGACAGATAATTATTCTAATATCTAATGTACATTGGAAAATTTGAAGTCTGCCACTCTAATTCTGTACAGTAGAAAGTACATTTTTACATGTTTGGTAACCTTTTACCTTCGTGTTCCCCTTTCAGTTGTATTTTTGTCATAGGCTTCTAAATTTTTGGTAAGAAAACTTTGAGTGGCTCATTTTCATGCACTTTGTCCAAAAAGCCCAAGTTGAAGTAAGGGTACAGCGTCTCAGTGAAGGTCTCCCTGAAGGTGTAGAGGTGAATCATGCACTCTGCGTTGTAAAAGGACACCAGGCCCCTCTTGTAATCCAGGTACACTCCGATCCTGGCCAGTGGCTCCTCCAGAGACAGGACTGTTGGGGGTGAAGTGCCAGCCATGTACTGTATCCCATAAGAAAGGGACAGAGTCCAGAAGCCGTTGGCTGGGAGGGCTTTGATGACTCCCTTTCTAGGCACTGACTCCCGGGCCACCCCCACAGTCCAGACTGTGCTGCTGTAGACTTCAATCTCCCAGTAGTGGCGCCCATGGGTGAATCCCTGGCTTCCGAGCAGTGACAGGGCAGCGTTGAACCTGGAGGGGTTGTCCTGCACGGTGTGGTTAAAGGTCTGGTAGCGAACACAGGTGAGGGAGGAGGTCAGGCTGAGCCAAGGGTTGGCTGTGCTGGAGTTAAATGTGATGGCTGCTGGAACTAAAAACAGGAAAAGTATAACATTACAAAATAAATTAAAGGATTCTTTGACAACACATGTTGGTGCTAAGATGATCAGTGTTGGTTTATGTGTAATTCTGTGCTTGCAGTTTACATTTTCAAAGTAAGATAGGACCAAAGTGTTACTTAAAGTACCTGGATAAATGCTTCCTTTCATTGATTTCCACACTCTGTACTGCAGGGGCCCCGCAAACCGACCCTCGCACAGACTGGGCGGTGTAAAAGTGGGTTTCTCAAACTTCAGTGAAGGCCTGCCAACAAAATTAATGTCAGAACAGTAAGGGAAGAGAATAAAAACAAGGTCCATCCGGGATAAATTGTTTTCCACACTCACCTCTGGAGCAGGACTTTGATGCTCTGAAACAGGAATAAACAAAGGATAAGAGATACGGGTGATTAGTTTTGTTGTATCTGAAAGACGAGAAAGCTTTTTCCACATGACATCAATGTCTGAGCTCACGCTATCCCACCCTGTGGGATCTCCCTGTGGCCGGGGGAAAGTCCCGCAGCCCTGGCCTTGTGCCTGAGCTAAACTACTTATCCTCCAGATAAACGAGTGAGATCACTGGCCTACATCCGGTCTCCACTCACGGCACAAGTCTTTTGTTATTAGAAAAGTAGCTACAGTGTTAACATTTTTTTTAAAACGGTACTCTTAAAATGAATGCAAACTGACATGCTCAACATGTCTGTGGTCTTTAGGAATAGTGCACAAACTTAAACAGGATAGCCAAAATGGTCACACCCTGCTCAGTCAAGTCTTGAATTTTTGTGCCTGTTTTGGCACGGAAATACATGACAGAATGATGTATAAAACTAACTTTCAGCTCACATTTTACATCTCCACTTTGTCTTGTTTTATTGGGATATAAACAATTCTTGAAACAAATGGAATTTGAAGTTTGAAATCAACAGCTCAGTATATATCGCCTTAATCATCCCCAAAGCTGACTCATCGTGCTGTGAAAAACTTCCAGATGGACTGTATTTATTGTGTATGAAGTGGATATGTGCTGAAATTACCCGTAGCAGAGTGAAAGCATCCTGTTGTTTTAGTTTGTCCTCTATCTCGTGGACGGCTCTTTGCAGACGAGAGATCTCTACACACAGCAGGGCCTTGTGCTCGTCCAGTCGGATCAGCTCTCTGCGCTCCTCCGTCTTCAGCTTCACCTGCAGCAGTTTCTCTTCCTGGTACAGGAACTGGTGCAGGTCGCTGAACTGGGCTTCAATGCGTTGCTTCAGGTCAGCGGTGTGCTCCTAAGTAGGTGGAAGATGATGGACATTGTCACTGGGAGAAATCACTTACAGTCCTTTCACAAAGCTGCAAACATGAAATCTATGCCATGCTTTGCTCTTTTGTACTGTAACATTCAAAATAAGAGACATTGTCACATTTTTGCAGATATATCCATTCCTTTCTGGTCGGATTTTAAGACGTTAAATAAGTCAAAGTAGACATCCATAGTCCAGTAGTATTTGCAGTGTGCCCATTATGTAGAGTGTGTGTGTTTTGGAAGCATTTCCTCTCACCTTGAGCTTTTTAACCTCGTCCTCAGCTTCTCTGTCGCACTGCAGCGCTGTGTTGAGCTCAACTTTAAGGGAATCCATGGAGCTGTTCAGAGACGCCTGACAGGACAGAGACACAACATCATTGCATACTGACCTGGCGGCCCGCTTCACATTTCTGATACAGTGTCACATCTGAGTTTATTAGTTGTTTTGTCGCAAAAACAATACATAGATACAGTTTTTTAAATTTGAAAAATAGATTATCACCTGCAGTGATGTAATTTACAAATCAGATGTAGTAAAAGAAAGTTTCCACTATTACAATTACCATATATACTGTACTATGCACTAAGAACTGAGATGCATCCTAATGTGTAGACAATTTGAAAATAAACAGAAACCATTCAAACTCCATAAAACAAAACTTAACTCACCCTGTACTTCTGGTCAGCCTCCTGTACACACACCATGGTATGATTCCTGTGCTCCTGGGAGAGGCCACACACCAGACACACCAGCTCCTGGTCCTCCTCACAGTAAAGCTTCAGCTCCTCTCTGTGTCTGCTGCAGCGTGGGACCGGAGCAGGAACCCTCTCTGTCACACCAACATCTGCCAGGCAGGGTCCAGTCCCGCTCTCCTCCAGACCCTGACAGTAGCTCTCTACTATGTTGGCAACGATGCGGTTGGGTCTGTAGCTTTGCCCGGGGTACACCTTCCTGCACTGAGGGCAGGAGCCTGTGCCTCCCTGAATGGGGCCCCGGGGGCCGGTCCAGTAGCCCTCAATGCACCCCTGGCAAAAGGTGTGATCACAGGGCAAGGACACCGGCTGCTTGAAAAGATCCAAGCAGATGGAGCAGGTAAGATCTCTGCTGATTCTGTGTGCTGAGCTTTTGGTTACTTTTCCAGCTATGGGAGGCTGTCGCAACTTTTCCATCGCTGCAGCAAAGTCTTCTTCCTTTGATTTCCAACTTTTCTTGTCTGGCTTTATCCCCTGATTTAGTCTTTCCAAGTTCTGCAGATAGACTGTCTGAATTTTTTTCACTTCTTTCTGATTCTTACTCATTCCTTTGCCTTGATTGTTTTCTTTTGTTCTGAGTGTAGAGCTGGACCTCCACGTCCTTCCTCTCCTGCAAAGTGTGGCTGCTTTCTCTGGCCTCCGATCTTCCTGTTGATTGTGGGGAAATGAAGTGGGTGGTGCTGAAGCAGCCACAGCCTTTCACATCATCAGCAGATAGCAAGGGGATCTCAAAGGGCCCCCCTTCTCCTTCCACACGTCACATCTTATTCAGGAAACTGAGGCGGACCATGGATATTCTATCCTTGCAATTTTTCTTTAGTGAAGTCTGGCCAGTAAGTGCAAGAAATCCTGCTTTGCTAAACTCTTAATCTGCTGTCGAGTAACTACAGAAAAATGTAAATCCTGTGTGTGTGTGTGTGTGTGTGTGTGTGTGTGTGTGTGTGTGTGTGTGTGTGTGTGTGTGCGTGTGTGTGTGTGCGTGTGTGCGTGTGTGTGTGTGCGTGCGTGTGTGTGCCTGTGTGCGTGTGTGTGTGTGCGTGCGTGTGTGTGCGTGCGTGTGTGTGCCTGTGTGCGTGTGTGTGTGCGTGCGTGTGTGTGCGTGCGTGTGTGTGCCTGTGTGCGTGTGTGTGTGTGCGTGCGTGTCTGCCAAAGTGTTTGTGACTGAGAGAGACCAACAAGAACTCTGTGAGCAGTAACATATTTCCTGCCTATTTCTTATGACAATGCTCTCTGCCAAGTAAGTTATCATTGTTGCTGAAGTGTAAACAAGATCATTAAGGAAAGAAAAAGGTCCCGGAGGTAGAAAACTCCACCATGGGCAAACACAAATACTGGGAGTTTCTTTTCCCAGCGTCCGGTTATCGTAACAGATATATACAGCCTGTTCCCTGAGGGCTGGAACATCTGTCCAGTAAACTGGAGTTTCAGTAAACTGACTTCAAGTGTCTTTTTGTGACTTGCTACAAAGCAAAAGTACCCTGGCACACATCACCATGTAAATATTACAGTGTGGTACAACAGGCAGGCTAATCCCACTAAAGTCAAAACAGATCATGTGATTATACACTGGAACATATTCAAAGGTCAGAAAGTGTAAATTTAAAAATGCATGTGAGTGTGTGTGAGAGAGAGAGATACACAAATATAGAATATTCAACATCTTATCTGGTGTGTGGAGTGTATTTAGATGTTTTGAGTCTCTTGTTGAACAGAGAACTTGTATCCCTGAAAAGCCGGGGACAGCGAGCAGCTCAGCACCTAACTTGACATGGACAAGGGTGACATCTGGTGTCCAAACTGAAAATAAAACTAAGATGAATGCTTATGCAGTACAATATAGTTAGTGAGTGAAAACTCTTAAAATACCTGTTAATGAACCTATAAATTTACAAAATGCAGTAAAGTTAAAGTAGAAATACAAGAAAAAACAAAAATGTGGTAAAACATTATGTAGAGCAGGTAAACATTAAATCAATAATGTAGCCCTACTAGCAGAGAGGCCCTTGGGCTCAGAAAGCAAGGAGGAAACAGATGAGTGCACAAGTTGTAAATAATGGAAAGCAAATGAGAATCATTATCAAGTTCTCACAGACCTACATTATAAGGCAAAGACCGTGACCAGGCTGACAGAGTGATGCAGCTGATAAAGCTGTGTGTGAGAGAGCAGGTGCAAATAAATCTTTGGAGAAACGAGGCAGGTGTGACAGCATTGATGTATCCAGTACTAGCTCACCTCTGTCTCCTCTCCCTGTGGTTTAGTGGACCACCAGGATAATTGCATCTTTGAACTCAAATGCTCTCCGTGGTGCTGAGGAGCCACTAGAGCTATTTGTGGTGCTGAACATTTACAGGTATGAATCCATGTAGAGCGACACGTCCTACTTGTTCCACAATCACAAAACATTTTACATATTTATATTTTGCAAAATTTGCATGTTTTCAAATGCCTAACAAAGACATTGCTCCTGCTCTACCTATGATCGGGATGATTGACATTGAAAACAATCAAACTGGCTAACTCTTTTTCTCCCTTATTTTTTCATTTTGTTTGTCTTGCCTTGAATTTCCTAGGTCTTTTAGATGTGTTGCTTCTTACCTATCCTGCACAAGCTTTTGTTTACACAGCATGTACTTTTTACATGTGGAAGTGTAAATTATTACATAACAACACATGTCAGACTATCCAGTCCAACCACCCTGCAATAAATCAGGTCAGATGTGGTGGATGTGTTGCATTAGTTATGATATGCGATGACTGGAAAATATATGCAAGAAGAAAGAGAAGATATGATATGAAACTTTTGTCTTCTGGATTCCACATTCACTGAGGTTTTAGTGGGAGAATATGTCCGCTGATGGCACACAGTGTAATTAACTCCAACTAACCTTCAGTGGTCCTTGATAAAATGACCATGTTCAGAGCTGTTCAGAGCTGCACACACATAATTAACACAGGACACAGATTAGGATTGTTGAGTTAATTAAGCGTAACATTACAATTCCTGTAAACCTCATGGGTCAGGAAGGATTTAAGTGGGGGGCAGCCGAGGGTAAGTGAAGTTGTTATAGTATTGCATCAAGTTCGGAAAACAATTTAATTTCTTGCTTCATAACTGCAAGCGAGTGAGGTGGTGCACTAAACCCTTAAAACTCAGACTGCAAAAACACTACTGTAAACAGTCTGCAAAAACAGTCTACTGCAGTAGACTGTTTTTTAGTCTTGTTCATATGTTACTTCTTAGAGAGATCTCTTGCCAAAGTCAGATTTTTAAAAACATAACACAGTATTTGTTTATTTGGATAGCTGTGGAGATTTTAATCCGCTTCTTCCATAATTTTGCTTTCTGTTTGAAAATTTCGGGAAATATCCTCTTTGCTGTGAGGCTGTTTATCCTCATCTGCCCCATTACATGAACACTAACTAATAACTCATTAATAGGTTGCAATGTTACATTTCTAGGCTATGTTTGTGTATCTTATCATAAAAAGGATGAGAAGCAGTGGCTAGTTGTTGCACCACTAGAGACAAAGAGAGAACATGTGCACAAATGTATGCAGCCATGCATATGAGTGTTTGTGGCATATTATGGAAAAAATTCAACATTTATGAGGACAGAGAGAAAACTAAAGACACACACACATGGCACATCTGACACACACACTCAATAAAACCCCAAGGTGGAACTTAAAAGCTAAAAATAACCTCAGTGTATGCAGGAGTGAGTGACCTGTAAGAAGATAAGAAGCACAAAGACAGATAGTATAGAATATTGAATTTCTCAAGTTGGAATGATGGTGGTAATAGTGGTAGATAATATTATCAATATGTTCTCTTATATATCTTAATTCTCTAATATTATCTTAAATTATATGTAAATTTAATTATCTAATTTCTATTTGAAATTGCTTGTATTTTATACTTTTTTAGCATTGCTATTGGCACGGCTAAAATTACAAGTAAAATTATTAATTGTCTAATGACCCTGAGCAGATACAGAGGCAATGTCAGAGCGTACTTCAGGCACAGAAGCTTCCTGAACTTGTATTCATTTACCTTCCAAGATAATGTGAAACCACGGTGTACTGAGTAGGTGCACAGTACAAAGTGTGCTCAAACTGGGCTATAATGTCACATTTCAAAGTCAAATGAAAGGACTGTCGCAGCATTCTGCCATTTTGACTGTGGTTTTTAATACATTATAAATCTACATGCAGCTTGTTTATTCAATGTTGATGGGTAGTTCTGTTGTTTTCTGTAGTTTGAGAACAATGGAAAGAGCCAACCAACTAACAAACCACCTAAGGTCACCCTCATGGATTAGGGAGATTGCCACACAACACATATAGTAATATTGATATTTTGAAGCAGGGAAATAACTAAAATGTTTCAAAAAATAAACTGTAAATAAGAGTCTGTTAAGTAAGATTTTCTTTTCTTTCTTTTCTTTTTTTACATTTTGATATGTCAGCAAGAAAAAAAGTGACACATTTCACAGTTTGTCTCCCAAAAACAATTGTTGAGAAAGCAGCCTGCAAGATCGTCTGATCCATTGGGGGGGGAGATCTAATACAATAATGCTATTATTATCAGCAAGCACATGGAGCTACTGTATGAAACAGCATTCCTTTTTAATTTCCTCAGAGAGTCCCACTGTTAGCGCCTGTCTGAGTTTGGACCCACACACCATCACTGCAGGTTATATTATGTCTGACACTTCTTATAATATGTATCACGATGTGAACACCTCATCCACACTTCACTTATTCTGTCGCTCTATAAATTGTTTGCCTCCTCCTCACCTGCTGGGAGCAGCTCAGCCTTTTGATGCTCTTACTGTATCTGTTGAGGATCACGACTCTCCTGCAGATCACTGCCTGAATCATGCTTTAATCATCCGACTCTTTAGGTTCGAGCTTTTGAGTTTGTTAATCTGTAGCTGTGATGATTGGTCTTTTATAATGTTTATACTCAGCTCAGTGTGAGCTCAGCATTCAGAGCAGCTCTGCTCCTCCTTCAAATACCACTTTTCTCTCTGCCTTTCTGTATGCTGCTGCAGATCACTTCAGGGACGTTCAAAGCAAGACAGCAAGGAGGACTGCACCGATCTATTCTGCAACACAGCACCACACTTCCAGACGCAATGCAGGTACAATAACATGCTTTAATTTACTTATTGCTTGGAGATACTAGCATGTAGAACCATCATTGTTCATATTCATTTATGTGCTTCTAGAGTATATGGTAGCTGACTTACTATACCGGTATTTGTCTTCTCAAAGTCTTAACTCATAACTGAACATTATATTATTATAGTTTATATTGGCTGGTTAACTTGAACCACTTTATATGCAATATAAGTATATATTGTACTTTTAATCCACATGTAGTGATTTATAAATACAATATTTTCATCTGAAATGTAGTGAAGTGGAAGTATAACAGTGGCCATACAGTAAATTAAGTACTTAAGTAAAGTACGTGAGTAAATTGGTCATTTCAAAGTTTGAATAAAGGGCACATGCACAATGTCAAGCTAGCCTCAATGCAGAAACTACTGTAATACAATATTCAGTGTTTTCATGAATACCGTTATAACAATAATAATATAATAATAACAATAACTTCAGGCCAAAACTTCTTAGCCATATGGCAAAAAGTAAAAGCATCACAGGTGGGAAATAGTCATGTTTGTCTGTGCAGGCAGCACAACTGTGTTTAACTGAATTGGCTATCAACTGCCTATTTTGCAACTGTGCCAGAAGAAACAATCTTGTCAGATATGAGGTTGTGTCGTTGTTGCAACATTTGTGATGATCAGTGGAGGATGATCGCCCACAGTGTTTATGAGGACTTAAGTGATCACAGGGAGCATCTCACTACTCGGCACACATTGCTTCAGTCCTTTGAATAATGCAGCTCTCTGGATGTTTAGACCCAAGATCACCTTCCTCTTCAGATCTTTTAGACCAGTTTCTCAACATGGTGTCACAGAAAATCTAAATAAGTCACGGGTGATTTTATTTGACTCAATTTTTTATAGTTTGCTTGTGTGTGTGTGTGTTTGTGTGTGTTATTTTTGAGGGTCAATCAATCATCAGACCACTCGTAGGCATCATTCACTGCACCAGTTCGTGGCAGCCAACTCTGATCTTTTATTGATGCAGTTTTAAGAAGTGTGAAATATTGAGTGTTATGCTGGATGCTTTGGCATCCTTTCATATTCAAAAAGTGGGCCGAGGGGACAGCAGCACCCCAGTAGTTATATCTATTTTCTGTACAAACTCTTTACATTACAACCTATCAAGGTCCTTTATCACAAGCAAGTAAAATACTTACAGAGAAAAAGAAAACCATTCAGAAAACACTTATATCAAACTGGCTATAAATAAGAAAAAGACAAAAGGAAGGAACAGTATAGTCTACAATCACACTGACAGTGACTGTGAATCAACACATACTATCTGGGACTGAAAAACCCTGGAAAACAAAATTTCCAAAATGGTAACACAAAAGCCTCACAGATCATTTTAGTATTATTTTACAGTAGATCTGTTGTGCTATTTAAATTCAACAAAGAAATCTCAAGCTTTAGCACTGAAATATTTAACGGAATATACAAACACTGAGTGTGTGCATCCAGTGTGAGATGAGAAGATCTTGTGTGGTGAAAATATCTGCAAACAGGGGCTTGCACGTCCCTATTCTCATAAGTGCTCATGTGACATGTTAATTAGATTTTTCCCAATTCTTTCTTCTTTTTCTTCTTTTCTGGAAACTAAGCACATTTAAAATGTCTTTAATTTCTTTTAATTTGTATAATACATACAAAGATTGATTCTTTTCTAACTGCAATTTTAAAATAAGCGTGATGCAATACAGCATGTAGCTGCAAATAGTCTGAAAGAATGCAAAAAAAGCTGTGCAACCACAGCATTTGATTACTGAGGTTTAAATCTGTTCTTCCATACTCACCAGTTGGCTGGATGTCTGAATGTAACTCCTGCTGCCGGTCTAGCTGTCATAAGAGACTTTTTACATTTTGTCATCAAAATATCATATCGTCACATGAAAGCAGATATAGCTTGCCAGTGCCAAACCTTATCAGTATATAACTTGCTCTTCCTAAAGTGCATTTATGGGATTGATGTTTCAGGATCTTACATTAAGTGTTAAGAACCTTCTATAAGGTATAGCTTTCCTTTTCTGTCTTTCTCAGGTGGATGAGAAGGCAGTGGATGGCGGCCTGCTGCCTGATGCCAACGGGAAAGATCCAAACCCGGGTGGAGAGACAGACAGCTCCAAATGGCAGAAACCACGGCTCACACGTAAATCTTTGATGAATTGTTGTCTCGTCAAGTGGATTATCGCCAGTACCACGCAACAAGGGCCAGGTACACGCACACCACCAGGCTAACAACAACAACCCAGTGTATTGAATATCTGCATGATTGTGTGTGACAGCAGGGGGAATGGGACCCAAAGCAGAGCACGAGGGAGAGACCGTAGTAATTAAAGTTTGTAAGTAAGTAGTTTGCTGTGCAAAAGTGTGAACAAATGCTGTAAACTAAGAATGCTTTCAATTTACAAAATACAAAATGACCAAACAAAAGAAAAATCTATATCACACCAATAATTGGTGTTACTACCCTTTGCCTTCAATCCAGCATCAAGGTACACTTGAAAAAAGTCGGGCAACGTTGAGGATCGTAGACGCAGTGGTCAGCCAAGGAAATTTAGTGCAGCAGATGAAAAAAACATCAAGCTTATTTCCCTCTGGCAGAAGCCAGCGGGACCCAGGTATACCCATCTACTATCCGGAGAAGTCTGGCCAGAAGTGGTCTTCATGGAAGAGTTGCAGCCAAAAAGCCATACCTCCAACTATGTTTTCATGCATAGTTGAGTCACTTGGCCTTGTTTCCATGTCGGAGGTATGGCTTAGGTCTCCCTACAGGTTGGAAGTGGAATTGTCTCATTATGCCACATTGGAACCACAGATCCGCTACCCGATCTGGCAAACTTGGATAGTGCGGTTATAGCCGGTATAGAGCTGTAAAGCAATTGCAGACAGTGTGTCAGGATTGTGTTCTACAAGCTCATCTAAATCAGTATTATCCCTTATAATTACATATATTTATCCATCAGGGGCATTGCTTGCGTATTAAAATGGAATTATGTGTTGAGGGGATAAGCAGATGTCCTCAACTTAAACAACTTGATCCCCATCTAGTGGTCTGTGAATATTTTAGCACCTGAATGTCTCCTGCACCACTGCCTCCAACAGAAGGTGGTCTGTACTCACTCTAAAAGAGGTGATTCTCATATAGAACAATCCAAAAACATGCTAGGTGGTTTCCAGTGACATGCTCTCACACAAATAAATAATCCTAACATTTGAAAAAAATGCTGAAAAACTTGGAATTGCTGTTGACTGATGAAAAAGGTGTTGGATTCCATGATCAGCAGAGGATGTTGCACTTTTTTGTTGTGCAACATGAATTTTTTGTGAGAAGTGTCTTTGTTTTGTTTATGTGAACAGTTATTTAGTGTTAGTAAAGGAAACAATGGCATTTTTGCTTTTCAGCTGAAGCAATGTGTGAATTGGCCAAAATTCAGGTCTGGAGGTCAAAATATTCAAAATAATCTCATTGTGGCTGTTGCTGGGGCCTCCTGCACATTCTTTTCCTTGATGACTGTCCTGTAATATTATATAGAGTGTGAAAACATTTGTGCGTTTTGTCAAATCATATCAGCTGTTAAAGTAAAAGGCATGGCTATCTGTGAATAGTTCACAACGATTAGGAACTACCACTATAATAATAGCATTTAGAATGTCTGTCATACTACTGTATTTCAATGTATAGTTTCTCTGGTAGTTAGTGTTTGCAATGCATGTTTGGAAAATATATTTGTACTCACAAGTTTAATGAAACCTGGACTCAAAGCATATTATAGGACAGGTGGATTCCTTTGCACAATGCAAGGTGTGTGTGTGTGTGTGTGTGTGTGTTTCTTTCTTTTTCTTGCCAAAAATAAAATGCACAAAAATCAATGAACTAGCTAAAAGCATGCACTAAGAAAAAGGCTGAGAGAGAGCAAAATTCAGGGTGTTTAATTGTATGACGAGAACCCATGTGACTTGTGCGTTTTTGATAGATGGGCCTAGGCTCTGAGCTGTAATGTTGCTCTCACAGCAGTCATTAAAAGTGGATGGTGAGACTGATGGGTGCACTGCCGGCATCTCTTTGTGCTTAAGCCACCTCAATTGTCTGTATTTAATAGAGGAACAGCAATAGATCAGCACTTAGGGTGCATTAAACAGAATAACGTTGCATTGTTTTTATGGCAGATGAATTTCAACATGAGCTATGCATCTTGCATGTTCTGTAATGTCTAAGTGTGTTTCTGTCTGGTGAAGTAGCTTTAACCCACACATCAAAAACCCTGCAAAAATCCATATTTGTGTGTCAAAAAAAACTATTTGCACCATTTTATCAGCTCTGCGATCCATCACTTCTGATCTCAAAGTTTATAGACTGCAGAATCATATACGGCAAAACTAAGCACATCATTTTGGAAGGTCAAATATGTCCAATGCAAGACGCAGTTTACCATTTTATTTCAGATGCTGATGCATTTTGATTTGCAACAAGATTTCATCAGAGCTCCGCAAGAGCAGCATTCTGCAAGGACGTTTATAGAGCATAAGCAATAGGGAACTAATATGATATATAATAGATAACTTACTAAAAGAAAACAGCAAATACTTTTGCACTATATGACATCAAAATATCATTCTGGTATCTTAAAAGTATACAGGCATTCAACTATAACACTGGAGCCATAGCATCAAATTTATTTTTGTATTTTCAGAGTGGGACCATCCCAGTTCGTCACACATTAAGGGACTTTTACACAAACCTTCCTCGGCTATCGAAAAGCATTTCTGGTCTGTTTTCTCTCCCTCTTTGAAGACCAATATTTTACCTCTCAACAATTGATTTGCCCTCCACCCCCCTTTGTACTTAACTCAGTCCATTATGTTGTGCAGAGTCATCAGCTGTGAACTATACTTAAATTCTTCTTCACTCTCATTGCCCTCCCTTACATTTCAACCATATCAAGACTCACTCATGTAAAAATAACAAAAATGTAAAAGTGCTCTGCATGTACAGTGTGTCATGTGGAGCATTTTACACAAGCTACAACTTGATCTCCGAGGTGTGTAGATGGCCTTTGCAAGATAGATATAATTCACTTTAACTTTTCTATTCTTAACTACTATGCCATAAACAAAGCACCATGTCTACACTTAATAACGGTCACAGTGTTTTTAAGCTTTGAGTGAATCCTCCTGAGTTATGGAGCGTGTGTATGGCTGAACGTTCTACTAGACACAAGCAGCGCCACACAGGGCAGGGCAAGCTCCTTCATTCTAAGTGCTGTTCATAGCCCAGCCATCAACGGATGTGGATCAATGCTTGGTTTTACAGCTTTGCATCTTTGAAATGACTGAGCAAATAAAGACAGCATGAACTGTCAATCAGAGACTATTAGTAAAGAAGATTCCTTAAGTAACAACCCCCCCCACCCCCGCCTTACCTAGCTCAAATGCACACGTACACGCACACACACACACACACACACACACACACACACACAGTTCAGGAGAGAGTGAGAGGAGATGGAGTGAGTGGGGCGTGGAGCCCCTGACTTGATGGAGTTGTGGGAGAGATCCTAAAATGAATTTTGGCCAGGAGGTAAAATGCCAGCGAGTAGTAACAGAGATGGGTCATATGCGTGTGGAGAAAACTTTGGATCATTTTGGGGGATTAACACAATTCCATATTTATTTGCACATGATGGACATTGAACTTAAAGGAGGATGCTCTGCAGGCAAGCTACTGTCTAACTGGTCAGTGGTTTAAGTCAGAGGTTTTATTGAAGTGAATATAACTGCTGATACCCGTTCAAAAAAAGACGTGGCAGGAGGAAGTTAAAGTTTTTTTAAAAGAGCTTTTGTACAGGCGGGATCTAATGCAAGGCAAAAATGGTATTGGATGGCATGGAAGTTATTGCCATTGCTGTTGTTATTGGACTGTTTGTTGTCGTGCTCAAACAGTTTGGGGTTTGGGAGCCCTTGTCACTGGAAGGTAAGAAATAAAGAGATATTTGTATGTTAAAACATTTGTCTTTGGTGTTCTGTGTAGCATTCGAACAATAGTCTTGTTAAAACGTTCTGGTTATTTTGTTTACAGCAATAGTGATGCTAAAATTATGAGTGAGCACAGTTGTAAAATATTAAAGGGCAGTTTCACATCTTCTTCAAACAATTTAAAACAACACTCAGAGTTTTAGGTTGCTGTAATTGTTCATACTGGTCCTGAACATTTGCATCAACTGTAAAGACTCTGTGCATGCACATATTGGCATGTTGTTGTTGTTGTTGTTGTTTTTAATTAAGTGGGACTCTTTCCTCTAATAATGCGTTCACTGTGTTGGTAAATTTGGGTAACTTGTAGATATTGAGCCAAATATTTTAACGGTTCTTTTTCCCCCTCTCATTTCTTCATCACCATCTCTTCCTGGTCTGGTCTTTTCCAACTCCCCATTTGTGTTTTTGCTCTTAAAGATGGTGAGTAACTCAAAGTGGTATTCCTCTGTAAATTACTATCAAGTTTAATTCCATCCCAGCTGTCTCTCTAAACTTATTTCACCTCCTTTTTTATTGAACTTACCTTTTCTGTTTTACCTTTGGCTTATGTAATAACCCCGTTTTCCCTTTTGGACATAAAGACTTGTCAAACAAAGTGTTACTGATAACATCATTATGGGTGCAGTGCATTGAGTGTGATGTTGAGCATACTGGCACAAATACTTCAATACATCAATGTTAATTTACTGACACCTGTAAATTACGTGATTACATGGCAAGTCAAAGGCTGTGTCTCTAATTGCTCCCTAATTTCTATTAGTTCTATTAATTTCATACCACTATTTGCCCAATTTTTTCTAATTATTCTTCCCACTTCCTTAGCAAAATAGGTTTAGAACACTACTTTTGCTAAAAATGTCACACTTCTACCCCTGTCAGTGACGACACAAAAATGATTGTAACTAGTGATTGTTGACTAGTATCGGAAATGTCAATATATTCCTTACTATAGAGTTACCTATTGTGTGTTATGTAGGGAAAAGAGAATGAGGGAAAGAGGAAGTTAATTCAGACACCGCCAAATTGTCCTGTATTTTTTTCCTTTAGATAACTGATGCACAGTGTATCTGCTTATTTCTTCTAACCACCCTAATTTCTCCAAGCTATAAGGTCCTTTTACTCATAATTTTTCCCACTACTCTATCAAAAAATGTCCAAACATCTTCCCCACGGTCTCTTCTTTTATCCAATTTAACCAACACTGTTCATTTGTCTAACACCCTTTTCTTCCCACCCACTTCCCTGTCTTACCTTTCCTTCTTAAACCTTCCTTATTTATGTAAAGATGGTGAGCATTTTGAGTTGTATCAGATATTTTTTGCCTCCCATCTATTTGTTTTTTATTTCTAGTATTTTCAACTCCTCACCTTCCTTTGTTTTTTTCTGTCTTTGTTCTCTTATTGTTATTCCCCCCCCCCCATCTTTCCCACCCCACCCCTGTTTTCTCTGTTTCCCACTGACAGACAGCTGTGACGGCGATCTAGAACTCTCAATGGTGCGCCATCAACCTGAGGGCCTCGATCAGCTTCAAGCCCAGACACAGTTCACCAGGAAGGAGCTTCAGTCGCTTTACAGAGGCTTCAAAAATGTATGTAAAAAAAAAAAAAATTGCATAGTCAGCTGTTCATCCAAATAACTTCTTAGGTGGTCTTGATTTAAAAGGATGAGCTTCCATCTTTGCAAATATAATTAGACATTATCTTCTATATAGCTACTATCTGAGTAATCATTGAATAGGAATAAAACCATCTTTTGGACACAAGTTACAATTCCTTAAAGTTCTCCTAAGAGAATTTTTTAAACTACAATCATTGCAACGAGGAGGAGAACACCGAGTGAGCCTCTAAGACCCCACTATCCCAGCCATCGGGTGCCATGGGTGCCAAATGGATGACACTTGCTCCAGGTTCTATCGTTGATCCTTTGTTGGTGACATAGAGCCTCTTTCTGCACGCCACTTAGCTGCAGCTTGGCACGCTCTGGTCGGAGTAGGGCGCTGTTTCACCCCTCAATCTTACTTTTGCTGTGGCAGCATTTCCTGTAGAAACTGAGTCAGATGTGTGAGTGTGAAAAGGTTGATCAGTGAGATCTGGCCTTGGTGGACACACTTCTTCAATGGATGCAAAATGCAAATGGTGGGATATCTCAGCCATCTTAGGGGGGTGTAAACATCAGTTTAAGTTTACACTATACTTTGAATATTTTCACGGCTTCACCTTGCCGTCAGACAGCTTTTCCGACAGGGAACTTAAGCCATTATATCACTTTATTCAAATCTACCAGACTCCATTGATACAAATCGTAATTTTTAGGGCCAGGGAAAAGAAAGTGCCGAAAATCCATGTTATTTACTCCTTTACAAATTAAATAAATGTCAGACTGTCTAACTGACTGACATGTAATGTGCATTCTTCTTGGAAAACAATTATTTATTGGAAATGTTTCATGATGTATTGTCTCTAGAAGTGTAATATTGAACTTGTGTTTTTGTTAAAGAAGGAAAAAAAGAAAATCGCATTGGGAAAGAATGGAATTAGGACAAAAGCATATTGTCCCAGGCCATCAGCGTGGCCAGGTCATTTTTCCAGGGTTTCAGCCACAATTATTTTGATTGTAGCCCTGAATGTAATTTGAAATGTAGGCAACACAAAGTTTAGCTGCTAATATTGTAACACTTTGTTCAAAGTTCAAGTGACGTGATGTTTACAGTCTATGGTTCAGGCTCAAAAACATGGAGCTCGAACTTTATTTTTCTCAAAATATAACATCTACTCCAGATCTCAGGGACCAAATATGAGTTGTATTTTGAATGTGCACAAAGTTTTAAACATGAGCAGAAATCTTGCTGAAACACATCTTAACTATTAAAGTCCAGGTGAGGTGAGTGTGCCACATATGCAATTAAAGAGGTTACTTCTCCAACAAAAGATTTAAAAAGAGGAGGGAAGAGTAAATTATGCCTTGCTGACTAATTAGAGATAATTAGAAAAGTTGATCTACAGGAGAATAAATAGTTGAAAGCAATACAGAAATCCTGAGAGCCTGACTGATTAACATAGGTCTACAATTATGTTTTTATATTTTGAATTGTCATCTATGTTTCCCTTTCCATAAATAAAGATATTTCCAGCATAAATTGATGAAGAAAAAATATTCAGAAAGCAAGACATTAAGTGTTTAATGCTCACCGCCACATCAAATGTCACCCCCAACAATCTAGAAACAAACCTATGGCTTTGGGTTGCCAGGCCAGCTGTGATTAGGCCATATTGTGTGGGCAATCTAACTAACATCTACAAACTGGGCAGCTGAAATGTACACACTGGCTATTAACAAACTGTAAACCAATTGCTGTTTTTGTGATCTACTCTGTGTTCATTGCATTCAATTTATTCAAATGGGTCCGGGGTGGCGGGCTTGGCCCCCAACTTCCTAAAGTCCTTGAAACGTCCCTGGTCCCAGCCCTCCAAATTTCATTTTGCAGAACACAAAAGTTGCTGGTCCGCCGCTGATTTATGTGGTGTAAATTGCTTATCTTCTATGCCATTAATTCCAAATAATCCAGTGACTCAGCTACTGCTAGAGTTCACATTATTCATAACCTTATCGATAAGCTTACTGTGGGAACCCATGTCACTCCTCTTTTGTTATGGCTGAGTGGGGGTTCTGTTTGAAAATCCTGGAAAACAACGAAAATGGTCTCAGCCTTTTATAATGTTTTGGGTTTTTGGGATATCTTTTTGCCCTCTAGTGGCCATAAACTACAGTGCCCTGCAGGCAGGGATTGTGTCTGCACAACCAGATACAATAATAGAATATCAGTAACACACTAACTTTAAAATTCTGTTATTAGTGTATGTATGTAGTGTTATCTCTACAGTATGTCAACTTTAGATTTGGACACGATTTTAAACCAATCTAATCTCTCCATGATGATGTTTGCACTGACCTAAATGATGTAAATGTTTTTCTTTCAATAGGAATGTCCAAGTGGGCTTGTGGATGAGGAAACGTTCAAGATCATTTACTCACAGTTCTTCCCTCAAGGAGGTATATTATGTAACCAATGCAAACTGATTGCACATAGGCATTAAACAGAATGCCCTCACTATCTGCTTTGTAAATCTCACTACTGTTTGGAATAGCAAGTTAATTTCAAAATGTGTGAAGAATGAGAATTGACGTGGTTAATCTTATCAAAATTAATATTTGTATTAATCTTCAATTGAGAAATTTAAGATTGTACACTAAAAGAAAACATAAAAAAATGGTGTTAAATGTTTTAAGACAAGCAAAGCTAGTAATGATTCTCAGTATTAAAGGTGCCCTGCCACACAAAACCGTTTTTACTTGCATTTTTTTTATATGTTAGGTCCATATGTGTTTGTGTTATGTTGTGAATGTGAAAATGAACTGCTACCTCCTCTGTCAGCTCTAGCCACTACTAACAAATAAGAGGAGAAATCAGGCCAATTACAAAAGCTGAACAGTCTGATGTCAATTTGCCTGAGCTCATTACTATTCATGAGCTTGCCCAGTTGCACTGGGTAAAGAATACTAATAGCTGGGCTCTCATTGGTTAGCTGTTAGCCAATCAGAGTCAAGCAGCTTAGCTTGTTGAATATTAATGATAACTGGCACAAATCGAGCTGAGTCTTCTTGCAGGATTTCTATACAATGCAGGGCACCTTTAAATAAATATTGTAATTAAACAAGGCCATTTCCTGTTCATATCCAACCCCGAATATTCATTATTTCTTCTTAGATGCAACCACATATGCACATTTCTTGTTTAACGCATTTGACATGGACAGAAGTGGCTCCATCCGGTTTGAGGTGAGTTCACCAATGACTGCGTTTTAGTGGTCATTTATCATGGGTGGCAGGGGTTAGGTTTCAGTTGTAAGTGCAATGTGTTTTTTGTTTAAAGAAAGCTAATAATGAAAATTGCTTTTTCAGGACTTTGTGATAGGATTGTCTGTGTTGCTTAGAGGCTCTGTTACAGAGAAACTTCGATGGGCGTTCAACTTGTATGATATCAACAAAGACGGCTACATTACTAAAGAGGTACATTCAACAAACCATTCTCATTTTTTTAGAAAATATACTAAAATCTGTTGCAGTGTCCTCAATGCTGCAGATGTACTGTGTGTCTCTCTTTGGTTTCCTGCAGGAAATGATGTCAATAATGACATCCATTTATGACATGATGGGCAGGTATACTTTACCCAGTGTACGAGACGATTCTCCTTATGAGCATGTGGAGAAATTCTTCCAGGTATGTTATCTCTGCAACCACTGAACCACACAGCCTAATCTCTGGCATCAAAATATACTGTGTATTATTACATCCAAATATTGTTCTGATCCAAGCAGCGTCACTCATGGGTCAAAAACACTAATCAGGTGTTTTTGACCCATGACAATCTCTCCTTTAAAAAAAAAAGAACATCTAATTTGACATAAACCTTATGTGACCTTTTCAAAGCCCATCAACAACGTAATTTCACAACAAACCTTTGTACCTTAAATTAATATAATTTCATACTTGACTAAATATGAAATCTCTCCTTGTACATTTTCTGACATTTCAGAAAATGGACCGGAACAGAGATGGAGTGGTGACTATTGATGAATTCATAGAAACCTGCCAAAAGGTAACCTCACTGACAAGTTTTACCGTACAGTGATTGACCGAGTTCATGCAGCTTTGTGCAAAAACAACATACTTTCTCTTGCATCTGCTTTCTTTTCTCAACAGGATGAAAATATAATGGCTTCCATGCAGCTCTTCGAGAATGTCATCTAGTTTTTGTAGAGGGATGTGCATCGCTAATTTTGCAAAGTGCTTCCAGCTGCAAGCATCTGGGCCTTGAAATTACTTTATTTATCCTAAAAAGGAGAAACTGGGTTTTGCAACACATTCAACATATTTTAATACAAAGCGGCAAAAAACTATTACTTTTGCTGACACGCTGTGTGTAGATGTGTAGAATTCACAGAATCACTTAAAGAAAAAATGTTTCTTTGCATGACAACTTTGTTTTTGCACCTGAAGGAAAAACCACCCTTGCTATACAGTATGTCATTACGAGATGAGCATGACTGCTTGCAAGCATGAGATGCAAACCACATAGAACACAAACAAGGGTTTTTATTGTTGACCACTTTGAATCTTTGGCAAATAAGAATACTTTGTTACTGTATTACATATATAATGTAAAGATTATATTTATGTTTCTAAGTTCTTCAGATTTTTGTGTTAACGCAATACCATTTCATCATCATGTTGACCCAAAACTTACTGAAGTAAATATATACCTTTACATACTGATAACCATTGACTATCTTCTCTTTTTACACAACACACAAAGCTGGGATTTGTAAAAGCAGTGATATGTTCACTGTACTCTAGAGAAATGTTAACATCTTGCAAATGATTACATCCAAAGTGTTATATTTAAAGTTATGCCACTGTGCAGCTGCAAAACAGCAATAAAACAAAGCAATGCAACATGCTTCATGGAACATAAAAATTGTAATGTGTTAAGCCATTGTATGAGGGCTACTGAACAAATCGATAATTGTCCAAAGTGTGCCTTCAAGAGGATCTCCTGACACAAAGCAGTTTTTTGTGTATCATTTAGTCCAGTCTGGTTTCTCTGACAATCATCTCTTATTCTCGACATTTTCGGCTCTCTAACTTTTTGTTGCATCACAGTGTTGATATTTTTTTTTTTTTAAAAAGATAAAAATTATTAAAGCAAACTGTCACTGCCTGCTAGTTTTTTAGTTACAGTTAACTTACTCTTTGGGGTGAAATACAGGTTTTAGGTTTACAAGGCCAGGACCAAGAGAAGCTCAATGTGTAAAGTAGAGACTAATAACAACATTTATATAGCTGGAATTAAATGAATCCTAAAAAAAAAAGAATTAGGATGGATGCCTTGCAATAATACCTCTAGTTTCTTAGGCCATCCTTCCAACTAAAGAGCCAAAGGAGTAAGAAGTAAGTTAACAAGCTAATGCAGACAGTAATGTGTTTGTTTTTGCACTAGCCTTTGTATTTGGTAAATCATGGGAGAAAACTAGGTGTTGTAAATTTGTTAAATGCTGCCATCAGCCAAAATCATTCAACCTGTACCGTATTATTGATCTTGAACCAATAGCAAAGCAGGGCTTGTTTTGGGGAGGAGCTGTGCTGGCTCTGAGTGGATGTTGGTGTAGGAATAATACTTATACCAAAATGTTGCTCTTCTCCACTGTACGTGTTGTGGTTTGACTAAGGACCACAGCTCCAGCATCACGACTTCTCGGTGTGACCGATCAGAAAGGTAAAATGAAACATTTAACAAATATTCTTCATGAATATAAATTGCAAAATGGATTGTATCAGCACATTTTACCAGTGTGATTTAAGATTTATAAATCGTCTCCTGCCAGATGCATTGCAATAGCACATACCATTGCCTTTACACACCCTTTGATTATACATCACTAATTTGTTTTGTAACAACCTAGGGAAATGTGCATTGCTTATCAGAGCCAGGAAACACAAATGCATCATAGAAGGGAGAACTATGCATCAGATACAAAATGGCCAGCTTATCCCAGTGTTAACAGAGCATGTGGATAGTTCTGGAAGTCTGTTGTGTTAGTGCTGGTTAGCATGTGACTTTGGATGGGCATTGAGCTCAATCAATAGCTTTTATGCTTGTTTGGAAGACAGCCAACAGATTGTATAAACCCCTCTTTTAATGTCTCTCAAATAAAAGAATACATATGCCATGTCAAAATACACATAGAGCCATATCATTTTACTTTCATCAGGCTTAGTTTATTCACCCTCAGCCTTCACCTGCCACTGATTTTTTTTTATGTATGCAGGTGTGTTTTTGCAGTGTACACATCTCCAGTAAGTATGACTGGCCAGCAGAAGCTTCTCTCACTGTGGGTTTGGCTGTTACTTATGGCAGCTCTGTGCCCAGTTGCATACAGTAAGCGTGGCTTCAAGGGTCCAGGAAAAAGTAATGCAGACAGAGCGCCGCCCTCCCAGAGCCGAGGCCTCCCCAAACAGGGCCTGAAGTGGGCGGGAGCAGCAGCAGCAGGGATGCTGGGAGGCACAGGCACCGGGTATGGGCTGGGCTTCTTTGGTAGGCTAAAGCATGGATCTGGGAATCATCACGGCCATAAGGCAGCCTCTTCTGAGCAAGATCAACGGCTTTACCACAATGAAGGCCAAAGATTTCACAACCAGTCTCTCTGGAGAGGCTTTGTTTCAGCCGCTGCCCCCGCTCCCATGACTAACATCTTTCTCACGCTTGGACATGTGGTGTCTTTCCTTATAGCAGCCTGGATAAGAGACATTTGACACATCTGATCACTAGGCTAGTGAATCATCAAATAAAATAAAAGCTAATTTGAACCACATATCATTTGTGTTCTTTATTGTTTAATATAGGATGGTGGCAATTATGTTAATATTACTAAATGTACATGAGTGCAGGGTAAAGGGACTTAATGGGTTTTATTTATTTGTTATTCATTGTACAATAAAAGCATACACAATTTACAGGCTGATTGCAGCATGATTACTGACTAAATATACTTACTACTACTTTTGGGCAATCAAAACAATAAGGAACTTTGGGCTGGGAATCAATATGAGTGACTATATGAGACCTTCCTTTGGGGAATATAAACATGTTTTGACTATAGGGTTGAAACTAACAATTATTTCTGCAGAGTATTTTTATGATGGGGCCATGGTGATAGTAGGGTAATAGTGACCTAGTGGGTAAGAGAAGCAAGCTTTCCAACAGGAAAACAAATGTGGGTGGGGAGCTGCTCAGTGGCCAGCAGATCAGACTGTGGTTGTACTGGGCAGCTTCCAGGAATGAATGTGTAACTGGGTGAATGTGACAGGTCGTTGTTGCAAATGAGAAGGTGTTCTCAATCAACTTAAACTTAAAAAATATATAATCTATTGATTTATAATTTGGTCTACAATAAATTAGAAAATTCTCCCATTTGAAAATACATTTATTAAACTTTTCTCTGTCTGGTGACTAATTGTTGCAGCTACATTTTTTAGCTTTTTTTATTCAACAAAATATATCAAATGCATTACTGTTGAATACACAGCTTTGCCTAAAACATATAGTCTTAAGTCTGAACAAGAGTGATGTGATTCAGAAATGTCCTGTCAGAAACTGCAGATATACTTAGTGAAAACAATGGTGGCTGAGAGTTGGACTGCAAATAACTATACTGATTAGGAAACATGATTAGTCTGTTTTTGTTTCATGGTCTTTATTCTATATTTTGATGTTATTTAAATATTCACTTAATTTAAAGAGGATTGTGAACAAGAATATGTGACAGTGTTTTTGAAATGATGTCATTTAGGCAAATAAACCCTTATTGCTTTACTTATTTTATTTAGCACATAAACATCCATGCCAAATCATATTAAACCATAGTAACCCAAAGCATTTACAACTGCAAGTCAAACCAGAAGATTAACATACATGACTGTACTCCCAATATGAGCTCAAAGACAGTTACAGAATATCTAAACCTAAAGAGAAATAAGTGCACTTTACAGATATTCTACAGCCTAAATAGTATGAAAATGTCAAATTTTTATTTGAAATAGATTGGAAACATTTTGCAAGAATCAACAAAAATGAAGAGGAAAAATCGTGGCTGCAGCATTAAAAACGAATTGGGAGATTAAAAGAATAAAAGTGAAATGTGAAGAAGGTGTGTGTGTGTGTGTGTGTGTGTGTGTGCGTGTGTGTGTGAATAGCAGGATGAAACAAAAAGGGACAGTTTATATTTAAACTGCACATTTACTTGGTTGAAACTCCCTTGCAAACTTAATTCATGTAGCAATTTTCAAAACACAGTTACAAAGTGCTTTACGGGACCCAGAGGGAAAGAGATAAGATAAATAAGACACAAAGAAATAATGTAAAGATAAACTTCACTATACACAATCTTGCAAATCCAGTGTGAGACAAAGGAGAGCAAAACTTAGATTCCTGGAAACACACACCGTGAGGCTAGAGTTTGTGAAACACAAACAGAGGTATTACTATTTACAGACCCGCCAACACTTGACCTATGAATATCTGACTGTGCTACGGGAAGATTCATATGATAAAGAGGATGATGCTCTACGAGATGTACTGGCTCAAGCCTGAATGTCTGGAAGATTAACAGTATTCCTGGAAACATACAGCAGTATTCACATACAAAGTGACAGAAGCTGTGACTTCTACAGTTTCCAGGCAGTTTTAAGCAATTGCCAGTGCTTTCAGTTTTAGTGTTAATCTTGTCGGACTGATGACAGATACGACATAAAGATACTAATGTCTGATGAGTAAGGTTAAGGTACAGATATAAAGCTTAGAATTAGTTGTGGGATGCCGGAATTTAGGATTAAAGTCTTGAATTGCCGTGGAACTTTATCTGTTCAAAACCTCAATCAAATCCCAGCTTTCACCAAACTACATGTAGCACTGCGCAGATTCAAAGCATCTTATTGTTCTCAACAGCTGCAGGCAGGTAGCAACACCACTACAACACTAAACATGACATTTGCCACACATCAAAGGACACAGGCTATTACATGCAATCCAGGATTTTACAGGCAATGAACAAAGTGTTAGTATCAGGTACCTGAGAAGGAGTAGAGCTGTCCTTACTTTGAGGACACCTCCGGTCGTATTTTGATTTCTGTCATACAAGTGTTTAACTGTTTATTGTGGGATAGTAAACCATTTGGCCAAAGGGAAATTGGTCATAAGGGAAGTTTGACTTAATATGCAAATGCCAATAGCGGCAAGGGTTTGTATCAAAATGTGCACATGCCTCATTTTATGACAATTTAATGGTCTCTTCTTAGCCAATACACAACCATTTAGAGCCAATCATCACCACAGATTATCATGTTGAGAAAACCCCCAGCAACTCTCATTGTGGAACTGAAGGCATTTATTTCTCATTTCGTATTTATAACATATTTTCCTTTCTTGTTGATGCCTTTGTAAGTGGTCCTTAAAAAAAGCAATAAACTATTATTTGGAAGTGAACACTTTGCACTGACGATCTGGAAATCTCCCCTTTAAAAGCCCAGTTTTTAAAAATTAGCTAAACTCTGGCTTAAACATTCATTTGATAAAAACAAAATGTTCCTTTGATAAAAGAATATATATGCAGGGAAGAATAAGTCTGTTGATTTGTCCAGAGGAAAAGGATGAATGATGAATGATGTAATGAAGTTAGGAATGTTTTTGTAAATACTAGCACAGAGCCCGTTGAAAATGTGCCTGTTTGGAACGGGCCAATTGCTTGGCCTGTGGTAATGCTGCTTGTAGAATTCTTTAAAACCAAATTGTACCCCAAAATGAGTTACTTAAGGACCCCAAACCACTTAATATGCAATTCCACTGTATAGCCTACTACTCACTAACAATGTAGGCTACGTCTACATCAGAGGAAGACATTGTACTACTGTATTTACCTGACAATGAATGGGGCAGATTCAGAATGTAACCACAAAATATCACAATGACAATGTAATCAGACATAAGCCTCATGGACTCATGGCAGTGCGCTACCCAACTGGCCCGTTATGAGAGCTAATCCGCACATATCTGCGTTAATCAACCACCAGAACCGGACCATGTGTGTGTGTGTGTGTTAGGGGTGTGAAAAAAAATAATTGATACAGAATAGTATCGCGATATTTTCCATAGCCATACTGTATTGATACACAAGCGCCAAGTATCGATCTTTCATTATGTGTTGGTCAGTTTGCCTGCTTGACAATGCCATTTTGCAGCAATAAAATTTAAGTGAGATGAACAAACTGAGAAATGTATCTTTTAAGATAAAACAGATGTTGACAAAGTTTCCTTTTGGGGACATAACTTCAAATTGCAAAAAAATTTGAAGTTGGAAAAAAGGTAATAAATAGCAACATATCGCAGAATTTTGCAATATGTTTAAAATCGCAATAATATCGTATGGTGACAATATCGTATCGGGAGGTGTCTGGTGATTCCCACCCCTAGTGTGTGTGTGTGTGTGTGTGCAAAGAGAGAGAGAGAGAGAGAGAGAGAGACACACAGAGAGAGAGAGAGAGATGTGTTGTATGCTTGTTAACTAATTTAACACTTCAGCAGAGTTGTTCATTTCCATACAGTTTTAACGGTGAAGGAGGGGATTTGATCCGCGGGGGTATTTTGGCGATGGTATAATGTTATAGAGCTCAATAGTCCCGCCCCTCCTCTAAGAGACCTTGGGTTCCAGAAGTAAATTTCCCATTCATTTCTCCTATTGATTGCTTGTGTGGGATTCTGAAACGTCCTTGAATTCAGGAATTGTCGTTTTGTTTATTCAAAGTCAAAGACAGTCCAAAGTAGTGCAACTTTGCACATTTTTGTGGGTCTGAGGTGTATTTCACATTTTAGCTGCCAAAGACCCCCTCTGTGTCTGGTCCTGCGCTGTGCTCACTCTTGCAGGGGGAGTGGCCAGCAGCTAGAGCGGCAAAAGCCAATGTGGGCTTCTTTTACCAATGTAACATTCCTATTTTACAAAGTAGCAGACATACTGTCACACTAAATTGTCATAAAAAATGAACTTTAAGTAATCTTAATCTTCTATGCATTCAGTGTTCAATAATAGAGTATAAGAGTATAAAAGTGCTAAATATATTCTGGAAAGAAAAACAGTGCAGCTTGTACAACACACAACTGATGATGTGTCAAGTTTTAAACTGACTGCTGCTTCTTAAAATTGATTACTTTAGTTACTTTATACACATCTGCATTTTGTTACCTTTTAGTAGTTTTTTGCCGCAATAGATTGACTAAATATGACCAAGAAAGCTTGCTATAGAGATTATAATACATAAGCAGTATATGGCCGTGCAGTTATAATGGAGGAAGCAGACATCCATTTGGAGCATGGTAAAAGGAAAACTAATTATTCTCACTGGAGAAGGAGCATGCTGGACAGTAGCATGAGGAGGGACGTGAACAGTTGAATCAGCCCATAGCTCGGAGGGCTGCTGCCACGTGGCTGGAGTTGTTGTTCAGCTTTTCGTTCCTTCAGAAAACTCTCAGAGTAGACCATGTACTGCTCAACACAGCGTCTGGACTTCAATTGCTCGATTAGGGCTGGGTATCCAATCTCCTCTATGCCGACGGTGTCATCATTATCACCTCCACCCTGACTTGCGGAAGAGCTGCTCCCCTGGTCTTTAAGAAGATCAGTCCTATTCATACAGCGTTCCATGAACTTGTCATAAGTCTCAGCTCGTGGCGGAGGCTTGTAGACGTAATCACGGCCGTAGTCTTTTTCATCTGTAGATTGGGTGCCATAACGGCGGTACATGTAGTTGTTGTAGTATTGCTCTTCTTCAGGGTTGCGGAAATTAAAGTGTGGTCGAGGGAAGCGCCCTAGTCCGTATCCAACGGCCATTCCAGCCACAGCTCCAACGCCTGCTGCCAACATGGCTTTTTTGGCAAAACCTGAAGACTTGGGCTGGTAACCCATACCCTGTACAGAACGAGAGAATGGAGACCCTCCCATCCCTTGGCCGCCACCATATCCTCCTCCACCATAGCGGGGACTAAGGATCTTATTATTTGGATTCCAGTTGGGGTAACCACCAACCCCACCACCAGGGTAACCACCAGCCCCCCCACCGGGATAACCACCAACTCCCCCACCAGGGTAACCCGCTGGATAGGCACCAGGCTGACCCCAACCCTGTCCTGTATTTCCTCCTCTGACTGGGTAGCCTCCTGCAGCTGGGTAGCCTCCTGCAGCTGGATACTGGTTAGGATATCCTCCTGGGTTGCTAGCTCTGCCTGGATATTGGTTGGGATAGCCACCTGCTGCTGGGTAGCCTCCAGCAGCAGGGTACTGGTTAGGTGGGTTGCCAGCTCTGCCTGGATATTGGTTGGGATAGCCACCTGCTGCTGGGTAGCCTCCTGCAGCAGGGTACTGGTTAGGTGGGTTGCCAGCTCTGCCTGGATATTGGTTGGGATACCCACCTGCTGCTGGGTAGCCTCCTGCAGCTGGATATCCACCTGCTGGGTTCTGGTTTGGATAACCTCCAGGATTGGCTCTACCAGGATACTGGTTGGGGTTACTACCAGCTCCTGGATAACTTGGTGGATTTTGTCTGGGAATTCCTCCTGGATTAGTGTTGCCTGCTCCTGGGTAACTTCCACCAGGAGGATAAGGATTGGGGTTTCGATTGGGACTCTGTGGCTGTCGGGGGTATGTTGGCTGAGAGGATGGTTTTGATTGTGTACCCTTGTTGGTAGAAGATGGTGTTTTCTTGCTAGGGGCTTTTTTAGCCCATGTTGATTCAGTGTTCAGCAGAAACCCAATAAGAAGGGACACAAGAGCCACCTCACACAACTTTCTCATCATGGCCCTAAAGAGAAAAGTGTTCAAGGGAATGATCGTGAAAAACAATCAAGCATTAGGCTATACAACCTAACATTGCTTTCCCTGACCTTAAGAATGACTTGAAAAAATGGCCTAGTGCTACCTTTTCATAAAACAATAAGCAACATGAGCAACAATGTTTTATGTAACCATTTGTATTCTTATAACTATGCCATATAACAAGAAACAGTCTTATTAAATCTAAAAAGATAATCGTAGCTAGTTAACTAGCTATATTTCGAAGACAGAGTAGGCCTGGGCTAGGCCTACTATCACCATATTCTCTCATTTGGTTAATCTGAAAAGGAATAGGCCTAAATAAATTAAATGATATAACGGTACAATAACCAATATGAGTAAACGATGATCATTTTATTTTTTAATTAATGAGTAATAATAATTACACCATTATCATCCTGCGCACTCGCTTGAATAGATTCCACTGTCTAACGCTCCATCGGGTTAATGTGTGCCGCTCTGATCTTTCGTCGAGCCTACCCATTAAGACTATAACAACATCATGGAGTAACGTTATAACGTTATAATTATTTATTACCGTGAACGGATGTTGTATCTGTGTTCTTAGAAGATAATTCGGCGACAATGTGTTGTTGTTGTCGCTGTCTCCTCTCCCTCTGTCGGTTCCGTTATGGCTCGGGGTGGATAGATTCTTTCTAGCTGGGGTACGCTCGTTTTGAAGCGGAGCTAGTACCCTGTAGCCTAGAATAGAGGTGGGAACAGTTTGCTGTGACCATTTCATTAACTGTCTATGGCTGTGACGTACATGCGGTGGCCACCACGAAGCAAACAAACACAAATAATTAAATATATATATATATATTATATTTTCACT
Source organism: Etheostoma perlongum (assembly GCA_026937815.1). Lineage (NCBI taxonomy): Eukaryota > Metazoa > Chordata > Actinopteri > Perciformes > Percidae > Etheostoma > Etheostoma perlongum. The sequence continues at coordinate 13,680,619 of CM049386.1, forward strand.
CACTATATTTTACATTAATTTAACCCTCTATGGCATGAATTTTTATTTTAGGAGGAAAAAAATATTTCACCCTAGTTTTTGGGAGTTTGGGGGTCCGTGATAATATATAAATCATAAAATCCCCCCCCCCCCGCCCCCCACCAGATTTTGGTTTGTTGCCTCAGGGCAACAATATGCTATGAGGGTCCTAAAACGCTAAGGTTTTATATATTATATAATAGGTGTAATCAGGAACAAACAAGCAACAAATACATTAGAAGAAGTTTTATTTCAATAACAACAACAATTTTAACAAGTATTATACTATGAGGAACACACTGAGCCTTAGTCATTCACTCAAAATTTAAATAAATAATCAATAAACTGGTGATGCACCCACGGTAACTAAGCGCACCCTTTGCCCTTTTCTATTAAATGTTAGTACCTCAAGCCTTGGAGGTGATTGCAGAATTATTTACAAAGATGCCCAAAATAAGGACCAAAAAAGAATATTGAGACATGTACTAATCAGGAAGGACGACACCCAGAATAACAGACTCGTAAAAAGAGGGAACAGAAAAAGAACACAACAGTACCGATTGAATCAGTGTTTCTCTTTTTTACAAAGTACAGTCTCTTTCATTCTGTGTGAAACCTCAGGAAGCAGTTGCTGGTGGATGTGAAGCAGAGGTGGACATCACATTTTTGGCACTTTGCTTTAGGTGTACCATTGCATCCTGGAACCTTGCATCTCCCTTTCTTCTCACACATGACCATCCAGTGGGCTGTCGCGCCCAGACGCACATCTGGGACCGGAATGGGTGTAGTGGGTCCTCTTCTCCTCTTTTCATCATACTCCCCAGCAATTGTGGAACTGGGACGACCTCTCTTACGATCCAGATTCTTGCCACTTTTGCACAGGCTTTCTGCAATATACGACTTGAACGTATAAAGCTTCATCTGTTCCTCTTTTCTCATCCCAGTGCTGCTGCAGTCTCTCCTGTAGAGCAGCCAGGCAGTCACGATGGTCATGTCGATAAAGTGGAACATCAGCCGGTGGTACCACTTCTTCGACCTGATTTTATTGCGGTACAGTGCAATGAGAGAGTCCAGAAGATCCACCCCACCCATATTCTTATTATACTCTCTTACCACAGCAGGACTGGGGACTTTGATGACCTTCTTCTGCTTGCGATCCCACCTATCAACCTCGGTGACTGGGTGTGCGCCAATGTAGTCACTGAGCAGACTGACTGAACGGTTATCATACCACTTCACAGCATGCAAGGTGGTTTCCCCAACCATGGCCGTCTTCTGTTCAAAAGACCCACGTCCTGTTCTCTTCAACTCAGCGTCACACATCAAGTTGACACCCGGTAGTCTGTTGCCACGAATAGTACCAGTACAGTGAATTCCCTGGTGAGCTAGTGTGAGTATCAGAGGGACACTTGTGAACCAGTTGTCAAAGAATAACTTGTAGTTCTGCTGCGTGGGTATTGGCTGGGCCAGGCGAAGGACAACGTTGCCACTTGCTCCTACATCTGGCAGCTCAGGGGTTGCACAACTCTCCCTGTGTAAATCTCAAAATTTGCGGGACACCATCAGAGCCAGCCAAGATAAGTATCTTGTAGCCCCATTTTTTTGGTTTTGATGGCAGGTATTGCTTGAGTCTATTTCTTCCCTTGAAAGGGACCATCTGCTCATCTACAGCCAGCTTCTCACCCATTGGGATTGTCTGCAGCTTCAAGGTAAGATGAGTGACCAGTGGTCTGATTTTGTGGAGTAGGTCAACATTTTCTCCTTGTCTTACTTGATTGTTGTTGTTGAAGTGCAGGGATTTTTTGATGAACTCCCATCTGTTTAGTGCCATGGTGTCAGCTACCTGGGACACTCGGGTGGCTTTGTTCCAAAACATGCGGGTGCCTGGTAATCCAAACAAGGACATGTACACTGCTGTACCCATGAACTGCTCAAGTTCTTTAGTAGTGATGTTAAGGGGCTTGTTGGTGTCACACTGAATGGCATATAAATTTGACTGCTCTACAACTACTTCCAGAAGGTCTTCAAAAAAAAAACATCTTGAAGTATTCGTAGGGGGACATGATATTGTCTGATTTTGGAAGGCTGGCCTGCCATTCTGGGTAATCAGTGATGTTGGCACTGTGGGGTGTTCTCCGGGTAAGCGTGGAACATCTTCCTCTGATGCATCATCATCAACTTCATTGTCCTCTTCATCCACAGACTCATTGTCATCAGATAGGCCATCTGTTTTCAAAAAGGGAAGATTAAAATTAGAATAGGTCATATACCTCTCTTCACCCGCCCACACGCACACATGCTCGGCACACACACACACACACATACACACACGCACACGCATGTTCATTACATACAGTATGTTACTCTACTGACTGAATTCTGATCTCCTTATTCTCCCTCAAACCTGATTCTTGGGTCCACTCTTCCTCACTGTCACTCTCCTCAAGCTCACTGTCCTCACTGTCAGAAGGAATAAGCCTAACTGCTCGATCATCTTCCTTACACCCATAAAATGTTTGTGCATCCATTTCCTGTAAGTAATAGTAAATAGTAAAGCAAAAAAATTGATTATGGTGATAACAATGCATCCCTGCGCATCTCTATCCATGAGAATGTTATTGTTCAAACAAAAGTGGTCTAACTGCGCAATGTTGCCCTGAGGCAACGAATGAAAAACTACCATTTTACTATATAAATAAAGACAAAAAGTGTCTTTACTCAATCAAATATGCTTCTTCACATATTCATTTACATCACAGATATTATTTATACAAAGTTATTCAAATTTAAACATGTTAAAAAGTGAAATTTATCTTACCTTCTGCAAGCAGTGTGTCCAAGTCGCAATGGTTCCAAAAAGGACTTTTCCGCCACAGACAAAAGGTCAAACCGACGCCCACCTCAAATTTCATTGGTCACAGACTTATCATCTGCCTTTTAATTTGATTTGTTACTTTTAAAAATTTAAAACACAGGGGGGGTGTGTGGGCCAAAATAGTGGTTTGTTGCCTGAGGGCAACACCATGCCATAGAGGGTTAAGAAGTCAATGCATTGACACCAACTTGAACTAGCTAGCTTAACTTAGCTCTGACATATAGGCTACTGCATAGGTTTCTGACCTCAGCCCACCGTAAGCTGTATTTTATAACAATTAATGAATTTGATCAATTTAAATTGAGTTTGCAGGGGGTTTTCTAGAGTGCTTGTTAATCGGCTAAAAATGGTGCCAAAGTTGGCTCGGCATAGGGCTCGGCCCAACGTTCGTCCGTTACGTCCGGTTACGTCCAGTTAGAACTGTTGGAACAAGTGCACACCCGAAGCCTGCGCAGTTAAGTGGGTCCGCACCATTTATCACACCGGCGTACGCCTTTGGTGGGCCGACTTGCCGAGTGCAGAGTGATAGAGAACAGGAACTGCGGGCTGCTCTGTCATTGGATGATGTCGGTGAGCCGTGACGTCAAAGTGGAAACACCCGTATGTACTCGCAGCTTTCTGTCCGGACTATGGATGTATTAAGAGAACGGTCTGGACCGGTGCACAGCACACAGTGGAAATATGTCGGGAAGGAGAGAGCCCAGCGGAGGAACTTCGTTTACTAAATGTACACTTCAGACATAAACTGACCGTTAATCAGTCCGTGCGCACGGTGGCGTTTTAGCTGAGTTAGCTGGGGCTACGTTACTAGCTATACATCGGGAGCGGGCCAGTCAGGAGCGAATGGACGGATAAAGACAGGCAGCCGGTGTTTGAACAGAAGAAAGGCTAGCACGCAGGTAAACAGCCAAGGGGTCGGGGGGGAGACAGCGTGTGCGTGCTCAAGACAAGACGGGGTAGCTGCTTGCTAGGGGATGTTATCCGTACTGTCTTATGGCAGACTGGTAGCCAGGGCTGTCCTGGGCGGACTCTCTCAGACGGACGGTCGGGACTACAGCCTGATCACCGCCAGTTATGGCTTCGGTAAAGACTTTCGCAAAGGGATCCTGAAGAAAGGGATGTGCTACGGAGATGACGCCTGCTTCATTGCGCGGAACAAGAACGCCGATGTTTTGGGTAAGCTCTCTGGCATAAAGGCACTGTTATTGGCTTGCAGATGCATGTTAGATAGCTACCCTCTGTGTTCAGGTGACCTTCAGTTCAGGCTAGCCTGCACGTGCACCAATCCTCGGATGAAAACACAACAGTCACGACCCTCTCCAAAAACAGAGCCTTACATTATTTCCCCTTGTCTCAGTTATCTTGGTCGTGTTGAGCTTATTTGAACCCGGAAAAATGTTTACAGAAGATCAATGCCATTTCAATCATGACATCTTAAGCGATTATGTGCCGTTAGCCGGTATTGTTTTTAGTTGAAACTCCGGGTGACCTTTCACCTAGATGAGCTCCAACTGACGAATACACAGCGGTAATGCAAGATATTCAATACATCAAATTAGGATGCATAGATAAGCTTCGTTAAAGGAGGACAGGGCTAAAAAAGCCGTTATTACAACGTCTCAGACGTTACAACACAATGTCTTGCAAAGGTCAGAATGGTTGTGCATGGAGGCAGCCATGTTGCTAATAGCGTTGCTAGCTTAGCCATTAGCTTAGCTGAATGTTGCTTTGTCCTCACCGCACTGCTGACATGAGGGTAAACTGCGAAATACTAGACAGACTACGTAGCTTGGTCAACACGTGCACGCTGTATTTTATAGTTTTCAGGCAATGTGCAGTCCTACACTGATGCTGGTGCAACGGGAAATTACAGGGATTCCCAGAGTGTTTTTTTGTGCGTAATTTTAGTTTCTTATTTTTTGTTGACTTCCACTTGCAACACAAAGAGAAAACGAAACTGAAGTTAGAGCATGAAGCGTATTGTTATCCATGCTGTTTTCACATACCATATTGTACAGTTGCGGTTTTAAAATAAGGTGTCCAGTTAAGACATCAATATCCTGGTAAATGTAGATTACTTTGTTAATTAGCTATTAAGAGTTAAGCGTAAAGTAGTAAATACATTTTTATTTTTTTTTGCCAACCAGACAATGTTTAATTCCTTTACATTTCCTTACAAATTTATCAAATAATTATCAAAATAGTTGCTTTTTTACTGCATCTTATTGTCAAGTGACTAATTGATTAATCAACTAATCTGAAGCATTTGTATGCGGATGGGTGAGCACCAAAGAACAACAATTAGATTCAAATTGTTTCCCCCTTTGGTCCATTAGGTGTTGCAGATGGCGTTGGTGGTTGGCGTGACTATGGTGTCGACCCGTCTCAGTTCTCCACCACATTAATGAGAACCTGTGAGCGACTGGTGAAGGAGGGGCGCTTTACTCCCAGTAGTCCAGTGGGTATCCTGACCTCTGGCTACTATGAGCTTCTACAGAATAAAGTTCCCCTGCTAGGTGAGTACACACAGATGCCAAAAACTCGCACATTACAGTACACACAGACAGTGGTGGAGCGAGTCATGCCTCCAGTGTGACCAGACATACAGCCATATACTTTACTAAGGAATGGATAGCTGAAGGATGAGTCAGACAATAAGTGCTTGCTTAGTGAGATGCATAAAATATTACTATTAAGTCATGCCAGAATGTATCTCCATTTAAATTGCAAAACAAGCCTGCGGGAAATCACCAGGTCGCTGTTTCTCTGTCTGAACACGGCCTTAGAAGTTGAGACTCAGTGACCTTGGGGAGCCAAATGGTTTTCCCTTTTACTCGGGGTAAACATTTAGTCTCATACCAGAGTTCCAAAAAGGTCAAGAATCCATCTGTAACTGACACTGCAGGAGGGTTGGAACTGTTTTTAAAACCGTGCACATGTGACCAAGGTCACATTTCTTCTGAGACTCTGTATCCCTGAATTACAGCCAGCATGTACACTGAATGTTAACCTCCTCCCCCCTTATCACAATGTCTGTCAAATTACTTACTTTTATTTTAGGAATATGTTATAAGGTCTATGTCTGACCATCTCCGCTCCAGGATACTCGTACTGTTGGCACCTAAAGCTACACTCACGGGGGTTCTTGCAAATTGCATAATATTCTCAACCACCCTCTATGGAACCATGACATTTATTAGGAAAGTGCACACAAAGGCGGTGATATATTGATTGAACAGCATTCTACCCCTCTAGAAAAACAAACTCAGTTGGTGCTTAATATTTTCTGCCTGTCTATCCAAACTTAAAAATATATGTTGTCAAATTTGACTCTAACCGTTCCCTTATTTTTGCCTTGCTCTCCTCTGTTTGTAGGGAGCAGCACAGCCTGTATTGTGGTTCTGGACCGACGGAGTCACCGGCTACACACGTGTAACCTCGGTGACTCAGGTTTCCTGGTGGTTCGGGGAGGAGAGGTGGTCCATCGCTCAGACGAGCAACAGCACTATTTTAACACGCCCTTCCAGCTGTCAATCGCTCCTCCTGGAGCTGAAGGGGTGGTGCTCAGCGACAGGTTAGTAGCTCAGTGTTAGATACATCTTTGCAAGTCGTGTGAATACAATTTAAAGAGAAGTAAAAAAGATTTGCTGTAGAGGCGATACTAGTACTTTACAACATGCTTAGTCTCGCGTACCAAACCACAGCATGTGGAGGGTCTGGCTATTCCACATAGCATTCTGGGATAGGAGAACAACGTATTCTGTTTTATTGGCATTTCTTTAAACCAATCACAATCGTCTTGGGTAGCGCTAAGCGCCAGACGGATTTCCCTGCAGAGATCTGAGGAGTAGTTAGCCATAGTCACAACTCATTAAAATACTACACTTATCTGCACGTGATGGTGGACTGATGCACATAATTGAAGTGGACAAACACAGAAAGGATGTCAAGTAATTCTTTATAGATGTTACCTTTTAAACATTTAGTGTTTTTAGGGCCTGTAACTAAATAAGCCCTAAGTAGTATCAGAAATGTTATTCCTTACTGTTCCCCCTTGACATAAGACACACGATGCACAACCATGCATAAAGGCTTGCCAGGTTACCCAGATATATGTCACAACTTGATTCTGACAATGGCAACCTTATTAACCAGGAAAAAACCTTTCTGTAATCCATTTAGAGCTCGAGGTCCTGTATTGTGTTTTTATTTTTTTCCCCACTGTTTTAAGTTTGTTCTTCTGATGTGAAATAAAGTTTAAGATTAAGCAGTTCATCAAGTAAACATTCCATTTTTAATGTACATTTATAGCTCTGTGGTGTGCCCCTTTTTAAAATGAAACCCTTCAAGACAAAGCAAATAAACTTAAGTCTCGGTATGACGGCAGCAAGCAACAGGACATCAGCAAGGACACACAGGGCAGGCTGTTTCTGAGTCAGCCGTCGGATTAAACACCCAGGCTGCGTCCACTGCCAAGATTTAGCAGAGTGACTTCTGACCTGCTAAATTCCTACTGACAGCAGCTCAGGTGCCGCATGTTCCTGTTACACTTGTGACTGATCTTTCCATGCCCGTGTCTGTTTCCTCTAGTCCTGAAGCAGCTGACAGCTCCTCCTTCGATGTGCAACTTGGTGACATCATCTTGACGGCAACAGACGGCCTTTTTGACAACATGCCAGACTACATGATTCTTCAAGAGCTCAAAAAACTCAAGGTGTTGCTTTATTGAAGCTGCACACATACTGTAGCCAGTTGTATGTAAACTTGGGTGCAGATTATTTTGTCTTTTAAATGTAATGCTGTTTACTTTCGATCATTTCAGACTACCAACTATGACAGCATCCTGCAGACTGCACAGAGTATTGCAAGGCAAGCTCACAACCTTGCCTACGACCCCAATTATATGTCCCCTTTTGCACAGTTTGCGTGTGACAATGGCCTGAATGTAAGGGGTAAGTATACTGGTCTGTAAAACACCATGCTTTAAATGATATATGTAACACACACACACACACACACACACACACACACTAGAGTCTATAGTTGTTAAAGTACTTTAAAAAACGTACCGTTTACCATAATTAAACATAAAATATACATTTAGTTTAAGGTTATTTTTTGGCTTTATTCACACCTTTTAGCCCTAAACTGATAAGTGTAAGCTCAGTTCCTCACACTTTTGTGTCTTGTTCTGCAGGAGGGAAGCCAGATGATATCACGGTGCTGCTGTCCATTGTGGCTGAATATGCAGACTAAAAGTCTCACTCTCTCTCTCTCTCTCACTCTCTCTCTCTGGGGCTGATCCTTCCTTCCCCATCTGCCTGAGTCTTCCACCTGCAGCCTTCCCAAAAATGCACTGCACCCTTTGGGCTAACACTGGAGGCCCACCAACATGACACACTCCTCGCTGCAAGATTTCCACCCGTGTCAATGTTTTCTTTCTCTGTTTTGTTTTGGTGTTTGAACGGTTGAGTGGGAAGCAGACAGCTAGGACATTGTCATGTTGAGCATGATGGAGAAGGAGTTGAGTACAACAGGCTGAGGGATGCCTTTCAGTGTTCCGTGTCTCATTGTGTGGCAGCAACACTTTTTTAATAGAGGATTTGACTGAGAGACAGTTCAGAGCCTTCAGTCAAACAGTTTGGATTGATTTAGGGCTTTAAAACCTGGTAGCCCTTGTGTATAAAATGTGATATCATAAGTGAAGTATTCCAAGATTTTGGATTCTTGGGAGAGTGGTGATAGAGTTGACTATTGAACCCAGCTAGCTGTCTCTGTTGTTCCAGTTATTAGTCTGTTCCTTATTGTAAATGTGATTGAACAAAGAATATAGATGGACTGAGGAAGCTGATGTTGGGATTTAAGAATTGGGTTTTGGACTATAAATGATTGAAGAGCTGACAAGTAATTGCTCAGATCAAAGAAACATGTAAAGGGGAAACTATAATGATTGTGTAGAGCTTACGTGTAAAGGTTAATCTGTTTTTGTCACTTGGCTGGAGGATCTGTTGGTGCGCACATCCCAATAAGTTGTAAATACTTTTGTGTTTTTAGGGCTTTGTTTTGGCCTTTCTGTTGTCTTTGCATTGGTTCTTGGAGCAAAGAGCAATTTTGTTACTATTGTTGATGGTGTAGAGACTGGGTAAACCCCGCCCACTCTGCCGGCAATTTGATTTCACCCTGCAGCTTGGTCTGGAAACCTGCACATGTAATTCTCCTGCTTCATTTCACAATTTTGCAGGAACCAATCACACACTGGCGATAGAGAAGCAACCAAGCAGCTTCTTGTTTACATTCAACATAGCGGCCACCGAAGCTCAGCAACCCGTTGATGCCGCTGTCTCTTTTGTCACCCAGATTGTTGGTCTGATTGGTTTAAGGACTATCCAATTACGTACAGTCATTTGAACTTTGCCTGTTGATCACACCTCTCGTGCAGAGAAAATACAGAGTAGACTCCCCAGTCCAATGCTCAATCTCAAATCTATTGAGCTTGGCTTAGTCTGGTAATAGCCAGACTAGATGGTGTACACATGCAGTCATAAATATATTTTCTTGTATAGATGTTAATTTTGAAGCGAGCTTTATCAATCCCAGACTTCCACTCGCTGAAATGAACAAGATCTTTGCTGATATTGATTGCTGCAACAGTTGTGTGGTAGAATGGATGTTAAAAACGTGCGAGTGTGGTATGCATGTGAGAAGTGATTATTAGAATGTGTTGTTTTTAATGTTAATTATTTATCTCACAAAGCTAAAGCTAGCATCTGGGAATGTGTACAATTCAATGATAGGTCAGGCATGAGTTTAAAGAAAAAGATGTATATTTTTTTTTAACATTCTTTAGTTTTAAAAGTAAGAATTTGGAGTGGCTGCTGACATGAAATATTTGTGATGGATGACTTAACAATCTTAACTGTGTGATTTGTTTTAATTTCTCAGTTCCTTATTTCCCCTTACATTTGTTTGCTGCTTCTCTTTTTATATGTCTGTATATGACTTGACATGATTTGTATGAACATAGTCTCTATGATTGTAACGAGTGTGTGTAAACGTGTGTGCTGCATCAAATTACATTAAAGGTCCCATGATATGGTGCTCTTTGGATGCTTTTATATAGACCTTAGTGGTGCCCTAATACTATATCTGAAGTCTCTTTCCCAAAATTCAGCCTTGGAGCAGAATTACAGCCCCTAGAGCCAGTCCCACAATGAGCTTTACTTGGTATGTGCCATTTCTGAGTCTGTAGCTTTTCAGGAGGAAAGAAGGGGGGGCAAGGTGGAGGCTGGGGGTGTGGCCTTGACCAACTGCCACTTTGCTCATTTGAAAGCCATGATGTCTCTCCCTCTCATGGGTGGGCCAAATTCTCTGGGTGGGCAGAGCAATATACCCAGGGCCCGGTTTATACCTATTGCCATTTCTAGCCACTGGGGGAACTCATATTAATGTTTAAAAAAACTCAAAGTGAATTTTTCATGCCATGGGACCTTTGATCAAATACATTGATAATACTGTTCTACTCATTGATAGTCTGTCATTTTGTCACACGGCTCACCCAAGTGGTTTGGACAATGTCTTTACAGTTTAAAGCAGGTGCACCAAAGACTGTCTTTGTGCATGTCATACACAACACTTTGTTGTTACAAATATCATACGGCAATACTGTAAATTGCTTGTGCTCTGAATCTTGTTTAATGGCCAGAGGTGTTGGTGGAAATGTTCAGAGGGACATTAAAATGTCTTTTCTATGCCTAAAGTTGTCCTATCAAAGCAAAAGCTGTATTATATTCTTGGTTTAAGTTATGTGTGACTGGTTGCAACACAGTTTAAGACAGATTTATGAAACCAAAGAAGGAAAGCCATATAAAAACACATGATTAGGGTACTGTTCTGTAAGCCCTGCTGTTAGATAACATGGTGTTTCTTCCTCATATACATAATGGACACCATTATTTGAATATTATCTGCCCTATTGTGTGCACTGTTTTTCAGCATGATTTTTGTCTCTGCTATTAGCACCATTTTCCAAAGTCAATATCACCCAGTTTTCATCTGTTCTTGTCTTGGTAGTTTATAGGTGGCGTATAAAGGTTCTGAACTTGTATTGTCTTCAAAGATAGCCCGGAATGTGACTGACAGTCACATGTTACCCATATGCAGAAGGAGGGGTGGTGAGATAGGTGATGCTGTGAACTTGCAGTATGAGGGTGAGCACAGTTTCAGCCTTAACAAATAGCTAGACCTGTAATCAAGAGGCCTTTCCTGTCATTGCAAGCTTGTCTAATCTCGGTTATGTTGCCCAGTGTTTGATATAAATGACAGTCTGCCCCGTCTTTCTCTCCTGTGAAATTGTTCTCAAAGGTGCTTCTGCAATCTGTATGGTATGATTGTCCTCTTTTCAGCAAGCAATGTTTGTGTGTGTATGAAAGATACAACTATCTACAGTGTAACAATGCAGGTATCATTTATGTAAATATGTTTTAAAATATGTACAATATTTAAATAAAGAATCTAGTATTTATACTAAATTTGCTCGAGTATTTTCATGAAGCCATTTCATCTTCAGAAACAGACTTACTGTTTACATTAGACATCCCATCTTGCAAAGTGATTGACAGCTTTAATAAAGCAGGTTTTGTTAGTTTACTCCAGAGTAGTTAAAATATGAACTAGTATATCAGATAATAAAATGTCTGTACTGACAGTGAACATTCTCATTTTCTATGATGACTATGTTAGTTATTCTACTGTTGGTGCAAATATTGAAGCAGGTAAAAACAGCAGGTTATTTATAACCATTATTTGATAAAGTGTAAAGTTAACTTAAAATCCACAATTTAATACATAACAATGACATATGTATGCATGTAAGTGAATAAGTCAAATTATAAATGCAGGGCTTTTACAAATTTTTACATTGGGGTATTTACCACTGGTAAATATGAAGTATACAAAAAGGTTAATTTCACCTCCTCTTCATATCTAATTACTTACACTAGTTTACTAGTTAAAAAAATCTACATGATTAGCCTGACCATTGAAAGGAACTACTGCTGCATAAGATATTTAGTACCTTAAAGTCATGAAGTGAAGTGAAGTAAAGCCAAATTAGCCTTGACATCCAGAGTTGGGAAAAAGTACATTTACGTTAGACCACAAAAAAGCTATTTAATAACAGGAGTAAATACTGTCATTTTCAGCAGTAGGTGGCAGTGTAGCGTTGTAGGACGCCATGATGTTTTGTTATTTAATCTGTTCCAGTTTCTCTTCATGTAGTGAACAAGGAAACTAGAAAGAAGGACAAGTCATACGCATAGCCAGTATAAGTATACGTCATTATCGTGCAGTGGGGCGGGCATGGCAAGTCTCACTATAACCCATCTTCAAATCTGTGTTGTTTCACATTTGAGTGAAAAATGCTTCCACGAGATAAAACTAAACACATTACGTGACGTCGAATGATGCTTCTTTTTATAAATTGTGTGTGTTTGTTTTCCTTGGTATTCCTATTCATTACTTATGAGTAATGACTGTTCCTTCTTTCTAGTTTCCTTGATAGCCACCGGCTACCTATAGCCACTTTCTTGCTGACAGCAGAGATTCGGGCATAATAAATAGGTGTTTGTCAGCTGACATTTGTGTGATGCTAGCTTGTTAGCTTCGGAGTTAGAAGGAAGATACTGCACTCATTTAGCGTTTATCGAACTAGCTGCGTTTGCTCTTTAATAGTTTGACCATATCTTGTTTGTCCTGAACATTCAGTATGTGACGAAAGCGAGCAGGTTTAGTATGAAAGAAATTATCTAACGCTTTATAGCACTGGCGAGCTAGCAGCCAGGAATCAAATCTTCCAACCGTAGCTAAGTTAGCTGTGACCCATGTGACAGTTATTATTATACATCCATGACTGCAGGTTAACGTTAGCTAACCAACGGGCGTCTTCATGGCTGTTAACAAAGCTTTCAAGATTGGTCGGAAGGGTGAGTTATGTGTCGTAAACTCACTGTAGACCCGGAGCGGCTCCTGCTGAGATAAATGTTGATTAAATGGCTAAAATTGAGGAGGGCAATGGATTTGACTTGCGGAGCGGCACAGATAAGCTGACAGATAATGGGAAAGGCAGCTCATATGCATCAGACCCAGAGGGAAACGGTGTCCCCGGGGAAACTCCGGTGGATAAGTACGGATTCACAGGAGGAGCCCAGCAGCACACCGGAACATTGTAAGTGGACATTTATAAGGCTTAAGATTTTCTAAAATATTGAATGAAGTGTTTTTCCACAGACTACCCCACAGATTAAGATTTTTCTTCTGAAGACCGGTAAAGATGAACATAAAACGTTAAATCTCCCCTTCCTCCTTTATTTATGGAGTCATCCGTCTATCTAGAGATACCTGCTGCCATTTAAACGACTTTTCTATGTGGAAGAATAAGAACAAAGAATAAATCATTCATGTAAACAGTTGGCTAATTACCATGATTTATAGCTGGATTTCTTGTCACCTGGACCTTTAAATGCAAAGTTATGCTTGCTCGTGACCTTGGCCTCACAGGTTAGCGCATACATGTCTTTATTTTCAAATTTCAAATTTTGTCAATTAATTTATGGGGTCCCAGGTTGGGAACCACTGACATACCACTGTTCCACTGTTCCTTATTTCTTCTTTGTCATTTGGACCTTCATTATGTCCCGGTTTGTGTACTATATCTGTGTTGCTTACATGGCTGAATTTCAACGGTGCCTTGGAAAATGTACAGCACTTAGGTGATAACTTGAACAAGTGGCTTGACTTGATTTTGACCAAATGCTGACACTGGAGGAACTGAGCAAACCATGCAGCTTGGGCTCGTCATCCGCCATAAGATATTTAGTGGTGTGTTCTAATTTAAAGACATAAAGGAAACTGTCCCAATCTGTGCTCTTTAGATTTATTATCCTAGTTCAGCCAAGTTATACTAAGATTAGTGATCAAACTTCCTTTAGATTTTCATGCAAAAGCCTTTCAGTCAGCTCTTTAAATTTGTTTGTTTAATTTGTTTGCCAAAAACGACCAGGCATGTTGTTTGGTAAATCAGGATGGGAAAGTGTGTGCATAACAATATGACAGCGGCAATCTTTGAGAGGACTGTGTGAAGTGAGATATTGGTGTAAGTTTTGTGCAGGAGGTCATAGGGAACTGAACTAGGGGAATGTTCTTCCACAGCTTCCTGTTTTTCTTGTACTTAGCTGCTGATGGCTAGTGTTCTACTGTTTTGTCTGAGGTGAGGTTTCCTCTGTGGACAATGAAGAGATGAGCCACTGTCCCGCCCCTCTGAAGACAGGATTGCCCTGTCATAAGTACAGGGAAGTGACATAGTACAGTAAAGCCATTTTGTATTTGTAAAAAAAAAGTTTGCTTTAATTAGTGACATTGTCTCTTATCTGCACAGTGCTGAAGAAATCCCCATTGAGGTGCTGAGGCAGCGGGAGGCAAAATGGCTGGAGATGCTCAACAGCTGGGACAAGTGGATGGCCAAAAAACACAAGAAGGTCTGCTTTATAAACTAAACTAAGTCTGACTTCACATCTTTCTTTCTGTGTAATGAAAATGTGCACTTTGCAGGAGTTTATCCAATGTGCTCTGGCTCTTTTGGAGGATAAACATGGTTGTTGTGGCAGCAGTTTTGAAATGGTCTAAGCAATATAAATTTGTATCAAAATCTGAGCTCGGAAACCCATCATCAGGCCATCTTTTCTTCTGATGATCAGTTGCCTGCCATGTTTCTGTCAGGGGCATGTTTGCTGCAGTATTTACTGTACTGTTTCCCAATGTCTGTGTTCCATTGTCCTGCTCTTCCTTTCTCTTGCTTTCTGCAGGCTCTTGAGTAACTGTGCATGTGTTGAATAACAGGTGAGAGAGCGCTGTCAGAAGGGGATTCCTCCGTCCCTGCGTGGCCGGGCCTGGCTCTACCTCACCGGGGGCAAAGTAAGAAGGGAGCAAAACCAGGGCAAATTCCAGGTCAGTCATATATATGTGATCCCTGCTGTCATCAAGCTATTTGACTTTAAAACTCATGTCTGACAAACAAATCATACTCACTCAAAGTACTGAGGAGTGTTTTGCAAAATATGGATGCAAAATTAATAATATTTATTAATGATACATGTACGTATACTTGTAATTCAAGTTTATACATCACTGACAACTATTTTTAACAATAGTGCACTAGATCCCAAACTCCTGGAAGGGGCTGGACTCTTACAAGGCTTATAACTTACTGAAGTTTCAGAATTGCCTGCATTAAAAAGTGAATGGTGGGAAAAGATTCAAAAATTTAATTGGCAATGTTGCAAAAGCTGACAAATTTATGTTGTGTTTTCAGGAACTGGACAGTCAGCCAGGAGATCCTAAATGGATAGATATTATTGAACGGGATCTCCATCGACAGTTCCCCTTCCATGAAATGTTTGCAGCGAGGGGAGGTCATGGGTAAGCACTGCCTTCTAAAGTCCTGGCATGATGTCCATTGTTGTGTAAATGTGGCTAAACATAGTTTCTGAATACATACATTCAGACAGCAAGACCTGCTCCGCGTGTTGAAGGCATATACTCTGCATCGTCCGGAAGAGGGTTATTGTCAGGCTCAGGCTCCCATCGCTGCTGTACTCCTCATGCATATGCCAGCAGAGGTGAAAACACACTAATGATTCAACCAATTTTTAAAAAATGTTTTTTTTTTACATTTTACCATAATAAATGTCTACCCTTGTTCCCTTTCTTTATCCTAGGATGCATTCTGGGTTCTTGTCCAGATCTGTGAGAAATACCTTCCAGGATACTACAGTACAGGGCTGGTAAGGGTCCAGAAAGACACACTGTCACATCATTTTGAAAAGAGGACCTTAATATCATAAGAAGAGCTTGAGAACATCTTGATTACAACCTGTAAAAGGATAACAAATTAAGAGTGTTCAGCATGTCAATTATTACCTATCTGAACCCTATAAATATTGTTAAAATGAATCCATTGTGAGCAAAATAAACTGCTAATACTGCAGCAATGCCTTATAACACTGGCTTTTTGAAGACTGCATTTCTGCCACATTATAAGACAGAATACCAACTTTAATTCCTATTTTCCAGAAATGACACTGCCCAAGATGTATTGCACACATAGAGTCTGCCTCAAAGCATTGACTGATTTAACCGTCTAAACAGAAGTCAAAACTGTCTGTTTTTAGAGTCTGTACATGTTATTTTATGTGGCTGGTGTTGGTGTTAGATTTTTCTGCCCGGTGGGTCTTCAGCTTGACACTGATACGCTAACGACCTAATAATAGGAGGTGGTGACCAAGCTACAAGGACGAGATAATCAGAAAATTAGATTAAGCAAAGAGAAAATCTCTCTCTCTCCCTCTCCCTCCACTGACTGCTGTTTCATATTGTCTCCACAGGAGGCGATCCAGCTGGACGGAGAGATCCTGTATGCTCTGCTGCGGCGGGTGTCTCCTGTGGCCCACGGTCACCTGAAGAAGCACAAGCTGGAGCCCATCCTGTACATGACCGAGTGGTACATGTGCGCCTTCTCTCGGACTCTGCCGTGGGCCTCAGTACTGCGTGTCTGGGACATGTTCCTTTGTGAGGGTGAGACACTGCACTTGTAAAACATTTGCCGATATATTATTGTACAGCACATGAAAAAAAAAATACATTAAGTGGTTTTCCCTGACCTGACAAGTCACACTTACAGAGATTATGTCATGATTAAGGTTTATTATATGTTTCAAATGAATAGAAGTGAGAAGACTTTTAGCTCATAGACAGCAGTTTGTTTGAAGTAGTAGACTTGAGGATTGTTTTTACAGGTAAAACACCAGATTTAAATACACAATAGTATATTTTCCTCCAGGCCCTGTCATGTGCTTATTATACTCCTGTGTAACTTGACCTGTAAAACACCAGGATGAGGAATATGAGGATAAATATGAAGTAGTTTACCACACTGCAAGATTGTTGCAATCAATCCAAGTGGCTACACCATAGTTATCCATCTAAATATCCACTTAAAGTGCTCATGTTATGCTCATTTTCAGGTTCATAATTGTATTTAGAAGTTATATCAGAATAGGTTTACATGGTTTAATCTTTTTAAAAAACACCATATTTTTGTTGTACTGCACATTGCTGCAGCTCCTCTTTTCACCCTGTGTGTTGAGCTCTCTGTTTTAGCTGCTGAGGAAGATGCACATTCGCAGTATCTAGATAAGCACTACAAGCCAGTTAGACACAGAGTATGAGGGCGTGCCACCCTAGCAGCTAGGCATAAAGTGATGCATATTTGTCACAGAAGTAAAGGCTGGACTACAACAGAGCTGTTTGGAGCTGCTTGTGAAGAGTGTTTTCTGTTGGAGATGGTAAGTCCCTTTGGGGTGGATTTGGGGATTTTTCAACCTTGTAAACCTATCACGTGCACAAAAAAGATATATAATACAACAAAGGAAAGAGGGAAAAGCCAAAAAGCATAATATGAGCACTTTAAATTAATTGGTCTACAGCATTTATGTGCTCTCAGATGATCTATCTATTAAAAGTGCCGACTGCTGCTCTAGTTGCATGTTGTCTTGTGTGATGCTATTCTCAGGAGTAAAGATCCTCTTTCGAGTGGGCTTGGTTCTCCTGAAATGTATGTTGGGATCCCAAGAGAAACTGAAGGCCTGTCAAGGTCTCTATGAAACAATGGAGCAGCTCCGAGCTATACATCCCCAGTACATGCAAGAAGTCTTCCTGGTGCACGAGGTACAGTTAATATCTGTCATTGTTGTAGTCTTTGTTCTCCATTTAATTGTTTTGACCTAGCACCTACTCCACACATTCTGTCTTTCTCTTTGACTTTCCCCTCCACTGATTACAACAGCGAGATAAAAAGACTTAACCTGTAATGTGCTGCATTACGTGAACCATTCAAATCAGGCATTACTCAAATGTGATGTATGCTCATTCCCCACTTGTGTTTCAGATTATTGAGTTAGTGGTATCTGAGAAAGACATTGAGAAGGAACACCATGCTCAGTTGCGGCGCTGGAAGGAGACCCATGGAGATCTACACTGCAAGTCTCCTCCCAGGATGCACGGCGCTAAGGCCATCATGACTGCCGAGCCGCCCAGTCGCCAGGACCTGAGACAGAGACCCACCATTATTGTGGAATCTCCCCTGGCACCCAAGACAGTTGGGGAGAGAGATGAGGACCCCAAGGACAGTGGAAAGACTAAAGATGAAAAACGGAAGAAAACACTCCCACTGCCACAGAAGACTGTTATTCCTTACCTTCCTCCCACTGACCCCTCACCTCTCCTCAAACACTTGACTGCACAAGGGTCCAAAGAGAGTCTGAGCAGTGCAGAGCATGATACTTACCTGTAGCAGGGTAAGTATCACCAGTTTACTAACATAAATCATTCCATACAGCCTTTGCTAACTTATTAACACTCTCAGTTTTCAGTCAACATTCTCACATGTCACAGTGACATGAGAAACCTTTCCATGACTTATTTTATCTGTGGTAGTCGTGACTGTGTCAGGGTTTTATTAAAATGGCTATTTTTACAATCAAGAAAAAATAATCATGTTTTCAAAGCTGGCAAAAATGCCTTTGCTTAGATTGCTAAGCAGTCACTGTAATGCTGAACCCATTTCCACTGTCATTTCATTTACACAGGTTTCTATTTACACTACTTTTAACTAATAGTCATTGAAATTTTTCATAAGTGTATGGCACTGTGTAATTGCCAGGGAGCAACAACAGATGGCGACTGTGTGCCCTGAGCACCCATGTCTATCAGGTTTTGTCCTGTGGAGTTATTAACTACCTTTGACTCAACATGTAGAGATATACCCTCGCTAACTCACTGTTAACAGCTACTGCTGCTATTTACATCCTTGATTTTTAAATGTACCTCTTAGATTCTTTCCTTTGCTATAAATGAAGTTGGATTTTGTCTTGATAGATAAGGTTTTTGTAGAACACTTTGCCTTTTATAGTCTTCCTCTTTGGCTATGATGGTCACTATGTTGCCAACGCAAAGATTTGTTTTTACCATCCTTTGCTAGACTTGTACTAATTTGCAGACACACAGTTTATCAGTAAGTTTGCTTTGCTGTTGTTGAACACTTGAGGGCGTCCTGAGGTTATCTCACACCCGCAGCAGTGACCAGCGGTTGTCTGTGTGACGGACATAATGAAGGAAGAACTGTGCAGGGACATTTTGTGCCACTATGCCAAAGATTTGTAATGCATATTTTGAAGATGTATGCTGTCCAAGCAGTTTGTGCAATCATATTGTTATACAGTTTTCGGTAGAGGATTGGGTTTATCATGTTGTGAACACTAATACAAAGCTGTTTTTTTTTTTTTAACAATCATGCTTAGTGCATTTCTTAGACTTAGATATATTTTACTGTGAAAGAAAAATATGGCATAAGGAGTTGTTTTCTGTAACCTCAGGATCTAATCTCAAGTCCCAACATTTCATGTGTTTTTAAAACCAGGACATTCCACTAAAATGTGCTGAAGTACCTGGTGTTGTCTTTGTTGACAAAACTGGTTTGAACAACCTTTAAAAGAAAACAAAACCAAAAAGACCATGATGTCATCATGAAGTCCAAGTAATGTACACATATAATCTTCGGAAGTTCTTTTCTATTGGCATTATTTAGATGAACAGATATTAAAAGTCAAAGAGCCATAAACCTTTGATTATGACTGAACGGTATGTGTTGATACTCATTTTATCCGAGATGATTCAATGAAGAAATTGTTTGAAAAACTCCTAATGAATTCAGAATAAATCAACATTTAACTCCCAGTCCAGGAAATTTATCGGCAGCTACATGTGTAGCAGTACATTGGATTAGTTGCCGTCAGGGTTTTTATAATGGAAAATGGTTGTGGGTCTATGTTGATTTCAACACTGTGGAGATTTCAGTATAGTTTAGAACACAGACATGCAGTTCATCTGTTGAGTTCCTACCAGGAGCGTTCTATACTGTCAGACAGATGGCACCACTGAGCTTCATCCAGGGATTCTAATGATTAGTTGCCCATTCATTCTGAAGTGTACAGGATGTGGTTTTTGGCAGCTAAACACTTAATGTTGTTTGTTTTTTTTTAAAGATTTTTTTAAGATTATGTTTTAATATACACTACCGGTCAAAGGTTTGGGGTCACAAATTTCTACTCCACTCTATTATAGATGGAATACCAGCTGATCTGAGTGGGTGGCTGATCTTTAATGCAATATCTATATTGCCCATTCATACAACCAGTCTGTTTACTAATCTGATATCATTTTAAAAAGCTAACTGAGAAAATATTGGAGAACCCTTGGCAATTATGTAAGCACATAATGTAACCTGAAAACTGCTGCCCCGTTAAAAAAAAAAAAAACAATGCAACTGATCTCAGCTGGTATTCTGTCTATAATGTAGTGCAATGGAAATTTCTGAGAGACCCTAAGGTAGTGTATATTAAAATATAAGTGTAGGATGTTGAGAAGCTTCTTATTTCTAAGCATTGCAACTATTATGAGTAAAGATAACATTGTTTAAGCCCGGGGCTTGTAAATGGGCAACTTATCCTGCTGTACTCATGGGTATATTTGCATACATTTGATTTCAAATCAACTTCTCATATCTACAAGCTATTTTGTACCAAATTAGATTTTAATTAATAAAATGTTAAACTCTTGGCTTTTGCAGATTTGTAATTTTTTACTTTTTATTTTGATATCAAATTCCCCTTCTTTTGCCTTAATTTAATATGAAAGAAAGGCAATGAGACAAGAGAAGAAGTGCCACACAGACTGGACTGAACAAGTAGGATTTCAATACACCCTGTGTTATCATTCAGCGCCCTCACACCCGCCCTCACCCACGCAGCAGCACACTTCCTTGGACACCTGTTTCTCCGGCTCTTTCAGCTCTTTGAGGAATTTGCATCTCAAATAGGGTCGAATTCCAACAGCACAGTCCAAAGCGCCTCACCCAGCCATTTGCCTTTGGTCTGTGAATGGAGTCTTCTGCCTGTATACAGGCCTTCTTCTTCTTCTTCTTCTTCTTCTGCATCAAGGTTCAGCTGCAGTCCAAGAAAATTACAGCTGAAAACACTCCTCTACATTTTTATTTACTCAACCAGTGAAAACCCTAACACACATAAATATGATATATGTCCCTTTGTTTATAATTCCATTACTATTGTCAGTTGAATTATTATGGTCTTCCCCTACTTCCGCTCATTTAAAGTAGACATTTTCTGTCATTTGAAAATACACTTGATTGCAATGATGAAAGATTTTAATTTATCACACCCAACAATCAGATGATTGAGATTTTTCATCTTCCTCATGTTACATTCCTCACCCCCAGCCTTCACAGTGGCTTTTTCTATTTCTGTGAAAGATTGTGTGTGTTGCTTGTCTGAGGATGCCTTTCATTAAAGCATTTTTAGTTCTGGCTCCTCTCATCATCTCTTTTGTGCCTTTCGCTGTCTGTAAACAATGCCAGCTTCTTACCCCAACTCCACCCTTCACCTCAATTTAACCCCACCCAACCGGGCCCCACCTGTCTGTCACTCCCTGTGCTGGTGCTCACTGACATAGATCCAAGCTTAGACCAGAAAGGGTGTAATGGGAGACTGGCTTTATGGCTAATCTGCAGAGGAGGAGACGTGACCCAGACGTGTTTAGTGGAAAATCTCTCTGGTGTTCAGTGATGAACCTGAAAATAAAGAGTCTAAAACACTGGAGTTGTCTTTGTTATTTTATTATTCTCTTGCAAGCAGAAGGAGAAGGAGTTTAACTGAGTGCCAAAGCAGTGTGAAAGTGTTCAAAGTGCAGAGTCTTACACAGAGGTTTTATGAGCGAACATGGGGGGGGTGATTCAATGATCTGTAATCGATGATCGGATTCAAAACCAAACTTTTCAAAAGATTGTAATAAAAAAAAAAAAATCCATTGGAATCCTAATTTTTGAAGTTGGACCTCAATCCTACTCAAGACTCTCTGTCAATGCGGTATTATACATGGTGGAGTTATAAAGCTCGTAGTTTGATCTCGGGATCGATCTGACGGTTCGCTTTGAGGTGAGCTCCCATCTGTCCCAGCCCCTGCCTCTCGGTGCCCTTTTGATGCTCTTAAGGAATGATGGAATAGGACTCCGGTTCTATTTTGTGGGTTTTCTTTCGGAACTGGGGCCATGATTAACAGGGACGGCCGGGGCATTCGTATTGTACCCCTAGAGATGAAATTTGTGGGCCGACGCAAGACGGACGAAAGCGAAAGCATTTGCCAAGAATGTTTTCGTTAATCAAGAACGAAAGCGTTCAAAGTACTTACAAAGAGGTTATGGGCGAACATGCAGGGGGGGAGAGGGGGCTGTGTCCTTGATAGCACAGTCTGCTTATTATCAGTTAGCAATAGGGGAACTCCTCACATACTATATTTGTGGTAATTTAACGACTTCTTTCTAAAAGCTTTTTTCTAACTGCTTCTTTGGTCATACTTTTCATCGTTCTACACCAGAGACACAAGCAATACCCTATTCAGTATGGAGAAGTTAGCATAGCTGTTCTGTCGTAAGCACACATGTAGTCACACATAAAATTTCCAATACACGTGCCCCTGTAACCACCCACTCAGAAAAGAGCAGTATTTGTAGCTTTGCTAGTACAATAGCTTGTTGCTGGGGCAGTGTTGTACACAAAAATGTCATAGTACACATTCACACAAGTCAATTGTTGTGGTCCTAACATTCATACCATATTGACAGTACCATAACGATGAACCTTTAAATAATGGTAGTCATATTGAGAAAATGATTGTACTATTGTATGACTCTGTGCCTTTTTCCACTTTTCATCTAATGTGGAGTGGCAATTTCTCCCAGTCCATGTTGCTGCTTATGCCATATTAAGACAGAAAAAACACAAGGGGCTATATTGTTGCTACAAGATCTGGTGAGAAGATAAAATATGATCCATGAAGTCCAGTTTGAGGCATACGTTACACCCATGAGCTTTAAGACTCATCAGACGCAGTTTATTATGCTGTGAGATTTGAGAAGTTTTAGCAACTCTGGAAAGTTGTCGCGGCAGCAATCATTTTATTCTCCATCTCAACAATTGTAAGGTTCACATTACAAAGTAATCTTCCAGAAATATACTCTTACACGTTGTTGATTGGCCAATGCAGTCCGTTGTCGGATCAATGTTGCGTTGTGTGACAGCAAACGTTGAGCCAGGGACCTCATGGTGCAAATATCACTGCAAGGGTCCTTAGTGCAGACTGCATGCACTGACTGCACATGAAGAAAGTGAGATTTATGAAGTTTAAGTTGTCTACATATCGTCCTACAGTATATGTGGAGTCCGTGTATGTTATCACTGGCGCTACCCCGAGCTGTTTACGTACTCCGGTAAGAGGGTTGCTGCAACATTTGGTATGAACAAAATGGCATCCACTGTCTGTTTTTGTGTCCTTTTTGGAATATTTCAGGGCCAGTGATTACTCACCTGCTTCCCTCCAGTAAACACGACTGACTGAATTTAATAATGCCAAACCACCACACCATGGGAGAAGAAGCTCAGGTTGAAATGTACATTGAACTACCAGAAAAACCTTTATGTTGGATCCACATGTATACATGTATGCATCTGGTTTGCCTGGTACAACTATGAAAGAGTTTACTTGCTTATGAATGATAAAATGTTCTGGAGAATTAATCTCCACACTCAAGATTACTATTTGGTACTGAAATGTTCTGTGTACCTATATTTGTTTTGATTGTACAACTATATCCAAAGCTCATACACTGTTTGCGTGTCTAAACAGATACCCCACCCATGTGATGTCTGTGTATACACTGTAGCTGTTTATGGGGGGGTAGGTTAGTATAGTGAGGTGGAAGATCTCATGAGAGCATATGTGTGAAGCGTCTGGGAGATTAAAGTCTGGCTTCATGAGCTGTAAAGCTCCTCTAAAGCTTTTTGGTAACAAGGACCGAGGGTCTGCACCTTTATCCCCCGGCCTGCCATCCCCCATCATGCCTTCTGCCTATAGAAGGGATTAGAAGAGGTAGAGGTCGGGGCAGGGGTGCAAAACAAAAAACACAACTGTGACCTGTTGATAATAGTTTAAATTGTTAAATTGAATTGCAGCTGCCATGCCTTTTCTGCAGTTTGTGTTTGTATGCATGATGTTATCTAATATAATAATTGTGTGTGTCTATAGGTAAAATGAGAAGAAAAAAACATTAGTATTCCCCTTATTTTGTCTACACACTGTATATGTAAGTAAAAAGAGGGCTTAGACCTCATGGGCACACTTATTTGGGACAGGCTTTGATGAGAAGCTTCAAGTAGCGAAGCTACATGTGGGACAGGAAGCAGAGTCGGAGTGGAACGTGTCAGGGGTCAGACAGATGCTTGTTCAATGGACAGTGGACAGGATGTGTGTGTGTCCTTTTATGGTTCTCCTAAGGATAACAGTAGCTGGACATGTAGCCCTAATGATCTCAGATCCATCAGGGTTTTTGACACTGGGTTATGATTCGTAATAGGATATAATATTGCACACCTGTTTGGCTCCAGCCGGGGATCCCCCGGAGTCCAAGCAGAATCATGAATCATCATAAGACTGATTTGTTCTGCTTAGCAACTTCAGATCCACATCCAAGTTCCTGTGTAAGGTCTGTGAAAGGGTCATTTTCTGCTAAAATGGAATAGCAAAACAGAACCCTACTAAAATGTAAGTTATTTCTTAAAATGTATGTAAATGGCCGGAGCAATGCAAAAGAAAAAGCAGAGATGCTGTGAAGTGATGTGCAGTGCTGAGTGGGTTTACACTGTTTGAGGACTTTTGTCTCCTGTAGTTTTAAGTCAGTGCAAAGGTAAAATCCTGTAACTGTCTTTCTATTTACAATGGCATATACAGTTCTATCCTTTCATGTTATTATGTTATTCTCAAACTTTGAATTCTCCAAGTCCCTGTAGGCTACTTGTAATGTTAGCAACTGATCCAGAATACTGCAAATAACCTTCTGGCTTCTTTACGCTTGATTTCAGTATGTTTGAAGTTGGGCAGGTCACACATCCTCCAGACCTATCAGGTTTTTTGTTTTAGGGACCTCGATGTGACCTCTGATCTGCTGAACAGCTCCCCCCCCCTCCAAAAAAAAACAACAACTTGCTTTTAATTTGGATTTTTCTTGGTGTGTCTTTGTAATTCAATGTGTATGTTTTTATATGTTTACTTGCAGCATTTAGATTCACTTTGGCTTGTGTTTGATTATATTTTATAAAAATCTATTTGAGTTGACAGGAAGAAATAACCAGGCCTGTTAGTTGTTGCCGTTAACACAGTCAGATCATGGTGAATTATTAATTTGCACATTTGAAATATGGAGCTTCATACATTTTTTCAAAAATAACCACAGCAGCAATTGTTTTTGATTAAACCATTTGGATTTACCATATGATTACAGTGAATGATTTACCCAGGGCATGTTTATGTACAGTATGTTTAACATACATAAATATTATTTGTTGGGTATTCCAAATTGTAAATCGGATTACCCAATTATCATCAACAGAATGAAGAAAATTTTGTTATAACGTCATTTTTTGCTAATGAAATAAGAAGAAATGTCTTGTAACACATTATGAGTGAAGCTGCTGTTTTAAAGGGTTTTGAGGCTTTGCAACATTTATTTGGCACTGTTTGTGTTGCATGTTTATCTCTTCACCAGGGATGTTTGTTTGCCTGGTGCTTCTGTGTTGGTGTGTTTGTGCAAATCTGAATTGATCTGAAGTCACTTCCTGCCATTGTTGTGTCACATCCACACTGTCTCCTCTCTTCCCGTCCATCTAGTCCCCTCTGGATGAAGGAAGCCAGGAGCTGAGAGAGGATGCACAGGAGGGGGGGAGGGTGCTTGAGTGTGTATGTTGCTGCGTGTGCGAGAGAGACAGAGAGCGAGAAAAGGAGCCCTGCCCTGATAAACCTTGGCCAGACTGATATAGATGGTGAGCAGGAGAAGCATGAGCAGCGTGTGATAACAGTAAGAGAAACAGACAGCTAAAGAGGCCAACAAAGTAAAGAATTGGAGGTTTTTCTTGTAAGAAAGAAAATAAATCACCCTTTTTGAAAAATATTAAGCTTGGAATAAAACAGGGATCTGGTGCATGCGTGCACAAGAGCTCCACAGATACTGAGCATAAACATGTCCTGCAAAAATGAGTTAAAAGATAATTTGGGTTACTATACCTTGGATCTAAGACTGCAACAAAATAGCCAGGTCCTTATTAATATTAATATTTGCATATTGTGTGTGTGTGTGTGTGTGTGTGTGTGTGTGTGTGTGTGTGTGTGTGTGTGTGTGTGTGTGTGTGTGTGTGTGTGTGTGTGTGTGTGTATGCAGAGAGAAAAAGGGATGTGTGTGTTACCACACATCAGCGAGTGACCTCATAGCCTGTTATAATTGAGACTAATGACAAAAGCATATGGGCGTCAAGACCTTTGGTTTGAGGTTACAATAGCTTATTGTATTGCATCCAGCAGTCATGGGTGTTACATGGTGTGTGTGAACTTATAGGCTAGTGGAGTGTGTTCTGTGAATGTGTGTGTATGTGTGTGTGTACATCTCTCGTCCTTGAGACTAAACTGGAGGTTTTGAGTTTCAAAGTTCGGACAGCCATGAAACTCCATAAAACAGTTCATGTTACATGTGAGGGATAAAAGATTTCTGAAAATCCTGCAGTACATTTAGAATAATTCACACAGTTTCTAGACTACCTCCTGTTCTCTGACTGATCGCTGTTTCACAATGTTTTTGTGAACAGAGGGCAGTTACTCGCCTGCTAACCCTTACAGGAAGAGGGAAATGTGGGTGCAGGGTTTACTGCAGCTTTCTGGTGTTTAGACAGCAGGGAGGCTCTGGACGGCACTGGTTGCTGTACATCCACCTTATCTGTCTTCTCCAAGCTTATGTCAAGCATGTTGTATGTGACGCTCATTCACCTCGGTAGACTGCACCCAAAAAACACACCTCCTTTTTCTGTGTCAGACAGGAAGGGGATACAAACACGGATACAACTCTTTTTCTGCTTAAACAAACCACAATTGTGTTGATAACTTGGATCAGCTCACAGTTTCTATAAATGATAATGAACCTCTCACTTTTGTTCTTTCTGATTTCAACTCTTCTTACCTGCCCTGCGTGAGAGACGAGGAGGCGCCCCGCCTTTCTCTGATGGTTATATTTTCACTTGTGACCCTGAAGTCGGAGCTATTTATACCTTTTTGTGAAAACTGTTTGGGATTTCCCTTCCCTGTCGTCACGTTTATATTTGATAAACATTTCTCTTCAGCTGCTCCTGGCACAAGAAGACAACAACATCTTGAAAGCAGGAAGATTCATATCAACAGGGTCCTCCAGGCGCCTGACCCACAAACAGAAAAACAGTAACTGGACATCCATGTGTGTCTTAGCTGCTCATTCAAAATAGCTGCTGCTGCTGTGGATGTGTGAGGGACTGCAGGGCAGTGGGGTCATCAGGGCCGTAACAACATGAAAACATGTTGTGCATGTGTGCTGAGTGAGGTCCAAAAACCAAACTGTTTTCATATAGATACAAACTCAGCAAGAAGACTGCACCATGGCCGTTTCCTGACCTTTCAAACAGAATAACATGTAGGACCTGAATGCTTTTTCCTCCTTGTATCTTACATATTACATTTCACGAAACGAAACAGGAGAAGTGACGTGGACAATATTGGGGAACTCTTTGATTTAAGAGAAGAAAAAGCACTAGAATTAGCTGTGTTTTTGGGGCAAGTTTGGACTCAGAATCTGTTCTTGGCCAGTTCCAGTACCCAGAAATCAAATAAGTCTACAGGGGACCTAGGGCACTTATTTCCCCATCCTGTCCTGCCCCGTCCTGTCCAATCCTACCCAATCCTATTCCATGCACCAGCTTTACTGTGGGAGAAACACAAACATTGTTTTCTCACACAGTCTGAAATGCCACCAGCAGGTTGCTGGTTTGCAGAGGTGGAAAGTAACAAAATACATTTACTCACATTACTGTATTGAGTAGTTTTGTTATGTATTTTGTATTCACTTAGTTTTTAAAATTGGTAATTTAAAATGTAATTGATTACATTTTGAGTCAAGTATTGAATTTTGCTATATTACATCTGTTACTGAGTAAAAAAAAAAACTTTGACTTTGATTCTACAGCGTTGAATTAGCATCTAGCCTGCCTACCAGGCTCCAAGTCTTTCTGTAGGAGATTGGGAATAAGATGGAGGTGGATCAGGCGAGCGATGACGTTTCAGAGACTGTTTCAGTAGAAATGCTAACTGAACCCTTGTTCTATTTTCACTACATGGGAGAGATCCCCCCACCCGGTTTTGTTTTTATGTAACTAAGTAACTTTTACTTAACGTACTTTTTAAATGAACTACTTATTACTTTTACTTGAGTATTTTTTCAGATAGGTAATCTCTTGTACTTGAGTAATATTTTATCAAAGTATTGGTACTTTTACTTAAGTGTATTATTTTAGTACTTTTTCCACCTCTGCTGGTTTGTCAGTTACAGATGCTTCACTGACTAGTTCAGAACTGTTTCATCCATGCAAAATGTTGTTAAACTCTAGCTGAAGCCGCATTTGTCTTTACTGGAAAAGTAAGAAAAGGCGTGAACCTCTCCCATCCTGGTGGCCTTTGTGTCTAACAAGCTGGTGTCAATCACCTCATGGTCTTTGCTGAAAAGAGTAAAGGGAGAGCAGAGAAGTGGAGTGGGCTGCAACAACACCCAAATGTTCAAGCTTTCCAGCCGTGCTACTGGAAGTGTTAACTGTGACAGCATTCAGATAATTAAAAGTGCAGATCAGTCTGTTAATTTGATGGGTAATGTAAATGGTGCTGATGGCTTGGGTGTTTGCCGAGGGTCTGCTTATCATCGGGGCTGTCAAGCTGCTATCAGGTCAGACGTGTGATATCATGAATTTTCTGAGGAGCTCCAGTCTGGCTCGGAGTTGATCAGATCGCAAACAAAGCCTCAAGGAACCAGCTGTCTCAGCAACAGAGGGGGCCCGTGCATGTGGTCCGTGACAGCTTAACACGCACACATCAAACAACTGTCAGACCCCCACACACACCTAAACAACAAGAACACACACCTCACTCTTTTGGCGCTATGAGTATCACCAAAAACAGACTCATAAACTAGCAAACACAAGGTCACGATAAAAGATCAAAGAGAAGCTCTGCAGCCGCACTGACAGTTTGCCACTGTAGCGTCTTTCTGCCTTTGTGTATATTTTGAGAAGCAAGTACTTATCCTTTTCTATATCCCCTGGATGTGGTCTCTGATACTGACTCATTGCTGACGGAGGGCAGCTGAATGAAAGATGAAAGATGAAAGATGGATGAGAGGCCTTGAGAGGTGTGGTTGAACAAGAGAGCAAAAACACGGGGAATGTCTTGGTGCTTTCATGGTGTGTGGTTTACAGCACAACGCCACACATGAGAGGACAGCACCAACAATAACAGCAATCAATTTGAGACACAGGTGGGCTATTAAGAGGAAAAACAAGAGCTGAATGTGGTCTTTGGTTTTCTGAATGAAAAGATGGACACTGCAAAGAGGTTAAAGCTCGGTCCAATTGAAACATGTCACTCCTAAAAGCCAAAAAAGAGGAATAGTTGGGATTTTTGTCATGTTGCATGGTCTCTCTATTTGCAACTTATTTTTCTTTCTTGTTTATTACCCTATCATTGTAAAACTGTTCCATTAAGGCTGACAAGGGGATTTTGGGGAAAAGTGAGGGAGGTGGATTGATGTATTCATCAAGGCCTGATGTTTTATTTAGCTGTATATAGGCCTCAGTCCCACCAGAGCACAGATAGGAAGCTTGCTTTATGCTTTTTTTCCTGTTCTGCCAGACGGACAAAGAACTGGAAGGACAATCAAGCGCAGGGAGAGACTTCTGAGTTCAAGAGAAGGCACACAAACACAATCACATCAGTTTGATTAACAAATGCCACAAGATTTCATCACAATAATAGGCAACAACAAACAGTTTACTGAGAGTAAATGACGTTGGTGAAAGCGGAGGGAGACGGGAAACAGTCCTCATCTTCATAATCAGAGGAAGACGGAGATGAGCGGGTAAGGGAAAGGAGGAGGATGGAGGGCTGGAGGAAGGGATGAGTGGAGAAAAAGATTGTTGAGTGATACAGTAGTTGTGTCTAAAGGTCGGTGCCCCGGCGCCACTGCTGCCTCTCTGCTGAGAGACGGAGCAGACTGAAGACTGAGCTGACCCACCTGGGCTAACAAATACACCCAAGAGACAGCAAAGAAGAGGAAGACAGAAGAAGAGTGTTGCTTGTATAACCTCTTAACATGATCTCCATGTAATGTTTCCCCTTAAGTAGCTTTAAAGTTGAATAAATCACTTTATTCCACACTGTCTGACATTATCACACATATACTCTGTAGCAGCTTGTTACAACTCTTCATTGAAGTTATATGGATGTTTACATTTAAATACTCAAACCCAACACTATTGTGGCAGCATGCAGTCATATAAAAATTACTAGTGTATCATATTTCAAATTTAACCTGACATATTTGGTATCTTTGGAAACTTTCCTTTATACATTTTAACATAAAGTTTTGCAACTTAAAACAATGTGTTGTTCACTTGTTTATTTCAATCAGGTTAATTGTATCCTATTTGAGATCGAATTCTCCCTGTAATGAGGATTATTTTAAATAAATGTTTTGTTCTGTTTTACACCATGTAATATTCTCCTTTGTAAATTGATACAAATGCAAGTAGTGATGAAATATATCACAGTACATTATTTGCCCTCAGTTTTCACAGAATGCATCTGAGTTTTTAAATTAATTTTAGGATTCAAGAAAGGATTCATAGAAAGGAGTCAATAACAAAGGAAAAGCTTTTATTTTGAAGTTTTTATTAATGTACAGTATGTCTTTGTTTATATATGGTACCCATGCTCTTATTGTCATTTTATTGTGTATTGTCATATTGGCTGTCATTTTTTAATTTACTTTTGTATTAGGCACTTTAAACTTTTTGTGAAAACTGATAACATAATGCATGATGATAATTATCATCATTATTTTAATTTAAACACATTAAGTAAAATAGTTTGTTTTTTAAACTCAATTTTTACTATTGTAAAATGTTCTCTCTTCAGTTGAAATTAAATAGAAATCAAATGTACTTTGACTGAAGGCTATTAAACATGTTCTAAGTAAGTTTTCTTTCTGTCAATACTTATAATTATTGTATATTTTAAGGTCTGAGGTCAAAGTTGTGTTTGTCTAACCTACAGTTAATTAAACCTTACTTATTATGTCTTTAGTTTGTGGTTTTACTTGTCTAAACATGTAAAGACATGAAAAAAAACAGACATAGGAATGTAAATAGTGCCGCGCATTCAGATTTCAGCAAAGTGCTCCGGTGCCAGAAAGACTCTCCATTGATATTGAAATTGACTACTTCAAACTTGTCATTCCTAGACGTGACACATGGGCTTCTGTCCAGACATGTCTTATTAACTTGCATTCCCTAAAAAAAACAAATGGTTGCAATTATATCTGTGGCAAGTTTAGATTTATACTTTGGACAGAGTTTCATTTTTTTTTTTTATTTAATTTGAATAATCCCCTGGAGATAAGTTTCTGCAGCCCAAATTGTGTGACTAAAATGTGAAGAAAATGGGATATCCCAAAAAATAATACTAGCATTACTAGCAAAAAATACTAGAATTTTCATCCCATATTACATGCATTAAAGTGACTCCACTATGTATTTTGTACAAATCAAATGAATAAAGAGAGAGGTGGGAGTGTAAGCAGTGAAAGAGCATGTTCTTCAGAGCAGAGAGGAGGAGGGCAGTGGGAGGGGAGGAGGGGGCATCCTGGGAGGGTACAAGTCTGGGGGGGTATATAAGCATGGGCAGATTTCTCATCTAGCAACAGACTTGAGAGTGCTGGTAACTACTGTGGATCTATCTGCAACAAACAGATTTGTCTTTTTCATTACAAATAGAAAAGAAGAGAAAACGGAGATGGACGCAAACGACGGTCCTTATGATTACTACGACTATGATGAGACAGAAAATTCCACCATGTGTGACTATTCTGAGTGGACACCATCGTACTCTGTCATCCCGGTGCTGTACATGCTTATCTTCATCCTCGGCCTATCTGGAAATGGGGTGGTCATCTTCACCGTGTGGCGAGCCCAGGGTAAGCGGCGAGCTGCTGACGTCTACATCGGCAACCTGGCACTGGCTGACCTCACCTTTGTGGTCACTCTTCCTCTGTGGGCCGTTTACACCGCCATGGGCTACCACTGGCCTTTCGGAGTGGCTCTGTGTAAGATCAGCAGCTACGTGGTCCTGCTCAACATGTACGCCAGCGTCTTCTGCCTCACCTGCATGAGCTTCGACCGCTACCTGGCCATCGTCCACTCCTTGTCCAGCACCCAACTGCGCACCCGTGGCCACATGCAAGCCTCTCTGGCAGCCATCTGGACGCTGTCTGGTCTCCTGGCTGCCCCAACTCTGGTCTTCCGCACCACCAAATATGATGCAAACAGCAACCGTACATCCTGCGCTATGGACTTCAGCCTGGTGATGACCAGGAAAGATCAAGAGAACCTTTGGATTGCAGGTCTCAGCATCTCCTCCTCAGCTCTGGGTTTTCTTCTACCTTTCTTGGCGATGATGGTGTGCTACGGCTTCATCGGCTGCACCGTCACCCGCCACTTCAACACTCTGCGCAAAGAGGACCAGCGTAAGAGGAGGCTGCTGAAGATCATCACCACACTGGTAGTGGTGTTTGCCGCCTGCTGGACGCCCTTCCACGTTGTGAAAAGTGCTGATGCCCTCTCCTATCTGGAGCTGTTTCCCGCCACCTGTGCGTTCCTGCGCTTCCTGCTGCTGGCTCACCCCTACGCCACCTGCCTGGCCTACGTCAACAGCTGCCTCAACCCCTTTCTCTATGCCTTCTTTGACCTGCGTTTCAGATCCCAGTGTCTGTGCCTGCTCAACCTGAAGAAGTCCTTGCATGCAAGCCCTGTCAGCTCCCTGTCCTCTCAGAAGACAGAGGCTCAGTCTCTTGCCACAAAGGTGTGACAACAACTGAGGGCCCAGATGCACACTGGGTGAACAATGAAGAACAATGCAAGTAAATCAGAACTGTACAGCACTTGGTGCTTGCTCACAGATCGTCTGCGTTCAGTTTCGGGCTGTCACCTTTGCTCCTCTCTGGCTAGATGGGCTACTGTCTGCATTTGCTTGAAGACGGTTGGGCATATGGTTTTGGGGTCGGACCACACTCAAAGTCCAGCCTAACTTTTAGGAGCAGGGAAGCAAAACTAAACTATTTAATACAAGGGACCAAGCATAAACCAGACTTTTTTGGAAAAAGTGGAATGTGTTTTAAAATGACCACATGCTTCTTTTCTCCTGTGGACTTTTATGCAAATGCTGAACATAAGATCTCTGAACTCCGGTACTTAAGTCCCGGTGAAATGTATTACTCATGCATTTGCCCCTGCTGTTCTTATTTTCATTTGTAAGCACTTGAGGTGTGATGTCTACCAGACTACCCGGCTCTCCAGTTTAAACTGTAGTATCTGTATCACAGCCAGCAGTGTAACGCATAAGTGTGTGTGTAGAAAGGGTGTGCCAGTTGGTAAGAGGTGTTGGTGTCTGATAAGAGTGTTGTAAGGAGAGACGGGGATAGTGGGAGAGAAGGGAGAGGGGAGAGGGGGGAGGGAGTCTCAGACAGACAGACAGACAGACAGACAGACAGATGGCAGCTGACAAATGTTTTCAGGCTGGTGGAGGGCCCAATTAAAAGGTGACTGCTTTGACAGTCTGCTGGTGTGTGTGTGTGTGTGTGTGTGTGTGTGTGTGTGTGTGTGTGTGTGTGTGTGTGTGTGTGTGTGTGTGTGATTGTCATTGAGCGTCAGAATGACGATGAATTAGTTCCTGACAAATATATGAAAGCATTTTGTGAATAACCATAATTTTGAACTGATTGTTTATGATTTGTAATAAAAAAGTGCTTTGAAAAAACCCCATACATTTTGTCTCTCTGGTCTTACTTTGCAACTTGTGATGGCTTGTTAAGTCTTGCTGGAATGAATTTCCAGTGAATGTGTTTCTTCCTGTTGCTGCATTGCTGAGGAGAGCCAGTCTCCCTCCCATTGTGTTTTACAGGGTTGAAATCAAAGCATGTGTCTGCAGGAAATGCAAGTTTGACTTCGGTTTCCCTCTTTTTTAGTTTGTTTTCTTCTCCTCCTTACAACTCGCTCACACAAACAATCAGTGAGAACAAAAGTTTCTAAATTGGATCAACCACAGGACATTTGGCTCTGTCCCAGATATAAGTCCTAAGGGTTAATTATCACAATTACATGGTTCTTTTTCCTGTACCAATAGATCCCAAAATACATCCCGAGACTGTGTGTTGTTAGTCTTTCACGATGAAGCATAGTTGAATATATTTTTTGCAAACAAACACCACAACAGATTGCTGAGATGTAAATTAGAGTTCAATGATTTTGACTGTAAAGAGCTTTTTACGGGATGTAATCAGCAACAGCAGGGAGACATAAGGATCGGACTAATCCTTGGTTACTGGCTTGAAGTTGACTATCTGTTCCTGTGTAATACCTGTGACAGAGAATGGCTTAGTCTAAATCACCTACAATTACAGTTATGTCCCATTTAGGTAAATGTGACTCGTGGTAGAAGAAAATATGTGTCTTTAATTCCACAGGTGAGTTCTGAAAGCATTCTTGCCATTGGAAGAGAAAAGAAATGTAACAGCTGCTGCAACATTCACTCCATCTCCTTCATCGCTGTCCCAGCTCTGCTTAATCTCATCTGAGCCAAGACACAAACACAGACATGTAACGAAAGATTGTATAGAATTTCCTTAAAACTACTTGCATTGTACAGCTTGCTGAAAACCAAAATAAAATGGCCCAACAGTAGATTAAATAGTGGCACAATCCATAGAGGCAGAGTCTGCACAACAACATGTTTTATTGGTGAAACCGCACACATTTTAAAAATCCATGCAGCAGCTAATTTTTACAGGCCGACTTGTCACATTATCTTCCACCTGTCACCATCAAAGTCAGAGCCCGTTGTGTAAAATAATCTGGATAGATTATTTTCATGGTTTTTCAAGTTTTATGGAGCTATGTGATCATGTTACCAAGATTTCATGGCACGGACTTTGCCAAAGCTAGAAAACAAAGTGCTACGAGAGAAAAGGGATTTATGCCCTTTGATCCTCCATAGGCTGGGTGTTTGTCTGAGATGACTATTCAGAAACTATTACACAAATGTTTACATTCCTCTGTAATAACAGAGTGTGAAAATGAAGTACAGTGTGTCTACACTGGAAGCAGGCTTGCCGCAGGGAATCCCCAGGGTATAAACAGTTTTCCCTCTCTAAGGAATGACAAACAACTAGAACAAGATTATTGACAAATAAATTCACAAGCATGTTTTATCATTTAACATTTTCTTCAGCCAAATACTTGTACTTATTATAATACTCTGTATTGATAATGTGACTGAAACAGTATTGTGTTCAGCATCTCAAAGGACACAGTAGTTCTGTCCGTGCAAAGATGAGCACCACTGTTGTCTGAAAACAAAACAAAAATCAAAGTTCCATAAAATATCCAAATATAATGAACTCAAACCACTAATTATATCCTTAATAGTATCTTGTAGACACAGACACAATTAACACTTCTGACAACATTAATATGCGTTACTCTGAACTAAATGTTGATATCATATATGTCTAAAAATAATCCTCAGTATGTCCACTATGAAGAAACCAGTCAGAGTCAGCCAGTGAGAAGTATGAGTTTCACATAAAACTGTAACTACATGTAAGTACATTTACTTTTTATACATCTGCTCCACCGCACTACAAAAGGTAAATACTGTAATTTTCATTCATTACATGTATTTAACATTTGTTGCTACTTTTCAGAATAAAGTAAGATTTTACAAACAAAACATATATTTAATTAATACAATAAAATTTACTCAATGTAACTGCAACAGTAGAAATGATGCCTATATTTTGGTGAATAACAATAAACATAGTGAGAGCAAATAAAAGGGGCAACTGTGACTCAGGAGGTCCTGTCAGCATGTTGAAGTGTCCTTGAGCAAGACACTGAACCCCAAGTTGCTCCGGATGTCAGGCCAGCACCTTGCATGGCGGCTCCGCCAACGTCGGTGTGTGAATGTGGTGTGTGAAACGGGAAATGAGATGCAAATTGTAAAGCGCTTTGTCCGGTGAGGTAGAAAAGTACAATATAAATGCAGACCACCATTTACCAAAAAACGAAAAAGTACCCCAAAAGTCAAGAACCATAAATAGAAAATAGGAATATGTTTCATAAGAAATATAGAGAAAATGTATGGTAAATATGAACATTTTTTTTAAATGCAAAGGAAGGAGGGTAGGATTTCCAAAATATTAGGAATAAAGAAAATGTAAGAATGTGCAAAAGTTTATATTGTAAAGTATAAAAATATGTGCAATTTACAGAAATAATAATTTAGAAGATGTGTGTTAATGTAACACATTGAGTCAAATACAACTGAAGGTAAGCTGTGAAATATGTGTTTGTTTTCTTGTTTGTTTTATTCCCTGAATATTATTCCCTCTCTATCGTCTGGATAGAGAGAAACCTAAAATTCTCTCTGTCTTTAGAGGTGATCTATAAACACAGCACAATGCAGACAGTAAAAAAAGGCCAAACCCAACTACTTTCCCAGACGGGAAAAGGTTTGTTTACCATGTAATGCATAATAAAAGAACCAAAAGGCAAAGGTACGAAAGCTGAGTTTCTATAGGGGTGCACACCTTAACTCATTCATTGTCATATCAATGGCTGACAAATAGCCTTTGTTTTGTTTTAAATCAGGCTCGCAGCCAGCCCTGCTGCAAGTTGGCTACATGTTTAGCTGTCATAAATCAAAACCCAATAAATCAGCCCATGCAGAAAATAGACAGAGGAAGTGTGCACACATTTCTCCTCCATCCTAACAATGGATGCTGGGCAGCTCAACCAGCAGACCGGACCTTGAGCCTGGTCTGTCCATAGTGTGTTTGGATGAGATGTTGACCCCTGGAGCGTCTTGAAGGACCCTCAGCTTCCTGCCGCCCGGTCTTGCAACGCTCCTCCATGCACCGTCCCAGGAGGACGAAAGGACCTCACGGACAGGATAGGAGTCAGCAGGCCAGGCAGGAAAGGAGAGGTAAGGGTTCCTGACCGGGGATATCCTGTCTTTCAGAGGCATCTCTCTGCTTTTAGGGCCTCCATGCCTGCTCCTCCTGAGGTCTTTGAGGACAAGGGTGCTTGCTTCAGACACTCTTCTACATTGGGTTTATGAGGAAACATGTAACAAGTTATCTTCTCTGAGAGTTTGAGACAAGTTGCAGTTGGAGACAAAGAGGAGCTACTGGAAAAAAGGCAATAAAGCGTAATGCACGCATGTGGCCAACATGTGACTCAAACACCTGAGGTGACAAATCAGATGTCTCTTTCTTCCTCACTCTCTGCTTGCACTCCGTCTCTTCTGAGATGGCAGAGATTTCAAAGGCGTTCACACAAGATGGCCATCACTAGTGGAGACACGTCGTTTCCGACAGCAAATAAGAGCGGAAGTGCCCAAGCTTTGGGTGACTCCGGATCTTGGGAGTTATGTGCGCCTCAGAGAAGATCATCCTCTTCACGGGGCACAAAGTGTCCCTTCATTCTCGTCTCTATCCTCTCCATTGTGCATCCTTGCCTCCCTCCGGCCTAAATGGAAGCCCTGTCATTTGCAGAAGGAGCAATCCAGTTCAGAGGCTCAGCTGCAGTGACATATGCATTGCAGGTAAAGATATCTACACAGGCGAGCACACAAGCAAGCAAGGAGTTACACGTGAACAGAGTGGTGCAGGTTTGATTTAGTTAACACCTTTAGTGCAGATGGGAAATTATTACTTTAATTTCACAACATATTACACTGCTGTCAGTCTGTCAGGGAACCAGGGGTTGTGGCTCCTATAGACCAAATTAAATGTGCAACCTTAATTTCCCTTCTAGAAATGAAGTAAGACATTAATAAACTGCTTTAAATAACCCAAAAAACTCTCAGTGGAAATGGATTCCCTCTAATCCGCTTTACTTTTCAAGGGGATCATTTAAATAAAGACTTTTCAAACTCTTGTTGTCAGTAAAAAACATTTCCAGTCGTCACAGCACAGTTGATGCAGCACCACGCACATCACAGGTAAAGTCCTAAGACTAAAGTTATAGACATTTTATTAAATAGAAATAGACATAATTGTTGGTAACCAATCATATTTACAATTAAACTGGTCACAGTGGCCTTACTTAAAGTCAAACATGCATCTACAATAATAAATATTAATATTAGCTAAAAAAAGTCAGGGTCACAACCCACAAATGGGCCATGCAGGTGTCATTGACCAAAAATATAGTCCTTCAGTAAAACGATTCCCTGTGATATAGGTTATATACTGTATATAGGCTATGTATTCTTTTAAAATTAATTTTGTTAAGTTTGTTCATTCATTCCTTATTTCAGACATCTGAAACAGTTAGGCTACTTAATTACACCCCCACACACTGAGTCATAGTCAACAAATAGTTCATAAAGAAATGCTATAGCCTTGAATTTTTTTAATAAGTGTACAAAATCACATAAGTGTTAGTTACCATAATAAATTTTTTTTTTTAATAAAGCACACAAATGATCCCTATCATCGTCCTGACAGTTGGCTTGTTGAAGGGAGGCTGAGGCACCGAGTACTTAGCCTTGTAAAAAATGACTGAACGTATGAAGAACATCACTGTAGTGTCTAACTCTTCCAGTTTTCTGTAAACCAAATTGCATAGGATGAATAGTTGGACACTGTTTTTTTTTTTTACCATAATGGGAGATAAGGGAACTGTAACATGGGATTACTTGATTAATATCTGATTTATAAAGATGGACAACACTGACACCTGGTGGCCACTATGACAATTCTGTACCCGGAACTTTGGTGTCCGAGCTGATGCAAGCTTCGGAGTCATTAGGAAGAAGGACCGGATTAGCCGATGCTAACTGATGCTAAGGTTCTTCGAAGCGGATAACAACCTATCCTAACCTCCTTTTTTCACAGTCTGATCTGTATTGAGGCCGTATGCTGTCTCGCAAACAGAAGCGGGTGTGGAAATACGTGGAGGAGGGCGGTCTGCTGAAGCTGAAGTCGTATCTGCGGAAGCACCGAGACCTGGATGTGAACTTCTCCCAGGGCAGGAGGCAGAGGAGCCCGCTGCACCTAGCCTGCAGCCTGGGAGACGACGCTGTGCTGCGGCTGCTGCTGAAACACGGAGCCGATGTTCTCCAGAAGGACCGCAAAGGAGACACGGCGTTACACATCGCAGTCAACAGGGCTCTTAAACACGGGAAAACAGGTGAGGAGGACCGAGAAAGAGAATCCGTAATTATGAGTTATAAACATTACCCATACTTTTTCATATCTTAGCTTTTGCTGTTGTTTTTCCTCCAGCGTATGGTGACCTGGTTGAGCCGTTGACAAAGAGCTGTCCAGAAGCTTTGAACACTCCCAACAGCGCTGGAGTCACACCTCAAGACCTGCTGAACTGGAGGAAACATAAAAAGGTACATTACACATGCTGTCCATAGTCAGATACTGTATAGCTGTCTTCTTTTGTTTTTGTTTGGACTCTACCGAATGGTAATTTTCCTGTAGGCCAACGTGTATGTCATTGAGTCCATGAAATGTCAGACAGGAGAAAAAAAGAGAATGAAAAATGCCCGTCACTTTGTCACAGAGGCCAAAATGTAAAGTGCTTGTTTCTCCCATTGACTGTATAATATAAAAAGCCCAAAATGTAAAAGCGGGGTTTAAAACGATTAGCTGGTTAATCATTTAGGTGAACTACTGAACATATTATCCTACACCTACCACAGTATATTATATATTTTGTTTTTAAAGAACAAATTTACTTATAATTTACTTATATTCTTCAGAGTGCAGAAAACATGAGCAGTCCACCTGAAAGAGACCCTGAGAAGGAATGGCAGGAAAAGCTGTTTGGTGAATGTGAGGATGAATTCTGTGACACCTTTGGAGTATATGACGGTAAATTTAAAATCCTCCTTTAATGCTAAATTTCTTCTGACATTCTGCACTGGATAATAACACTGTAACACTGCTGTATTTGTTTCACAGCCGATGACTTTCTTCCTGTTGATGATGACGAGGAAGATTTTGGGGACTGGGCTGACCGTATTAGAAATGACTATTTCAATAAAAAGCATGCTGAAGCTCAAAGGCTGGCGGCTTCGTCTTCTGGATGGAAAAAAGGGAAGAGTAAACAAGAGAGAGAGCAGGACGAGAAAAGCAACAAGGAGCTGCATAAGAGGCTGCAGAAGGAACATGAAGAGTATCTGGCCCGAGCAGCACGTAAAGAGGAAGAGACTCGGCAGGGTAGGAAGCGCAGGTACGATGAAAGATGTGCAG
The DNA here is from genome assembly GCA_026937815.1 of Etheostoma perlongum. Taxonomy (NCBI): domain Eukaryota; kingdom Metazoa; phylum Chordata; class Actinopteri; order Perciformes; family Percidae; genus Etheostoma; species Etheostoma perlongum. The sequence goes on from CM049386.1 coordinate 13,721,184, forward strand.
CTACTTTTGATGGTGGCTCTTCATCTGGTGGCACAAAGCTGAGCTACAGCGACATCCCCTGGCCAGCTCCACGAGGTACAGTACTGGAGATGCTGGATGTGATGCTGCACGGCGTGGACAGAAAGGACGTGCCAGTGTTCCGTAAAATGCTCCGGAAGCAGCAAGCGCTGTGGCACCCTGATAAATTTGCTCAGCGCTGTGAAGCTCGGTTAGAGGAGAAGGACAAGAAACGGATCCTGGATACAGTTACAGCTCTGTCGCAGGAGCTCAACAGACTAGCCCAGAGTCTGAGGACTTAAAATCTGCTTTTCTAAAAAACTCTGTGAACAAACTGAAGTATATACTATCCAAAATGAGTTCCATTAATGCAAAAGAATAACAACTTCCAGCACACTGTTTAACAAGAAGTTCGTCAGGTGAAATTCCTACAGACAAATAGCACCAGTACGTAAATACAGTACGTAGCACAACCTGAGGGCCCCTCCTGGCATTTGTGCACATTAAAGAGAAGATTTTATGTCTCACACACACACACACACACACACACACACACACACACACACACACACCTACCTGGAAGCTGCCCAGTACAATGCCTGACCTGTGAGCTTGTTGAGGGTAATTGGCCTTGCACAAGAACAACATGGGTGGTAATAATGTTAAGATCTATGCTGATTCTTGGGATTGAATGGGCGACCTTCTTGTTACAAGCTTTCTTCTGTAATGTTTAGGGCCACCACTGCCATTGAAGTAGGCCCCCACCGTGCTCCTGATGTGTTTTGTTTTGGGGAAAGAATGTAAAAGCCTCTGCTTCTATTGTAAATATTTGCAACTTAAATTTTCCTGAAATGTGAGGGTGTACTTGCAGGATTGAAACAGCAGAGATGGTACACACAGAGTGGTTCTGTACTGGATTGAACACTCTGTATAAACATGCTTCTGTTAAATTCCTGATTTAAAGAAAATAAAATTAACATAGATAATGCTCTAACCTTGAGTAACATTTGTGTTGAGTCACTTGGGCCTACTACTGGTATTGCTACTTCTAGCATGTACGTCTCAAATAAATGCTCAAATCTGTTATCTGTAGGTCTATGTTCGGAAAACGTAAAAAAATCATCTATCTTCCTCTAACAACCCAAAAAGGTTTTCACACAAAGAAGAGCAGATGGTCGGCCTGCTTTCAGTGATGGAACCACACAGAATGAGAAGATGCACTGGTTGCCAGGTTTGTAAGATAACCCCCTTTTTAAAAGATTTGGCCATTGACGAACATATTGAAAACGAAACAAAGGAATTAGCCGAATTGTCTTCACCTAAATGTATACAATGGCATATTTTGTATTCTCAAAAGAGCAAAATGTAAATAAATTCCACCTGTTTCTTATAATGATAAAGGGTAGGTTTTCTGATAGAATTATGATAGGCTACAGAACGGATGGTCTATCCATACTTGTTATAATTTCCAACTTTTTAGTGATTGGAAAAAATATTTTATCTAATCATAAGTATTTATTATCGGTCTCATGAAGCTTGTATTTCAGAAGACAAGCTTCGTCATGTTGGGACAATTTCGTCAGGTGTGAAATAGTTTGTAAATAATCACATCTTTCAGCATCGACAGTTGTCGACGCTACAAATAAAGTCAAACGCTGTAAATGAGGTCAAACACTACATTTATAACCGATAAGATGTTTTGTTCACATCTAGCTGTTAACTTTCAAACCCCCTTTAACACCTTTCCATTTTAATTATTTTTTTCAAATATGTTTTTTTTATGGTGCAACCGCATTGGTACAAGTTTAAAGTATGTACAAACAATGTCCCCTCCACATTTTCCCATCGACCCACCCACCCCATCCCAAATTAAATTCCATTTGTGATTTAAGAAACAACGACTATTTCAGAGGATGCGACAATATCTGGCAACAAGGAGACGCAATTGCCCGGCGACGTAGCGGGTATAAAGGCCATAGCCTATTTCTGACTGATGCTTTTTATAACGTGTGATGCTGGCTTCAGCCCCATTTGTCTACACGGCTGGTTGACGATTTATATTTTAGTTTCCCCGTTGCTTGTTTGTGAGCCACCAGCGTTGCGTCGTCGCTCCGTGTTTTTGCGTTGTGATGACAGGTGTTCAAGGTAAAAAGCCCACAGGATGACGCCTTTCTCCAGGATCGCGCGATGCAAAAGGTGCATTAGGGAGGCTTCTGTCTTTGTTTTCATAATGTTTATTTAACAGACATCAGATGGTGACAAAACGGTAGCCTACGACACCCAGACTCAGAATGAGAAAACGGTCCCTATTGGGAATCGTCTTTATTAATAGAGAACAATTAATCCCCGAGGGGATGTTAATTGGTTAAGAGGTTTAGCGACTCGTTGAATTTTGTGATGTCCTATTTTCGCTTGTAGTAACCGACTCGCTGTCCAGCTTCAGTAGGCTACAGAGAGATTACAAGGCGGCGGAGGAGATCTGTCTGGCAGATAAAGATGGTGTTTCGGAGCGAGGAGATGTGCTTGGCGCAATTGTTTCTGCAGTCCGGCTCTGAATATGACTGCATTAGTGAGCTCGGGGAGCTGGGGCTGGTCGAGTTTCGAGATGTAAGTAGGCTACAGATGATGGACAAACACTCATTTGTTTTGTGTAAAACTATGTTTTTTATCATCAGCTTAAAATACGTTGTGCTTATTTATAGCTGTGTATAATTTTAGTAGGCCTGTCTTTATTGTTTGAATACGGAATAAATTAATTCTACCCTACCTTTTCTTTTATATGCATGAATAAATGTTCTAGTGCAGTTAAGTTTTGTAAAATCTATCAATCTATCTATCTATCTATCTATCTATCTACAGTATGTATATGGTATACTATCTATCTATCTATCTAGGCCTACAGTATCTATCTATCTACAGTATCAATCTATCTATATATCTATCTACAGTATATATCTATGGTATCTATCAATATATCTATCTATATCTATATATCTACAGTATCTATCTATCTATATATCTATCTATCTACAGTATAGATCTATGGTATCTATCTATCTATCTACAGTATCTATCTATCTATCTATCTATCTACAGTATCTATCTATCTATCTATATATCTATCTACAGTATATATCTATGGTATCTATCTATCTACAGTATCTATCTATCTATCTATCTATCTGTCTATCTATCTATCTATCTAGCTATGTATCTATCTACAGTATATATCTATGGTATACTATCTATCTATCTATCTACAGTATCTATCTATCTATCTATCTATCTATCTACAGTATCTATCTATCTATCTATCTATCTATCTATCTATCAGTATATAGCTGAATTATGAATGCCTTTTGATGTAAAACGGTTTAATGTCAAATTACTCCTCAATGTATTTGACTTGGGGAGAGAAGTATTACAAAATAAGTACATATAATATGTATACAGGTATGTAATATGTAAACCACAATATTACAACCAGTCTAAAACCGTGTAAAGATGCCATGATGAACCTTGTTATTGCACTTGCTCTGACTAATGCAGTAACTTGCAGCTCACCTGACCTGTGATGCTCCTCTGGTTTCAGCTCAATCCGAGTGTCAGCTCATTCCAGCGGCGCTTTGTCAGCGAAATCAAGAGATGTGATGAGATGGAGAGGATTCTGGGTAAGAGAGCACCTGGGGTGGTTCATGTGGGACTAGCCTTGAGCATACACCTGGATGATAATCCATCAGGGGCATTGTGCAAATCATGGCTGATTGTGTTTTATAACCATGTTCCCTCTCACAGCGTGCTCTGACACTCACAGTAATAATTTCCAAAAACAAACTGTCAGCATTTCTTTGTGGACAGGATACCTTCTGAGAGAGATCCAAAAGGCTAACATAGCTGTTCCAGAGGAGGATGAGAGCCCAGTTGCTCCTCCCCCCAGACAAGTCCTTGAGATCATGGTAAGTGTCATTTCAACCACATTTGACTGTAGAAGTGCCCATTTTGTACACTTTTCATAGTGTTTAATTATTTATATGCTAGTGTCCTATTGGAGCACAGAGAAGCCTGCCTATTCTCTCTATACAAGATAATATAATACAAGTTTTTGGTAGCTACAGGGTTGTTGCATCCTCCGCATCTACTAATGTCCACGTTTCAATCATTTCCTTTTGAAGTAGCTTTGTGGTTGAAAAAAAGCATACATTATTCCACACTTTCTGACAGTAGCATATTTACTGTATCATCTTCCGTCAGCTCTTGTTCTTGTCATGTTTGCTTGCATTTATAAGTACACCAATCCATCAAATGGAAATATTCTAGATTTTTTCCCAATTTAAGTCTGACACATTTGGTATCTTTGTAAATGTAGGGATCTCTGCTAGATAATACCTCTGTGTAATTTGTGACTGCCTATGTTCCATGTAATCATGAATGGAAGATAAGACAATAAAATGAATGACCTCAGACTTTCACTTTCATTCCAGCATGAAACCCATCATTACATCATTTATAACATCATGTTTTTTGTTTTTCTGACTAACTGATACATAACCCGGGTTGAGGACTCACCTGCATACATGGTAGAGAATGATTAGAAACCTGATTAGTTGTTTATACGAAACAATATCCTGGTTCCAGTGCTCCTTTTAACATCCTTTAGGGTTCCAAAAACTGGTTTAGCCAGGTGTCTAAAAGTAGGACATTATGTTTAAATGCACAACACATAATGTATAAAGTTAAAATAAAGTAAAAAAGGCATAACTATCTGTGCATTTTACATAGATGTCATACTATTATTTTTATTTAGTTTATAAATATCAATCCAATAGTTTCTGCTACTGAGTGTTACTATTTTATATCCTATTCTAAATAGATATTATTAATTAATTAATTAATTAATAATAGAGATATTTTACCTTTTTGTGACTTGCTACTATAGCAATGCAAGTTTTCTTCTTTAAGGTTAATGAAGTATCTCTCTATGGAAAGTTGACAAAACACAAATCATTTAGGTTACATCTCAATTGGCATTTGTCATCTCTCCATGTTCTGTATATTTAAAAAAAGAAATCTTATTGGTAAATGACAAATGCAGACTTAAGCTGGTGTTCATTGTGTGTTGATGTGCAGGAGCAGCTTCAGAGGCTGGAGATGGAGCTCAGCGAGGTGGCCCGAAACAAAGAGAAGCTGCAGAGGAACCTCCTGGAGCTCACCGAGTACACACACATGCTGAAGATCACACGGACCTTCATACACAGCCGCTCCAGAGTAAGTGTGGTTTTTAACCATCTCTCATTAGGGCTGGGACGATATGCTTTTGTCCCAATTCGATTTTTTCACAATACATGGGTGCCTATCCGATTTGTGTAGCAATATTTATTTATTTTGATTCTAGTATTGTGATTGGATAGAATTGAGTATTGCGATTTTATTTTCCTTCTTTAACAAAAACAAAAGTTGAATAATACACTTTTAGAGACAATATATCATAAGACATTTCTAAAAACTAATTGTTTGTAAGAAGAAGGCATTACACATGTCAGTCAGTCTGACATTTATTTCATTTGTAAAGAAGTACATAACATGGATTTTCATCACTTCCTGCTTTTGCTCTGTTTTGCTGGAAACAGATACAGCCGTCAGTGGTACCATATAAACAGAAAATATGTATGTCAATCATTGGTAAAAAATAAATAAATGAAAATTGTTGATTCTAGGGAAGGGAATTGATTTTTTAAAAATTTTGCGAAAAAAACAACAGTGATTAATACAATTTCAGATTTTTTTTCTTTTCTTTCTTTCTTTTTTCTTTTCTTTTTTTTGTATAGTATATGCTTTATTCCCTCTGTGGTTGCATCACAGGCAAGATGCTCCACCTCACCTCGCCAGTAGCATCTTGTTTTCTTGTCACTGACGTGCTGTTTCCCGGGGTGACATTGGTGGAACTAGAGCCGACTTTAATTAAAGGCACGGTCCCAATGCAGCCGTTATAAGCAGCACCTGACTCAGGCTGCTGTGTTAAAAAGGGATAAAGAACAACAATGGCGTCTATGTGAGACAGGCATTTGTGAAAATAAACATCACATTCCAGCGGGTGAACACGATATCGGCTTTGTGTAGGACCATGTAAGGAGCAGATAATGAAAGCTGTCATGAATGAAACATGTTCCCTTTTATAATTAGCATGAGGCTCTTGGTCCCCAGTATGAAGAATTCCCCACTATGGAGACAGACTCTGTGACAGGATGCACCAGTATGCAAAGACTCGGAGCCAAGCTGGGGTGAGTTGTAATACATGTCATTTACACCCTTACAACAGGAAGTCAGAATGTGTGCGATCAGTGAACCTTAAACCCAATCTGATCTCTCCTGGCTGTAGGTTTGTGTCGGGCCTCATCCAAGCGGGTGAAGGTGGAGGCCTTTGAGCGTATGTTGTGGAGAGTGTGTAAGGGTTACACCATCCTTAGCTACGCAGAAGTGGATGAGAACCTTGCTGATCTCGACACTGTGAGTTAAATTCTTTATTATGGATGTCAAGAGAGATATTGTGATATTTGTTCTGCCTGTCGGAATCAAACAATTCTTTGTTATTTAAGGCCCTTAAAATATAAATATAAATATAAAATATAAAATCATATGTTCTCTATCAGCTTCTTACTCTGAGCAACAGAGTACATGAAAATTATTATGTGCCAATGTAATAAAGCTTTTGGTCATTTCAGGAGAGATTTCTGCATTTAAGTGTTTGTCCTTGTTTTATACACTACTTTGTGTTTTCGTGTATTTCTGTGCACCAATCAGAGTTTAGAAACATTTGTATCAAAATGGGATGATAGGTGTGGGGTTATTGGTTTATGTTGCTTACGTAAATCTGATCAAACTACATACATCCATACTAGGGAAATGTTTGAATAGCCGGTTCCGTTTGGGATTAATTAAGCTCCCACACTAACAAATCTCCTCACTCTTTTTGGCAAAGAGCAATGGAAAACATATCGATATACATTAGATTAGATATTTTAAGTCGATTGTTGCTGATTAATGCGACAGACATCACCTTGGTGGATTAATCCAGTTGTAGGAAATTAACATTAAATCCGTAATGACCACAATGAAAGATGTGCCTGTTTCCTGGTTAATGTGCTCTCTGCAGCTGGAGTCTGTATTCAGCCAAAGATCGTTTGTGAGTTACTGAAATGAAATAAATGAAAATTTAAAGTAGGGCTGGGCAAAATGGATTTTTTTTTGGACCAAATATCTTGATATCGATACCGCAACGATATTGTAGAGTTGACCATTGGTCAACGACCCGACTCCGGATAAGCGGATGAAGATGGATGGATGGATGGACCATTGGTGCTTTCACAAAATATTTAGACAATGAAATTTTTGATAAATAATCATAAGTAATGTGGATATAATGACTACTGTATGTGGGTAAAGGCAACAAAAGAACAGTTACAACAATGTGGTAAGTTCAGAAAATGACAGAACTTTTCTGTAATGCAGCCTTTAAAACTAGGAAAAGACACCACATGCACATATCCAAAATCAATATCTAGTCTAATATCACAATATCGATATAATATCTATATATTAGCTAGCTCTAATTTAAAGTTACAAAGAAATAGAGAAATAATAGTGAGATCATTTGAAACCAAGTTTTCGGGGGCTTTAGAGTAAAACTCCATGACCAGGATTTAGCTGGCATGTCAATAAAATGATACTGCAGTAGGGAATCGAGTTATACATCCTACTTGTCTGCCAGCAAAAGGAAGTATTATGCTAGAGATACAAGTAAAAGTTCTTTTAAAGGGCTGTAGTGATAACTTTCCTGATCTGTGTTGTTTCAGGGTGAGATCAGCAAAAGTGTTGTGTTTCTCATCTCTTTCTGGGGAGACCAGATCGGACAAAAAGTACAAAAAATCTGCGATTGGTAAGAATGACATCATCACATGACTTAAAGTTGAAATTCCTGTTGTAATTTTCTTCATTATAAGCGTACACTTCTCTCTGTCTTGTTGTCAGTTACCACTGCCATCTTTACCCACACCCTGATAACGATGAGGAGCGGGCAGATGTTTTGGACAGTTTAAGGACTCGCATCCAAGACCTTAACAATGTAGGGCTGATGAAGACAGACAGGAACATTTAACACGTACACACACTTTCTCAGTGAATTTGCGGTAACCGTTGTGTTCCTTTAGGTGCTGCACCGCACTGAGGACTACCTGAGGCAGGTTCTGCAGAAGGCCTCGGAGTCCGCCTACACCTGGATTGTGAAGGTTAAAAAGATGAAGGCAATCTACCATATCCTGAACCTGTGCAGCTTCGACGTTACCAACAAGTGTCTGATTGCGGAAGTGTGGTGTCCAGTCAGCGATCTGGCAAACCTGCGGGGGGGGCGCTGGAAGAGGGCGCGGTGAGTAAATAGAAGAATTGTTCCAACGGTTGGACAGACTTACCTGGTACATATCAGACACCAAAAAGAGTCCTTCAATTTTAAAAAGAATTTGTCTGTTTATTTTCACCCATCACTGCACACGCAGTTCGCCAACAGGTATGCAGAAAATAGAAATAAAGTGTACTTACTTACATTTGTTTTGACGCACCAAAGCAGCCTCTCTAAACACTAAGCAGATCAAGTTTGACTTTTTTGTGGAAGCCAAAATGTGATTAGTATTCGATTAGTTGCATAGCTTTAATAGTTAATTAGATATGGGGGTAAGATGATAATCATTTTTCTTCTTTCTTGACCTGATTTTATAAGAATTATATTTTTGGCCTTTTTGTGGAATTGGAATTGCTTATCGGCTGTTATTTACTCAATCTGTATCCTGAAGATACATTTCCCATTTAACACTAGCAGTAGGCTTTTTGGATGACTCCATGTCTAAACCACTCCATCTGTCTTATGTTTTTTTTTGGTTGCACTATTGGCTGTTTCATTTGTTGTTGTTTTAGTTTTTGTCGGTTAGCATTTTCTTCTCTTGCTTTACAGAATGCTACAGCCTTTTTCAGATCAAATTATCTCACCCAGAATGCACTGGATAAAAACTTTTTGGGCAAAGAATCACTCAAACCTCTAAATATTTGACATGAGTGAACTAAAGGAGCTACAGACAACCTGAACATTTTTTTTACAGAGAAAAGGTGATTCCACTGTACCGTCCTTTGTGAATCGCATCCCGAGTTCTGACACACCACCCACCATGTTAAGAAGCAACAAGTTCACATCTGGCTTTCAGAGCATTGTGGAGGCGTATGGGGTGGGGGACTATCGCGAGGTAAGCCCAGGTAAGAACTCGCACTGTGTCTTGTAAATAATAAACTTTAAAGTGCCTTTTTGTTTGCTATACGGAAGTTCAGAGGAAGTGCATTGAAGATCTGTCTCTCATTGGCAGCTCCCTACACCATCATCACATTCCCCTTTCTGTTTGCTGTGATGTTTGGTGATCTCGGCCACGGGATGGTAATGAGTCTCTTTGCCCTGTGGATGGTGCTGACTGAAAAAAAGCAGAAAAAGAAACGTTCCAGTAATGAGGTAGGAATGAGTTGTTCCTCATCCATAATGCAGAGTTTGATGATTGTTAGATTTAGCTGATAGCTGAGTCTCTGCTGATCTCAGATATGGGCGATGCTCTTCAACGGACGTTACATCATCCTCATGATGGGGCTTTTCTCTATCTACACCGGGCTGATTTACAACGACTGTTTCTCCAAGTCTCTCAACATATTTGGCTCTGGGTGGAGTGTAAAGGCTATGTTTACAAATCAGCAGTGGACGTGAGTAAAATACACAAGTTCAGAATTTCTTTTTTTGTGTCAGTATATTTTTAAATAGGTTTTTAAAACTGATACTTCTCTTTCTTTACATTGCAGAAATAAAACCCTCCAAACAAATGCTTTGCTCACGTTAGACCCTAACGTCAGTGGCGTTTTCATTGGGCCGTACCCCTTTGGCATTGATCCTGTGAGTAAATACACTTAGACATTATAGTCAGGATGTAATGGTTGATTAACTTTCTTATCATTTTCACTGAGATGCTTTTTAACATCCCACCAGATATGGAACATGGCAGTGAACCGGCTGTCCTTCCTCAACTCGTACAAGATGAAGATGTCAGTTGTTATCGGGGTCATCCACATGAGCTTTGGAGTGGTGCTGAGTGTCTTCAATCACTTGTGAGTGGCTCGAGATATAAGTCCCTGTCAAAAACCTAGCATCCCTTTTGATCATGTACTTACAGCATGGGCGCCCATCAGTGTCAGGCATCAACATGTGTAGGTACAAAATAATTTATCGATATACTGTACATCAGTATTCCATGCATTGGGATTGGCTGGTATCTCTTTTAGGCTACACATGCTAACTAACCAACCAGCGTCGACACTTCTACTGGATACAAATAAATGAATTTCCTTGAATGTATTGGCTTTATTGAATTTGAATGAGTCTCTGGGCCTTGGACATTATTCTAGTATTAACCATGCTAAGAGTCTACAGCCACGCTAGCGGCTCTACGAGGCTGTGCTAAATGCTAACATGCTGATGTTTAGGAGGTATAATGTTACTGTGTTCAGTGTGTCATTACCCATTCCTAAAGCAATTCAACTATTTGAATTACCACTGCTTAAAACATATCAATGAGCCACACCGTTGCACTGTAGTTAATTTTGGATCAATCACAAATAATATTACCAGCCTTATCCTTAAAGCAGCTGTTTTGAAAGGGAGTATGGTGCAGCAGCCATAGAAAGAAGTAACATCTCAAGATGCTGTGTGAAATGCTTGTATTTTAAGTTGTTTAATTGGTACACATTTGATTATTTCCAATGAATTGTTAGCGATTCCTCTTTTTACTCAATTAACCATCTTTTAGCCAGTACCCAGCAGGTTATCTTGACATGTAAAAATTATCTAGCTGTAAATACTGGCAAGCATACAATTTAGCAAAATGTAGAGTACAATCATGTTTACTTGGAATTAAAGGAGCTTCAGTCAGTTGTTTTTTTAGAATTTTCTTATAAATCAATAAGTGTCAATAAGTGTTAGTTACCTCACTATATGTACTGTATTTATCACAGCTGTCTCAGCAGCTAATCAATAATATCACTAATAAAACTGTAATATAAAAAACAATAATTCACCAATCAGCATGCTATACCATGCGATATTGTCATTGGTGCACTACTCCACAGAATTTCCATTTATGTATTTTAGCCTAAAAATGTATTGTTTTAATAAGCATTTAGGGGGTCCAATCACTGAAACCACTCTCTTATCACTTTCTATATTCCCATACTTTGTTTTCTCCATTCAGGCACTTCCGACAGAAATTTAATGTCTATCTGCTATTTCTTCCTGAGCTGCTCTTCCTGCTCTGTCTATTTGGCTACCTGGTCTTCATGATTCTCTACAAGTGGTTGGCATTCGGTGCACGAGACTCCAGCCAGGCTCCCAGCATCCTCATCCACTTCATTAACATGTTCGTCATGCAGGGGAAGGATCTCATTCCTCTCTACCCAGGACAGGTACAGTGTGTGTGTTGATGATCTGAAACATAATCAGCTCTGAATGCATTTACATCCTTGCTAATGCGTTTTTTGTTGCCTTGATTTTACAGACTGGGCTGCAGATTTTCTTAGTTGTGATAGCTATGCTGTCAGTTCCTGTGCTGCTGTTAGGAAAACCTCTTTACTTGTTTTGGTTGTACCGTGGAGGCAAAGGCCTGCGCAGACGCAGAGTACGTGTGATCAAACGTATTTGAAATATATTACATGTTCAACATACATTTTTATCAATACTTCGAAAATCAAAACTGTTGTCTCCCCACAGGGTTATGAGAGGGTGAGGCGTGTAAGTGAGGATGACTCTTCCACAGCACCATCCTATGAAGATGATGATGAAGAGGAGGGACTTGATAAAATGCCAAGCAGAGAAGCTCTTCCCAAAGAGGTCAGAGAGCCACCAGAACCAGTATTTCAATGATTTCAAGCGGCAATATGTAACTATAAATGACCTGACATCATACAGTATCAGTCTGTCTTTGTCTGTGAGCCAGTGTATGCATGTCTAGATTTTGCCATTTGCATAAAATAGTCTTTTCAATGGTATTTACGGTCACATTAGAAAATACTAATGTTTACTGCATTGTATGTACTGCAATGTTTACTTGTCTTGTATGCTGATTTTGTTATGTCTAATGTTTTTATTTCCTAACCTGTCACATCATTGCTTTGGAAACATCTAGCTAAAAGGACTACAGTTGTAGTATACAGATGTGTTTAATAATATGCATCACACTTTTATACATATAAATAAATTAAATGATGCAAGAGAGTAAGTAAGCCCAGAAAAGAATTGTGGAGCTAATTTATGACTATGTGAACACCAGCAGTGTATTTTTGTAAATTTCACAATGCAGAAATATTATATAAAACAACAGAGCCAAATTATCTGGATCGCATTTTCAGCAGTATGAATTAAGTGTGATATCTTATATATTATTTGAACTGTTTTGCAGTTTGACTTTGCGGATGTGCTCCTGTACCAGGCCATTCACACTATCGAGTACTGCCTGGGCTGCATTTCCAACACTGCATCATACCTGCGTCTCTGGGCGCTCAGCTTGGCTCACGCCCGTAAGTGCAGTCAGGAAAAGTATCACTTTCATTTCTTTACCTTGGATAATCATTTATTTTTTTGTCTTTGTGTATTGTGCATCTTTTTGGCCTTTGTTGTATTGTTTTCAGAGCTGTCGGAGGTGTTGTGGGGCATGGTGATGCGCCTGGGTCTGAGGATCACCACCAGAGTGGGAGTGGTGTTTTTAGTCCCCGTGTTCGGCCTCTTCGCCATGCTCACTGTGTCCATCCTACTAGTCATGGAAGGTTTATCAGCGTTCCTCCACGCTCTCAGACTTCACTGGTGAGTCTCATTGTACCAACTGATCTGAAAATTCAAAATGTATTCTTCAGTTCAAGAATTTAATATTGGGATTTGAGACTAGACATTGTATTGGATTGTTGCTATTGTAATTAGCCAATGATTTTCTCAATTTACTGACTAATCATTTGGTCTATAAAATGTCATCCCATCGCAATTTCCCAGAATGAAAAATTATGTCATCAAATTGCTGGCTTTGATTGAACCAACAGTCCAAAACACAAAAACATTCAATTATTTTCAAGCAGAGAAGATTAAACTATTTACGTTTTACAGCTTGTGAGCAGAGGATTTCGAGCATTGTTGCTTTAAATATTTACTCAAACACTTGATTGATTATCAAAACAACATCCATACTTATTATTTCACCTCTTCACCAAAATCTGGATGAATCTGTCTTTTGATAAGAGCTTCAATAATGGGTCTTTAAAATATTGCAACATTATTTAGATTATTAATTTTTTCAGTGTGACCTAGCTCTGCTTAATTCACTTTCCTGTTAGCATTTTGCCTTCCTTATCAGTGCCATTAGTTGATCATTTGAACAATTGATTTCAGGGTGGAGTTTCAGAACAAATTCTACCACGGGACTGGTGTCAAGTTTGTGCCCTTTGACTTCTCCCTCCTGCCCTCGGTTTTTGAACAAGATGGCTTGCTCTAAAAAAAAAAAAAAAAAAATATGGACAGTATTGCATAAGAGTGGAAGAAGACTTCACACTGTGGTGACAACAACAAACCTAGATAATGGACTGAAACTCACTCTTGTAGCAAAGTTTTTCACCATGACGATTTTTAAAAATGTTATCGGCTGTGCTGACTGCCTTACTACTGTACCCAGCAAACCTCTGAATGTACAGAGGTTCGAAATTCTTCTTGCGTTAATGATTTAATTTTGTAGGTGAGATTCTGCTGAACATTACTTGCCACATCAGTTAGGTGAGTTTAAATATGTTATTTGCACTGTGCTGTGTAAACTGGTTTTGTATTATTTACAACGTGGTATTTAAAACAAAGAGTTTTACAGTGCAATGTAAAGTCACAAGAATATCTATCGGCGACCATTTCAAGCATCCTGATGTACGTAGTGCCATAGAGATTTACTTCTGATGATGATATAGGGATGCCTTTGGGTCTTTTAAAACTGCTCCTCCACATGAGAGAAAACCTGTACACATAAAAATCTAAAGTTAAGAAAATAAAAAAAACATTACAACCCTTTTTGTGAGGCATAATTTCACAAAGCACTTTGCAGAAATGATTGTACAATGACAAGTTTTCACTGATGACTGTGATGATGCCAAATGAAAATAATTTTCAACTGTTAGCTGTTTGCTTATACTTATTAATGCATTAATTTAAGCGTAACCGCCCCTGTAATCAAATAGAAAAATGTCAACTGCTCCAGAAAAACTAAAGAGGCTTTGGGCCTTTCTTTGATGATACTGCTTGTTGCGTTTGTTAATGATAATTAATCATGGTATTTATTTAAATTATTGTCTGTACAAGAGTCTAATATTTTATGATTTTGATGTGTTGAATAAAGGTTTCAAGAAATGCAAGCAAAACATTCAGTGTTAAGTGAGATTTATTTGGCTCCTTTATTCATTCATTCATTTTGTTGGGCAGGTAATCATTAACAAGAAATGACTGCCATAATCATCGGTCCATCACTTTTGATTGACAGGCTGTTCCGTCAGAATTTAAGCTGGGTGAATGAGCAAGTGTGCAACGTTTTTGCATACAGAGATAGTGTCTTGCCCTCAATTCTTGTTTTATCTTCCTGATTGAGCTGTTACACTGACAACAATGTGCATTTTGACAACACTATAAATTATCACGTTATATGTCAAAAGTTTCATGTAATACGGTGATAATTTATTATTATAACATAAAAACCTTTTACATTTTAACGTGATGAATAGTATATTGTAATAAATAAAATGTTCTTGTTGATTAACTTGATAAGTTTGCATGTTGTAACTACATGCAAACATACATACAATATATTGTTAAAACGTGAAAATATCTTTATAGGATGTGAAAAACATCTTGTAATTACAATAAACGTTTAACATAACGTGATACCGATATGTTTTTCTTCTGGGTCATTGCACTAATGTGCTTCCATAGCTTTATGAGCAAGTTAAAACAAATCTTAAAATATCCAAAATAATGTCATAATTCAAGAGAAATCTAAGCCATCTCTGAAGGTCCCTTCTGGTGGCGTTAACCTAACAGTGCAACTGAGTACCAAAAGATGCAAAATACTGGATAATTAGGAATTTTAATCTGATTGTATTCTAAAACTTGACTTTATTTACATATGAACTATGATTTATTTGACAATTCTGAATTAGGTCTTTGACATCTGACCTTGTTTTTACTGTTTAATATGGAAATGCAATCTCATAATTCCTATTTTTTTCAGTTTTTCTGTCATGAAAAAGAAGTTATGCAAATCCTCAGTTTTTTATCTTGAATTAATATCAAACCCTTTTTGGAGGCAGTATTCATCCATCCATCCATCCTCCAACAGACTCCTGCTCTAGAAAACTGCAGTGAATGCCATGTGTGTGACACACACACACACACACACACACATACACACACACAATCCTGAACCCATATGCTACAATCTGTAGGCTACGTCATCAACATGACCCCCTCCCTCGCTCTCTCTCACACATCAACAAGATTTATTATTACACGCAGTCAAAATGCAGGCTCTACCGTTAATGTAATAATGTAGTTGTTATGTCTCTGATTCTAGCTAAAATAGATGGATAGATAGATAGATAGATAGATGCAGAACTATCTTAGTGTAAATAGGTCACATTGTCATAGCTTCACCAAACAGCTGCAAGCTAACAGAAGCTTTCGCGTAGGGTACAGTGCAGTGCAGCCGGCTCACTCACGTAGCTAGCTAACGATACAGCTGTTGACCATACTGTTGACAGACGGCAACGTTACCGGACAAGGGGAGCAAATGAACGAGCTGGTGAAGAGTTTGCCCTCCCCGACTCTCCCGGGGGTCCACTTGCAGTGTTTGGATACCGGTAGTTACAAAGGCTGGCTCTTTAAATGGACCAACTACCTTAAAGGTTACCAGCGGCGGTGGTTCGTCCTTAGTAACGGCCTGCTGTCCTACTACAGGTAACGGTACTAAAGTTAACAGTTACAGCGACCGTTGGGTCTCGAACTGACACATTTTAGAGCTCGCTTATTTATTCGGTTGACATAAAAAGTTTATGATTATTAAATTTATTAGCCGCGTTCTGTCGGAGTTGATTGGCTGCAAAGGGCATTTTTGTGGATGGGAAATATAACTTTTTTTTTAACGTTAGCTAACGTACCTTATCTGGCCGAAGAGGGAGTGCCCGGAATGATGTCGAATTAGCAACAACAAAAATCACATGAGTCATAACCAGACTGTAAATAACGCTAGAAGAAAAATGTCTGTTAATGAGTTGCAAAAAATAAATATATATGAACGTTAATGGAACAGCTTAGCTTAGGTTACATAGTGTCCTACAGTATTTTAACCTATTTAATGCGGATTTCATGAAAGATTATACCAAGTGATAGCGTTATATGCATAATAGGTTAGCTAACGTTAACTGGCTAGTTTAAGCTAAGTTGAATTTGAGTTTTATTTGTTTGCACAAGTTGAAATCAAACGACAGAGAACATATCTGTTGTGTTAACTGTAACCTTTATAGCGTTATGGTAAAGATAAATATTGGAGGGGAGATCCAGGAAACGAAAAAACACTCCTAAAGAGCCTATTTTATACCTGTAGAGAAAACGTAAGATATAGCTAGCTAGCTGTTAGTCTATCATTAAATAAGGTAGCTATGACACAAAATGCAAAACAGAATTTTAAAAGGGAAGAAGAATTCTGAAATAAAGAAGCCTAAGAAGAGTGGCTCACTTGTATATCACTATACATTTTGAATATGGCAGAATGAACGAATCGAATAATCCAAACATAAAATGTAGTTACCTATGTTTTGTAGGTTATACAAATCATAAGGGAATGCTAAACTACATTGTAAAAAAAATCAGTATAATATAAAATATATTTACAGAAGACTTAGACTTAGACTTTCTCTTTATTGATCCTTTTGATGACTCCCGCGAGGAAATTGAAAATTCCAGCAGCAGTTTTAGCAAGGAAAAAAAAAAGATAAAAAAGACAGTATAAAGATAACTAAATCACAGTAATAATAACAATAAGAACATTCGTCAAATAAAGACAAAAAAGACTATAAAAACTGCCAGAAGGGGCCATGAGCTACAGTATATATTGTCCAAAGTCTCTAGAGTAGACTGCAGATTGTCCAACGCATGACAGTAGAGAAAACTCTTCATCATGTTTGACAGATATATTGGGATACTAGTATAACAGTAAACTACTTAAAAATCAATCAAAACCAGAGCTGACCAATATTGCTCACCTTTTCTCCAATTATCATGTTGTTTCCCTCAGGACTCAGGCAGAGATGGCACACACCTGCCGAGGCACCATTCCCTTGGCTACAGCATACATTGAGGTGGGTGACACTTGCCATTTGGTGTTAACTAGTGGAGGCCGAAACTACCACCTGAAGGCCACTTCTGAGGGAGAGTGTCAGCGATGGGTCTCAGCCCTGCAGCAAGCTAAGGCCAATTCCACTCTTATGATGCATCATTCAGGTAAGATGGAAATTTTATATTCTGTGTTATTTTGATGTAAAACTGTGTGATCAATGTTCACAATCTGCTGCTGACTTCATAAAATGGGTAGCCATTTCATGCAGGAATATCCGTCAGTTTTCTTCTTTTCTTCATTGATTTGATGTTTCTTTTAAGAAATAACTTACAGAATAGCCCAAATATGACCTTGGGAGAAGCCAATGGTTCATATGAGAATGTCCAGGTAGACAAACTAATTTGAGCTGTAACCTGAATGCAGGCTCATGCAACCAAGTCCCACTTACCTGAATGCATGTTTTATTTATTAGTAGCTTTTAATGTTGTATAAACAACAAGCCACAAGAGGGCAGTGTGTCCCATGTGTTTTGATGGAGACACGCAGTTGTGGCAAGTATGTGTAATGCAACACCTGCATTAAATAATGGCATTATAAATTACGTATTCCTTACGATATTCACTTTTCATCTCAGGACTCTATCACACAATACAATATGATATAATGTAATGTAAAATAATATGATGTAATATGTATTGTATTCTATGTGTCTGGGAGACATTTTTTGTTTGCTGCTGTTAAACCTAATTTCTTCTTTGTGGACAAGAAGGGTAAAGGTGCATAGTGGATTTTTTTCCTCTCTTTTTTGCTCCCTCTCTTCTCCACAATTGTGCACAAAAACCCATACAGCTACCTCCTCCCTCCCACTCCGTCTCCTCTCTCCCTCCCTGTCTCCTTCAGTATGACGACAGTGAGAGCTGAATGAAATGACCTTCCTTTAGACTCCTCCTCCTGTTCTGATAGCAATAGGGGTGAAAAAGAGAGAGGGTGTGAGGATTTTCATTGAAAATATTTTTTCACCATACAGTCTGTGGACTATAGGGAGGCATGAGTGTAGTCTTTTCAATGAGTTTCACCTCGTAAGTAACCTTTTAATTATTTTACTAAGAGCAGAATAAGAATTAAGATAGAAACTGTGTGCTGGGTTTGTAATCTTGGCAGAGTTTGTCTGTTTATGGAGTTCAGTAAGTTTGGCTTTATTTTGTGCAAATAGCTGTGTATAAATGCCAATTGGATTTCTCACAGAGCAGAATTTGCTTTAAAGTTGATAAAATGGCAACGTAATGTTCAAAGTCACTGCAGAACAATAGGACAGTATTTATTTGTCAGTCTCAGTCAAATGTGCTGTATTTAACTGATTTAAATCCTCCTTTTTCTCAGATTACTGTAAATACAGCTGCTAAAAGGAATTGTTTGTAAGAGGTGTGTGCCTTTATGTGTGTGTGCCTTTAAGCACCCTGTACTGCTGAGTAAAAGGTTTTCACCTTCAAGATGCAAATCAACGGTAATGTCTGGCCACATTAGCCTACGGAGACCACGACTGATGTGTGATGATAATTGATTGTTTGATTGATGTTTAATAGGTTTTGCCTCATTGGGAGTAATTACAGCCAACAAACTAAACCAGCTTCATAGAGCTGAGCCCTTTTAGAAGATTTAACACAGCCTTACTTTCTTTCTCAGGTTCTCACGGTTCAGAAATTCTGTTTTACAGTGTTGTTACAGTTTTGTCTTGATTGTTTTCAATTATTGATTTTCATCATATATTTATAATCTGATAATGTTAGTATCCTAATCATTTTTTAAATATAATTGTTGTTGGTGCAACAACATTGGAAAAAGTCTATACAAATAGATTTTGAATATCTTAATCTAATGTATTGTTCTTGAACAAACATTGGTAATACCGTCAATTTTAGACTAATTAACTTACTTGTTTTAGTTATAAACTTATTTGTTTTTATGCATGTGTAAGCTCATACACTGATCCGTGTGTGTGTGAATAATAAATGCATGAGTCTTTGATTATGGGCTTAGTGGCAATAATAGCAGGGCAAACAAATTGGCTAGACGTCAGTAATGAAGTGGATGTTGCGGTTATCTGTAATGTATCTGGCTCCTCATTTGTAATAGTTATCACACAACCACTACATGAGCACCATTTTAGAATAAATAATACAAAGGTTGTCAGGCGTGGCAAACCGTGAACTCAGGATGCAGAACTTAGACACGCAGGAACAGTCAAACAAAGATATTTACTGTACACACCAGTACAAAACAAAACAGGCAACAATCTCCCAAAAACACTGGCAAGCAGTAAAAAAAGGTAAATCTAGCGACAGCATCCAAAAAAATACTAACAAACTCAGGTGAAAAACAGGCAGAGGATCAGAAACACTTACAAACTCACTGAGTAAACAGCTGGAATTCTAAACTCAAAGGTATAAGACAAACTGGCAGAGAGCAAACAGCGAGGGAGTGAATATATACACCTGAGGGAGGGAGGGGAGACAATTAGACACAGGTATAAGACATTAGGGCTGGGAAGGTGATCACACAAGATGGGAAGACAGACAAAGACTGGAAAGAAAGTGACCTACAACACGAACACATGGGGAATTTCAAAAATAAAACAGGAAAGGAGCCATGTAAGTGGATGTGAAAGAAAACTGAAAACACGTCCTAGGATAGGGAGCTGGGCATGACACAGGTTTGTTGTGATATAAAATCAAACCTCTCTCTCTTTTACCCTGGAATCAACCATTGAATCCAGGGTGGATAGTGTGAATCCAAACTGTTTACAAGGAGGGACAGTGTAGCTCAGGTTGTGCTACAGCAAGCTTTCAGCATATTACAGTCAGACTTTGATCTACTATGATACTATATAAAAAATAAACCCATTAGTATACATAGCAGACCAGTAAGCCTCTCCCATACATATATGTTATTGTGTTTTATGGCTTTAAGAACAAAGAATAAGTGCACTTTCAGAATATGGTGTTTAACACCTTGAGCACAATAAGTCAAGTGAGATCCTTTTCTCTCTACTGTATGTGGGTCGTGAAACCATTACAGATGCCTGAAGAAATTTTAATCTTCTCCTTTTGAGACTTTGTAATTCCAGTTTGCCCTGATTGTTTTTATTTTTCCCCCCTCTAATAGTAATTTGTCTCCTTGCTTTGATACTCACAGGGAATGCAAACACTGGCCTAGATTCAGTCAACATTACACAAACAATCAGTTTCTTCTAGCAGAAAAGGAATGTTTTGACATAGAGAAGTTCCATTAGATATGACGGAGCAGATGCATCTAGACTCTAGATGCATGTACATACGTATGCATATGCAGATGCATCTCTAGAGCATGAAACCAGCTGTTATCTAAAATTCTACTAATGACAGTCGAGTTTTATAGGCATCTTGAATCTTTTAAATGATGTCTATTTTCACTGAGACGCTTTAATAATAGAGCATAGTTTGCTCTACTACTCTCTCCAACCGACAGACATTTTCAACAACAGATTTTGTGGACAAGCACTAGTCAAAGCCTCAGAATTTATTTAATAGTCTAGTCAAAATCCCGAGGTTTAGTTTTAAATATTTCAAGCTGAATTACAAGACAATATGTATAAAAGTATGCACCAATCATCTACAGTCTCCATTTCATGTCATGGTGCTTCCGAACCAAAAAAACAGTGTTTTTGATTTGAAAATTTCACTCATAATAGTGATTTAGCTATAATCAACAAGCAGACCAAGTATGATACTAAATAATCAGTCCAGTCTCCCTGCTCTCCTTCTCAAATCCCAGAGACTGATGGCTCAGCTCATGCCAACAAGGGGGAGAAAGAGAAAGGGAGGAGGAAAAGGGTAGTGCGTCATCCTTTTTTTCCCTTTTCTTTTTCTAAAAATAGCCTAGCCTCCTGATTGCACAGGCCTACGTTTCCAGGGCAACAGTGTTCATTCACAGCTTTCTGATCTTGTAGAGGAAGGGGTGTGGGGGATCAGGGTGTGAAGTGTGATTTCTTCCTCCATCCGTTCCTCACAAACACATCTGAAATCGTTTCACTCTAAATTTAGAGTATTAAAATAGCTTTTCCAATGTCTGATAAGACGTATACTGTTTACTATAGTATATTATTACACCACTACAAACACCCAATTTTTTCAGACATAATAACCTCTAATGATACCCATCATATTAGGTAAGTGATGTAATTTTTGCACTGCCTTTCTTTTAAAGATGATTCAGGAGATGAAGGCCCTTTGCCTCAGGAGGACCGAGTCCTAACCCAAGGGGTGCTCAAGACTCTGGCCAGCAAGCTAGATGACCTGAGCACCTGTAATGAGCTGATAGGAAAGCACGGCGCCGCCCTCCAGCGCTCCCTCAGCGAACTTGAGGAACTGCGTGGCTCGGCTGACAGCACAGACAGAGTGAAATCCGTTAATGAGCGAGCCACCCTTTTCCGGATCACCTCCAATGCTATGATCAATGTGAGTTCACATGATGCAAGCCTCCGCCAGTATGAGTACTGTAAATGGGAGACTGGTCAGTTGTGTCTTTTAAAGAGGGAATGCAGCTTGTGGGCGTTGATGTGTGTTGTATTCACACACTTAGGTTTGTCGTGACTTTCTGGACGTAGCAGAATCTCAAAGCCGGAGGTGGCAAAAGACCCTGCAGTATGAGAGAGAGCAGCGTCACCATCTGGAGGAGACCATCGAACAGTTAGCCAAACAGCACAACAGCTTAGAGAGAGCCTGGAAGGAGAATCCCACCTCATATACAGGTGAGACACATCACTCTCTATAGTCTGAAAGTTTAGTCTACACGGAATAAGAATATGGCCCTCTTCTGGCCAGAATTAGTGATGCATGTCTATCACAGACAATGTGGCTCAGTCAGACTTATCATATCTCAATCTTTAGTGCATTTATCTACATAGAAAGTAAAATAAATACCTAACAACAAAACAGCCCTCCAGGTATAATATTTGCTTTATGTTCAGATTATCGTATGTGCTAATTGAACACACATTTTGAGGCCGTAGATGAATCAAATATCTCATTAAATGCCTTCCAATCTTTATTAACAGTTTTTTTGTTTGGCAGTAGGCTTGCATCATTTGGTGAAAAATATGAAACACAGTTTTTTATTTTAGAATTGACATCACAATTCTCTGCCACTATTATTTTCTCACAAAGTGAAATGTGTATTGCACACATGAACCATGACAAAACAAAATAAATTAGCAGTACCGAACAGATGTTTTGGCACATTGCGCATCACCACAAGCCTGTAAACATAGAGGCTTCAATGAAGAAAAGGGAGAGCATTACTGTGCTTGGGAGCACTTTAAAACGTATTTTACACAGTTTATGTTTAAAACTCACTGAAGAAAGTAGCGTTTGTGATGCAGTCGGCTTGTAAAATTAAATGACAATCAAAGTCGTTAAACAAAAAAAAAACTAAGTTATTTAAAAATTAAATCGCAAACAAAGGTGAATCGAAATCACGATTTTATCACGATTTATCATGCAGGCTTATTCGGCATATATTCTCATAATCCTTTAGACTTGTTTTTTAGCTACATTAAATCATTTTACAACAATTGCTACTTATAGCCGTAATCAAGGCAGCAACTAAGTTGCCACTACTATTCCCTAGTTTTTGAGTTTTTGTGGCAACGTAAAGCAACTTAGAGGCCACATAACTGCTGAAGCATCAGATGCAAACAATTAAGCATTGATAATCAAGTTGAGTCAAGTATCACGCATTATGGTAAGCTGTCACTGTTATTTGGCCACCCCTTATAAACCAGCACTACAAGAGATGTTTATACTGAAAACACTCAGAACCCATCCCCTTGTCCTGTGTTTGTTGCTGTAGGTGTGGAGCGGTCTCAGGAGGGGGACGCGAGTGACGAGAATGAAGAGGCAGAGTTTTTCGATGCCATGGAGGACTCCCCTGCATTCATAACTGTGACTGCTAGTGGCAACATACAGCACAAGTAAGAAATCATCTCTATACAGACCAATATCAGAGCTGTGTTCTTGATCACCCACAAGCACAGTTACTTAAAATGTATTTTCATGATGTGGCTTTCTCTCAGGCGCTCAGGAAGTAATCAGAGTCTGATGAGTGGAGGAATGTCCAATGACTGGACTCACAATGAGAATGTAGGTCCCAAGCATGCTCAGTTTTCTTATTTTTTATTGCTAGATACACGCATATGCACTTACACTAAAGTTAAAAACATTTAACATGTCGTCATATATTTTCAGGACAGCTCAGGCACCAACCACATGCAGCTACGAAGAACAAGACGCAGTCGCATTCCTGACAAACCCAATTATTCCCTTAACCTCTGGAGCATCATGAAGAACTGTATTGGCAAAGACCTGTCCAAGATACCCATGCCTGTAAATGAAAAACATACAGTACAAATTGGCTGTAATATAGTTGTTTGAATTTGATTGACTTGTTAAAAAAACCTTTTCCGTCTGTGTGGGATTGCAGGTAAACTTCAACGAGCCGTTGTCGATGCTGCAGCGTCTGACCGAGGATCTGGAGTACAGCGAGCTCCTAGACCGGGCAGCTCGCTGTGGCTCCACTCTGGAGCAAATGTGCCTGGTGGCGGCCTTTTCTGTCTCCTCCTACTCCACCACAGTCCATCGTACAGCCAAGCCCTTTAACCCTCTGTTGGGGGAGACCTACGAGCTGGACCGACTGGAGGAGTATGGTTATCGCTCCATCTGTGAGCAGGTGAAACAAACACAGACACACATCTTTACCCGAATTTTCCACCAGGCGCGTCTGTGTTGCGTGTTGGCTGATCCGTCCATACCGCACCAGTAGCATCTCGGGAGCGTCTTGCCTGCACGACTCACAGATTTTATTGTCTCTACAAGTTCTTGAAAGAATAATCACATGTTAATTAAGCTTGTATCTACCTTCCACTCTAGGCACTCCTACAGTTAAACTCTACGCCCTGTCCTTTCTGGAGTTCTTTCCTTATAAAAAGGGTTTGTGATGTCTATTATGTTATTCCACTACCAACATGAATCTCTCGTATGTTGTTAGAGAAGACACATGCAATATTAGGGGGGGGTGTCTTTTGGTAAATTGACTGGATGCCTCTACTGTTTCACTTCCTGCCCATCTGATAGAACGCCCTGCGCCTCGCGTTAATATAGACCTGGTGCGTATCTTTAGCGGAGCGGAATGGAGAGCCGCTTCTCGCACGCTTCTGGGACGCGCCGTGACGCGGGTTGTGGAATATCAGCATTGATTTAAATGGCTGTGATTGCTCGCGGCGAATCCAGAAGGCAGCACAGACGTGGCCGATGGAACCTCGGCTTTACAGGTGTATATTTTACACCCACTGTAGTGAAGGATAAAAACAAAAATACAATATGACATGATATCTATATTGCCTCTGCTGACCGCAGCTAATACCATTCACCTATAGGTCAGTCATCACCCACCAGCTGCTGCCCACCATGTGACGTCACAGCGAGGATGGACCCTATGGCAGCACATCACTATTGATAGCAAGTTTCGTGGGAAATATATTTCTGTCATGCCATTAGGTAAGAAACAAGTGAATTGATGCAGTTCATGCTGACAATCACTATACAGTATAATACATACCATTACAAGCCATATGCGACTTGTAAATACACACAAAATATTTGTTGGAATGTGACTAATTCACCATATTCAAGTAATGATAAAACTAATGTTATTCACCTTTTTGATGTTTGTGTGTCTACCGTCACATCACTGTAGGAAACATTCACCTGCAGTTTCACTCAAGCGGAAACCACTACGTGTGGAGCAAAGTGACTTCAACGGTGCACAACATTATTGTGGGGAAACTGTGGATTGATCAGGTGGGCCCGCTGTACTTTAATTCACTCCAAAAAACAAATTAGGCAATTGTTAATTAGAGAGGCAATTACTGTTCAGAAGGAGAAAATTAAGAGAAAGTATGAATAAAATGTGTTGTGTGTGGGTGTTACTGAGGAAAGTAATTTGTTTTCCTGTCTGTTTCTGTTGGCAGTCTGGGGACATTGACATTGTAAACAACAATACCAAGGAAACCTGTCGTCTCAAATTCTCCCCCTACAGCTACTTCTCCAGAGAAGTCCCACGCAAAGTAAGTCTGTTGTGTCCATTCTGTAGGGAGTTGTTTCAGATGGGAAACAGACAGATAGGTTGGTTTGGACATGGTTGTCTTTATTCGGATGTCATAGCATTTACAGTTTTACAGTACAGCTACACATGACCGTGTCAAGAAACACTGTTTGCGTCACTCTTGTCTAATATTGGTACTCAATATGTTTAAATATGTTTTAAATCTTGTATCCTCTTAGTGCTTACCAGTGTGGATAACCTTGACGAGATGTTATTCCTAAAAAACATGTTTGTGTCATAATACAAGCTTCTCTCCAGAAGGAAGTCACAGACTCATCAGCTAGTGAGGAACAAATGCCTTTTATCTCTTAAACTTTTCTTCTGTTTGATATATTCTAATGAGCACAATTGATATATGATTTAAACTCAAAATCTGAAGGAGCTGCCCAAATTAGAATTTAAAAATGAAAGTAGTACCCAGCTGAGAATATGTCAGTGCCTACCAGTCAGAGAGTGAATATAACCCTCTTGTTGTCCTCCGGTCAAATTTTACCGCTTTAATATATATGGGAAATATGGGTTTCTTTTTAACCAAATTACCACAAAAAGTGGATTGGATTCCATATAACGCTCTTTGCAAATAGAATTGATCACTTTCATTCCTGACTAAACTCATCTGTACATTCCCATGATCTTAACTATTAGTCAAAATAATTCATAATTTCTGATATTTTAACTCAAATATTAGGTATAATTCTATATAAATGAGGGTTATTGACCATGAATTCCAAAAAGTACTGTAAAACTAGTGGTAGTAAGGTGGAGTTAGTGACTCTCCTTTTTTGGTTTTCCATTATGAGTTTATTATTATTTATGTGTTTTTTTTTTTGCTGCCTCCAGTTTCTTTTGAAACTAATTTGTCTTCTGGCTGTCGAGAATCAAAAGCAACACACCTTCGACGTTCTGTTTGTGTGTCGTGTTAAGTCAAGGCAGTTTCCTGCTATGACGACCAGCCACGGCTCACCTCACACATGAGACAGTACTAGTCTGCAATGGAAAAAGGAGGACTGGGCACCGCGGTTGAGCAGGTACCATTAATGGAAAAACGCTGTAAGTGATCTCTTCTATGTGATCTTCTTTGGTGTCTCTGACAGGTGACAGGAGTGATAGAGGACAGAGAGGGCACGGCCCGTTACATCCTGTCAGGAACCTGGGACGACAAGATGGAGAGTGCCAAAATAGTGGACAGTAGCCAAGGATGCGGAGGCTCTGAAGGCAAACAAAAGACAGTTTATCAGACCCTTCAGCCCAAACTGTTGTGGAAAAAATATCCTCTCCCGTATGTCAATCTTATCCAACACATTTCTACCTTACCTTGAAGATTGAATGTGGCATTTCAACCTACTCCCCTTTGTCATCTGACTTCTCCTATGTGTCCTTCTCTTCTATCATTCACTCTCCAGAGATAATGCAGAGAACATGCACTTTTTCTCCTCCTTGGCTCTGACTCTCAATGAGCCAGAAGAGGGTATTGCGCCCACTGACAGTCGTCTGCGGCCAGACCAGCGACTAATGGAGGCAGGTGTTTGGGATGAAGCAAACACCCAAAAGCAGCGTCTGGAGGAGTGTCAGAGGCTGGAGAGGAAAAGAAGGGAGGCGCAAGCCAATCAGGCCCTGGAGGAAGGTATGAACAGCGAAACCCAAGAGCATAAGGATTAAAGTCCTTCTCCACTCAATGTGTTTCGCCTATTGTTACTTCAATCAGATGTTTAAGCTTCACTGTGCAGGATGATGTATGTGCAGTTTGAGACCAGAGGATCTTTTTTGTATCTGCTCAGTTTAAATCTGAGTTTAAACGTAAATGTATAAGCAGGATTCCAGTGATGGGAATAACGGTGTTACTGAAAAAAAGTAACGGGTAATCTAATTGGTTACTCTTCCCATCTTAATGCTGTTACAGTTACTGCTGAAAGATGTGGCATGTTACTATATTTGAAGCTGTTTTGAACGCATTAGTTACTTTCTGAATTAACTAGTTACTTTTATAATTTGTAAGTGAGTATCTAATTTAGTTACTTTTTGGAAGAAGTAACTAGTAACTGTAACTAATTACTGTTTAAAAGTAACTTGCCCAACACTGCAGGATTCTAATTTGGACGCTAGAGCCAATATGCAATTTACACAAATGTAATGTGGAAACTGACTCAATCGTTTTAATTTTGAAATTAACAATATTTGCATATTCATATATTTTGGATTGTTCAAGAAAGAGTAGATGTGACTAAGATTTTTTAACTGTGAAATTGAACTTTTTTGTGTCAGAGAATTTTTTTTATTTAAAGTAGAGTAATAATTAGTTTAAAACATGTCTGGAGTGGAGCTTTAAGATGTAAGAAACCTCTTACATGTCATTCGCATTACCTTCAACACAGATGTTGGTTTAACCACTGGCCCGTGGGCAACCGCAAAATCTAAATTTGCATCCAACAAGAATAAAGATTACTGCTCTTCATCCATCATTTTTACTATAGCCTATAGTCTATTTCTTAAAGTGGGACATGTACAGTCAAAGCTTAAAATCACCTTAATTGCACAACTGGCAGTAATTGTAAGATTACAAAGAAGTCTTTCGAACGAAGTGAATGCCAGTCATTTGGATTTAGCTTTCTCATAACAGAGTTTGGATTATGTCCCAAGATGGGTGCAATAATTAGAGTGAAAGGAGAAAGTAAGACATTGTGATATTCTGGAAAATATGACACATTTGAGCAATGTTTTAAGAATACATGCTTCTGTGTCATTAGGGCAAGACATCGAAGGTTACCAGCCACTGTGGTTTGAGAAGAGGACAGATGATACAACGGGAGAAAGCACCTACATCTACAGGGGCGGCTACTGGGAGGCCAAAGACAGACAGGACTGGAGCCAATGCCCTGAGATCTTCTAGGACAAAAGTTTCCCTTACACCGTGGCATCAGACAGGCTGAGGGGTTCTTCCTGATGTAAGGATACTGCGTAAGTTATGGACAGTTGTGTGTGTCTGTGTGTAAGAGAGTGAGTAAACCAGCTGTTGAAAGTGGCCATCACTCCCAGATTTGCAAGCACAAACTAAGCTCCTGCTTCCACTTACTAATCTACTCTCTTCTGCTCTATAAATTGTGTTTTCAGAATGCATGGCCTCATTTTTGTAATGTGTGTACGCCTATTCAGCACCATAAAGAATAGAGTTCTAATGTGTGTCTGTGTGAGGCTGAAACATAGACATGCTTTACAGAGAAAGGGTTTCTGCACCAATGTACGTACGACGTACACATTTCAATGGGGGTGTATGAGGGATAACTATGGGGCAAGGAGGAGTGTCGCGGAAGTTCTGGTACGAGCACTGGATGGCTTGTTCTCCGCAGAGCTGGAACAATATTTTCCTCATGCTGGGCTCTGACAGAGACACCAGGATAAAGGACTATAGCAGGATTACGCATTCTTCTGCGCTTAAAGGCTTTTTCACAGCAAAACTTTATTTATTGAACCCCATTGATTCTTGTGAATTTTTACTATTGCCAAACTGTATTTGAAGGATTTACAGTTATTGTCCAGTCTGACTGGCCTCTAACAAGCAGCTACCGGGCCCTGAAAACCAAGGTAGACGTCATTCTCTTTGAAAGGTCAACTGACTGAATTTGTCATGCTGTTTCATAGACAACCACTGCTTTCCACATGATCTTGAAACTATCTTTCTGTTTGCATTAAAGGCGCACTCCGCCATTTCCTCATATGAAGATCACTAAACAGCCTGTGGAAACAGTTGTATAATGTTTTCACAGGCTCTGGAAGACCTTTGTCAAGTCAGAGAAACTGACCAAAGCGACGTCACTTGAGTAATCTCGGCTCGACTTGTACAAATTTGTAACAAGCAGTTTGAAACTCTACCAAGATGGTAGGTTCTAACTAAAGACATCATTGAGTTGCATTATGGGAAATGTAGGACTGAAAGTCTGAGTATCTTGACCTCTATATATAGATGCATACATATATTTTGACCACTCCCTTTGAAATTTGACTTTCACAAATCCCTAAACTTATTGGAATTCCAACAGTAAATTATTGAAGTATCAATTTGAATATCTTAAGTACAAATCTGCTGGTGAATTTTTCTTCCGCAAGGAATTATATTGGTGCTTAATGGTTATTTTAGCCTTAGTTGTGTAATTAAGTAGTAAGCCACTAGTAACCAATGCATCCAAACTGTGAGACTGAGATTCTGTACAGATTATAGAAGACCGGCAGGCTATTTATATTTTTTGAAGGTATTTACATGTGTACTTCAGGGTGATTTTTTTTTTTTTTTGGTGAATTTTACTAAAATATCACTATTTATCATTTTGGTAAGTAGCAACAAACTTGTTTCCCCTAATAAAAACATTAGAAATGTGTAGCTCTAGAAATGGTTTCTATCCTAAAATTGCTTTATTTGGACATATCAGCAATAACAAACTAGGCACTTGAGAGATGTGTTTAAACAGCACAAGAAGGATGTTCTACTGTTTTGGTAACAGTATTCCATTAGATAAATTATTGTTATGTAAATAAATCAGATTCATACAGTTTATTATTTATTAGTCAAGGACCAGATCAATTGAAGGTGCTCTAAGTGATGTTGGGTGACGTTACTTCTTGTTGACGTTTGAAGTATTTTCAAAGAAAACGAGACGAGCTTGCCCCTCCCTCCTCCTCATCCTGTCCCCTCTCCCTCCCTTCTGTGCTTCCACGCACTAACCCCCCACCCCACCCCCAAATCCTTCTTGTCGGTTATTGGCTGGAATGCTGGAAGACTGTTTGTGTATTCTTTGTGGTGCAGGTGTGCACAGTTTCTTTTGCCATTTGTAGAACCTACAGAGGCCGCGTTTATTTATTTATATTTTTTTTTACAGTGTTCTGGGGACAGGCAGCTCGCGGATAGTGAGGCGATGTTTGCTGCATGTAACAACAAATGTTGTAGGCTAAAAAACGTGTGACATCGCTTAGAGCACCTTTAAAGAAGGCTTAGCAATACATATGTTTTTGTATATGTTTTTGTCCAATATTATCCTATTTATTTATGGTTTTCAGCTTACTGTGTTTTATAAAGGGGCATGATGCACATGTATAATTGCCTGGTTGTTTTTGGCTTGTATATAGCAAGAATAGAATAGAAATGGAATTGCCTCATTTATAATCATTATAAAATATTGTTTCACATTACTTGAACATTCACATTTTGGTCACTTAAACTCTATCTGTGAATATGTAATCTTAAATGGAGTCAAGATTGTATACCAGTGAATAAGATGTTGGGAAAATTAAATTATGAATAAAAGTTCATAAGATATACAACAGTGATGATGCTAATAAGGTGTTGTTCAAATAAAGCACAATGTTATGTTTTCCTGCAGGTAATACATGCTACATAATCTCAAAGGTTTCCATGGCAACATATAGCTATGCATGGTTTAATAGTGCTTAAGCACTTCAATAGAGGAAAGCCTCTTCACCTAGCTAATAGTTTGTGGACTCTTACTGAAACATGATGTGAACTCACCTTTTGTGCCCAATGACCTCGAAAATGATGTATTTTTGAGCTTAAATAAAAACCTAAAGCTGTCACCTTGCTGTTATTTTCTGTCAAACCAATGTTCATGTCTTTTCCACAGCGCTGTATGTCTTTTAACTCACAAGGGACAGATGATACAGAAGATATCCAGAGAAACAGTGTCTGTCATGATGCTTTGAGGCCAACAATACATTGCATGCCAGCTGCTGTCATAAGTGCAAAACAACAAACCAGACAACAAAGATGTCTCATCTGATGATAAATAAAAAGTGTGCTAACAAAGTTTTAAGATATGCTAAAGGAAATGTGGATATCTAGAATTTGCATAAATGTTTCTATCCCAGAACTATATAACATGATATTTTTATATTTGTGGTACCTTTTAAAACTCCACAAAGTTCATAACAAAATCATAACAATAACAAACAGAATACACGTTTTAAGAGATGGTACAAAGGATAAGACTGATTTGGTTGCTCTGAACTTTTGTATTAGTAGTTTGATTGATTTTCCTCCATGGTGTTTTTATTTAAATAAAAAGTAAACCATCTGCATTTCCTTGTGGTATATGTGATGATTTATACTTTGTCTGAACAGAACTGTAGTTAGAGTATGTGTAAAGTCTGTGCATGGAAGGAACACTGAGTTGAATGGGATGGTGGTATTGCAGTGATGTCTCCAATTTGTTACTTTAAGTCAAACAAAGAACACATGCATCTTTTATATGATCATTATTTGCATTTTGCAAATTAAACCCTGCTGTTGCTAGCTACTGTATGCTTCCTATCTCACCCTGAACACACACATGACAACAAAAAGGACAGAACAGAAAGGCAATTCATCATTTTCATTGGATTCACAACACTTCAAAATCTGCACAAAGGTAAGGTTGCATTCAGCTTGCACCATGCCATTAACATGTATATTTGCCAATACTTGCGGGCCCCATAAATAAGCAGCATGGCCCTTTAAACATAATATCCAATGACACCAAAGCGTGTCCGCCTCCTCGGCTTGTACCCGGTTTGACCGCACGCTGATCGAAGGAAGGATATTTTAGAGATGCTGCCAGTGCTGTCAATGTAGCTACTCGTTGAAGAACAAGGTAAAATCAACGAAGCTCAAATTCTCAGGAAATGTCACAGTCGTAGAATAGCTAACGTCCACTTAACAAATGTAGGCTAACACAGCGTCGAGTAAGAGTGACGGTTGTTGTTTTGTAGCTAACAAACCTTGCGTTAGCTAACAAGTGCGCGCTACCTTAGCATGATCATGTATTAACGTTATAAGAACTGTTTTTTATAGAACAACCCTTACGTTAGCTAGCTAACAAGTGCGCGCTACCTTAGTATGACTATGGATGTAGCTATTATGAGAACATGACAGCACGAGCGCAGAAAGGCATCCAGCTGCTGGTGTCAAGTGACAGTCCGTAGCAGAGGTCAGCTAACTTAACCCACCTTAACGTTAACGTTACCCTTTTATTTTGTCAGACAAAGGGACTGTTTTTCTCCTGTTGTGTTAACGTTACCGAGACGTCCAGCATGAAACCACTGTCAAACTAACGTTAGTTAACGGTTACATGTTGTGTGGTGTAATGGGTGAAACAGGCGAACATAGTGCGAGTTGTCAGGGTTTCCCTCTGCTACTAGTGCTGGGAAAGAAACAAGATCTCATCAGGCAATGAAGTAAGCTGCTTTTTAAAGCGTTAGGAAAAATCATAACTCATATAAGATGAGCTGCTGCTGCGATGTCTGATATTTATAATATTACGTTACAAGCACATCCAGTATTATTACCTAACTCGCCCCATGTTGTTTACTACAGTGCTGAGGTTTTTGGTGCATCACTGAGGTCGTCGCCGTCATTTCTGCATGTTAGGAGAAGAACCAATCTCCTCAGTCGCAGTGAAGGCGCGTGCTGTTTTTCAGCCCGCCCTGAACAGCTCTTCTCATTCCTTCCCCTCTGTCTTTATGGTCCAGCATATGGCATTTTGCTTGCGCGGAGTAAGTTACACAAGCCAGTCATGCAAAATAGAAACACGTGTCTGTAGGCGGTGCTAAAAAAATCAAGTTTAGTGAACAGTAAAGACTGGCTACCATTACAGAGAAGATAAAAAGCTGTGTCGCAGGTTATTTAAGCGAATTATACGTTAGCCCCAAACTTGCCGGTTTGATCTACATTTCAGTTGGAGATGAGAGGTACGGACTCAACATGTGTTTTTCTTTCAGAGAGGACAATGATACGAACATGATCAACGCCGATGGCTTCTCAAAATGCGAGGCGACTCTGCAAGAGAGAGGCAGAAGGAGGCCACCCGCAGAGATGCTCCATCTGCTGTCAGCTGTTATTGTTTGGCTGGTGACGGGAACCACCATCTCCAGCCTCAACAAATGGATATTTGCCGTTTACAACTTCAGGTACCCTCTTCTGCTGTCAGCGCTGCACATGCTGACAGCCATAGTGGTGGACTATGGGCTGATCAAACTGGGGGTGATCCGCCACAGAGGGGCCGAGGAGCAGGACCTGACCCACAGTGCAAAATGTAAGGTGTTCCTGTTGAGTCTGACATTTTGTGCTAGTATTGCTTTTGGGAACATGGGTCTGAACTATGTCCAGCTGTCGTTTGCACAAATGATCTATACCACCACCCCGCTCTTTACTTTGGCCATCTCCACATTAATCCTGGGCAAACAACATCACATCCTCAAATACACAGCCATGATGCCAATCTGTCTGGGAGCCTCCTTCGGCATCATGGGAGAGGTCCAGTTTGATCAGACCGGCTGCTTCTTTGTGTTTGCAGCGACCATGTTGAGAGGTGTCAAGTCCATTCAGCAGAGTAAGTACCAACTGGTGACTTTACATTTTGTTGTGTTTTTGTTGTCGCTATAGAAAAAAGCCATTGTAAGTTTAAAAAAAAAAAGTTTATTACTGGAAATGTAATCTCATGCCACAAACATCAGAGGTTATTTTAGTGTTTCCTCGGTTTGTTGGTCTTGGAACTTTTTAGTGATTCAGTGATTCACCTCTCATACAGGAACACACCCACACATTGAGGTGGAAAGTCACAGTGGCATGTTTTCTGGTTTCTTAGGTAACATGACACAAACATCAATAGTCTATGAATTAGAATGAGACGGGTTATTACACACCCTGGGAACATGCTGATCCATGTTTCTGTTTTCTGAAAAAAATATTTATATTATAAATAAGTATTTATACAAAGTGCATTCAAGAAACAGTGGCTCACAAACATTGTTATGTTAACAGTTTAAAATATCTTGACTAATTTTTTGTAAATTAATAATTGTTGTTTTTTTCTTTTACTTTG
This sequence comes from Etheostoma perlongum, assembly GCA_026937815.1. Taxonomy (NCBI): domain Eukaryota; kingdom Metazoa; phylum Chordata; class Actinopteri; order Perciformes; family Percidae; genus Etheostoma; species Etheostoma perlongum. The sequence continues at coordinate 13,755,712 of CM049386.1, forward strand.
TGTTAAGTGGATTATCATAGAAAAACAAAGTAAACTATTGACTGTAGTGAAAAAAGTGAACATGTCCTGGGAAAAGACAGATTCCTTTTTTGAATTGATGTCCTAGGCTGAGTAGTGTCTTCACTTAACTTATCCAGTGTACTCATTTATCTAATGTCTGGTGCTTTCAGAGAAGCATTTGTGGAAGTAATTTCTTTAAAGTTGGTATCAGTGTGCAGAGGATTAGTTTCTGACATCTATCTCTACAACATTTGGATGGTGGTCAGAAAAGAAAAAAAAAAGTAATGAGTTTCTAAACATAAATATAGCAATATACCTGTATTTAATGATTACATACTTTGTTAATATGTTGGATAAATTCCAATCTAGCATCTTAGCCCTCCACAGCACGGAATCCGCCATTGACTCTGGATCAGGTGCATTGCTCATGTTCCTAGACCTCAGCGCTGCTTTCAATTGATCATGGCATTCTTATTGATCGCCTGAAAAATGGAGTTGGACTACAGGGCTCTGTCTTAAGCTGGTTTAAATCATACTTGAAAGAAATAACTTTCCCTGTGAAACTGGGTACTAAGTCCTCCTCTCCAATGGGTATTACATTAGGTGTCCCCCAAGGATCAGTTCTTGGCCACATGTTATTCTCTCTATACATGCTGCCCCTTGGTTCTATACTTGAAAAGCACAACTTAAATTACCAATGCTATGCTGAGGATACACAACTGTACTTACTCATCTCCCCTGGCTGCACTTCATCAATAAATACAATTTTTAGCTGTTTGGAGGACATTAAATCCTGGATGGCAGCAAACATCCTACATTTGAATGACAAGAAAATTGAGATGATTTTATTTAGATCCCCCACCTCTACACAAAACCTGTGCAATGCCCTTGGTCATTAAATTTAACATAGAAGTTCTCTTTGACAGCTCTCTTAATTTTGATAAGCAAGTCAGCTCTGTTGTTAAAGGTAGTTTTTACCAGTTTAGAACAGTACCTAAGCTGAAATACTTTTTATCTAAGAATGATCTCGAGACAATCATTCATGCTTTCATTACTTAACATTTAGACAACCGCAACTCACTATACACCGGCCTAACCCAGTATAATTTAAAAGACTCCAATTAGTCCAGAATGCTGCTGCAAGACTCCTCACTGGCACCAAAAAGTATGACTACATAACTCCTGTTTTAGCTGAGCTTCATTGGCTCCCAGTGAAATTCAGAATCGATTTTAAAGTTTTACTTTTCGTTTTTAAAGCACTCCAGGATCAAGCCCCTCCGTATATTTCCAATCTCCTGTCGACTTACTCTACCACCAGGGCACTCAGGTCTACAACCCAACAACTCCTTGTCATCCCCCAGACACGCCTTAAAGCCAGAGGGGAAATAGCCTTTTCTGTCGTAGTCCCCAAACTTTGTAATTCCCTCCCACCCCATATCTAATCCTGTAATACAATTGCCAGTTTTAAATTAAATCTGAAGACGCATATTTACTCTCTTGCTTTTAACTCTCCTTGAATAATTTTTTCTTTTAGGTTTCAAAGGTATGAACTCAACTCAACTTTTTCTTATATTTTTGTATTTGCAAATTCTGTTACATTGTTTTATTCTATTTGACTTTACTTTTGCCTAACTATATTCATGGAACCTTGCACACTTATTTATGTATCTTTAAGGCATACTGATTCTGCCTTCCATGCTCTACCTGTAAAGCAAACTGTTGTTCGTTTAAATGTGCTATACAAATAAAATAATTTGACTTGACTTACATAACACTAAAGCAGATATTCAGTTTTGCTCTGAAGGATGTAATGCTACATACTTTGTACGTGGAGGAACAGAGGGTCACCTCATGGTTCCAGGGGCAGGCTTGTGACTATCAGGTCATCAGTTCAAATACTCTGGTACAGCTGCTCACTGACAAACAGTACAAGACTCCAGACGTGTTTAGAAAGCTGCTTTGTTAAATAGGGGTAAATACATATACAGGAAGGAAAGGTTGAGTCATTCATTGTGTTAAGATCAGAATTTGTAAACAAGGTTGAAGAGGTCGAAGCTGCTGCTCATTACTTTTATTTTTAATCATGGCAACATTTGAGTTCATCCTGAGGTGCCAAACTAGCTGGACGATGTCTCAAGTTTCAACAAACTATTTTCATCCTCTCACTTGTTGTTGTAACAGTTAAATTTCTCTGACACATTAAGTAGTGCACCTGTTTCTGGAAGTGTTTACAATGAGTGAAGCATGTTCAAGATGCCTTATCGCCTACCAGTGTTGTAGTCAAGACCACCTAAGCCGAGACCAGGTCATCACTCAGACCAGAGTGTCTCAAGACTGAGACGAGACCAAGACTTTAAGGGGTTGAGACTGAGCAGCATTTCACTGTCTTTGTACTTGTACACTGTACAATGACAATTAAGTTGAATCTTCTCTAAGTCAAGACCAGGAGCAGACCAAACAACTGAAACTAGATCCCTGAAACGTGCAGTATACACAACTAACTATATGTATGATAATGATAATGATTGATAATGTTAGCTAGTGTCACTTACACAGGGCTTACCTTTCTTTATGCTTCCTTTCTAAATGCTGATTCATGCTGCTACATTAAATCGACGGCGTAGGTACGTATGTACTGTACATATGTACACATCGTGGCTATGCACGATGCTCTGCTGTGGCTTGGTAGCGTCGCATTTCCCCCAACTCATTTCCAGGTTCACCTTCTCCGTAAACATGAAACCAAGGAGAAGGTTAATTTTTCCTGCTACAGATTTCTACAGACACTTTGTTGCTTCCACTATGCCTCTAGAGTTGGCATTAGATATACAGTAGTTGATCCGTGGTCCGTACAGATCAACACTCATGGTTTGGAATGCATGTGAATCGCAGATCAATTGCAAAGGTTAATCATAATAATAGGGTACAATATATATTTTTACTGTCTCTGCTACTTAAAATTGGCTGATGAATCTCTTTGGAAACTTGCCGTGAAGAGATACAGCAAACGCAATTTTCTGTTCACATGAACGACGCATGTTCAACTCCCATGCTAATACGGCACCGGTGCCTAAACGACTGTATCTACTAAACAGAATGGCATCGTGGATTTCGGTGCCTCATTACAGTGCCACTTAAATGTCTGCGCTACTCTCTGATGCTAGGAAACTGTCGTTAGAGGCAACAGAAGCATTGCTGCATGTCCAAGCTAGTAACTGGATTAAACACGGTTAAAATGCTCACAACTAAACAATGTAGTGTGACTGCATTTCACTGTAGATAATTCCAACAGCAGAATGTATAACAGTCTGCCACTAAAGCTATGAGGTAAAAGACACAAACTAGTGCTAGTTTGTGTCTTTTACCTCATAGCTTTAGCTTCATTGCTGTTGTTGCTTCTTTTTAACCCTATGTCATGTTTGTAACCACTGTATATTTTTCTCTGTGTACTCAGGCATCTTACTTCAGGAGGAAAAAATCAGCTCTGTGTTCCTGCTCTACCTGATGTCCATTCCTAGCTTTTGCATCTTGACCGTGGCAGCTCTAGCCTTAGAAAATTGGGCTGTGCTGGAGTCACCGTTTCATTACGACCGCCACCTGTGGGTCTTTATCTTGCTCAGCTGTCTGGGCTCAGTCATGTACAACCTGGCCAGCTGCAGCGTCATCACACTCACCTCTGCCGTCACTCTGCATATCCTCGGCAACCTGAGCGTGGTGGGAAACCTGCTGTTGTCTCAGCTGCTTTTCGGCAGCGAGTTGTCCGCCCTCAGCTGTGCCGGCGCGGTGCTGACATTGTCTGGCATGCTCATCTATCAGAACTCAGAGTTTATCGTCAGCTTCCTGGACGCACGCAGGGCCAAAGCTGAAAATTCCAGACAGGAGGATTTTAACACTGCAAGTGGAGAGGACAAAGCTAGTGCACCCGAAGCAACATCTCATCAGCGGAGAACGGACGGGAAGCAAGAAGACAAGATAGACTGAACTGAAGGGATGAAGGAGAGAATAAAATGTTAAACCCCGGCTGTAGTTTTCTACCCTGTGTGTCTGTAATTGGTCAAGAGCAGCAGAGGGTGTGTGACCTTATAAGGCCATCATCACTGATGACATGATCTTTTTTTATTTTTACTTCCTCACTATGCCAGTTTATTTTTTCACTGGTAACCCAGAAGTGTCTGCAGAAAGGAAAAGGTTGCCTTTATTTTGTCACAGTAATGGAAAAATTCTCTCCTTCATCTGTAAATCACTCAGACACAGCCTATAGCGACATATGCATGCATGAGCACACTAAACGGTTTGATACCTCATGAGGTATTCAAACTGTCACTCATTCTACTCCACTGTGAAAATGTTCTTATTGACAGAGGGCTCTAAACAATGTTTTGGGTGGCTGTTGGATAATGCAAGCTGCAGAGAGTCTTGTGTGATGTTGAGGTTCAGATAGCACTGTGCCTCAAATCTGTACAGGCACAATTTGTATTAAAAAAAAAGATATATATATATATATATTAATGGTACTGGCCCTGTAATGGTAGGGTACTGTTTTTTGGCAGCTTTTGTTGATGGTATGTGAAGCAGGAAGCTTGTTAAATAAGAATGCTACAGCTCTTATTTAGAGGCAGAAGTTTCAATAATAGACAAAGCCAACATTTTTGTGCAATGACACTCCTCTTCCCCTCTACTGAAGCACATTTTTTTAAAATAAGAGGCCTAAACGCTCAGTCCTCCATTATTCCCACTTTAGGCCTAGATTTTGTTCTCAGGCGGTCTCTGTAGAATTAGTCTAATTATTTCTATCAACAGTGCGCTCACTGCAGCTTTCCTCGATAATTAGGTTCACAAGTTCTCTAAGGAGTGTCACTCAACTTTAGATGTCTTTTCCCTGTGGAAGAGATGAGGAAAAAGACGACTGAAATGTCCTTTAAGGTTGCTTCTTAAATCCTAACCAATGTCATCTATAATTTTTTTTCCTGTGGGGGATATTTAAAGAAAAAGTTGGTTACCAGCACATCTTGACAAACTTACCTCTGCTGGACCATGTATCTTTTCTCTCAGTATTTGAAAAGCATTTTATTGACATGGATTTTATTTTGTGACAACACATTTTATTTATGTGGAAAAAAATATTTATTTTTAAATGGTTATAGCAGTCACTGGTTTAACAGTGCTGTAGATGTTGGTCCTCAAGAGTCTTGCACATGCATACATGTAATATTAGACAGCACTGTTTTTTCATCTCCTGTCTCTTTAGAGAAAAGTCAGATATACTAAACAGAAGACTGCATGCCGCTGCTACTGAAAGAATCTTAAATGACCCAGGATGTCAGTTACTGGGCACTCCCTTCTACATGTATGATATGCCAAATGTCTTTGAAAGTTCTTATGGTCTCACTGTCAAAATACTGGTTCTGTGATTGACCAGACATGATCATTTCTCACTTACAGTTTGAGCTTTCACAAGACGACAACAAAGCCATCAGAGATTTTTTTTATGACGCCTGCCCCCATTTTCTGCATATTTTGCCATAAGAATAACTGCAGGCAGGATTGTATGCTAAGATTTTACTTAATGTATCACACACATTTAATATTTCAAGGGTGCCATTCATAATATTACATTCTCTAGAGCATGATATATGAACCCAATATGCTTTTCATAAATCCCATTTAAAATAGTGGAACAAAAGATGTGACACATTTAAAGTTTGATGTCACCGATTCTCAGTTACATGTTTAAAGAATATGTACAGGAGATCATTTCACTGGTTTTACATGATTGGATACCTCAGCTGTTGGACTTGTTATGCCCTTGTGTTTTATTGATTATTAACTATTGGACTGAGATCAAGATGTTTTTCAACAACCACAAGAAAATGGATTGTACTGTGTTTAGTAGATAACATCTTTTAAAGCATAATCATGCTTTATGATCAGAAGAGACTCAGTGGCCACTTTTTTTATTTGGTTTTGTAATCTCATTGAACGATCACATACTTGTGGAAATTTGGCAGGTTTGGCTGCGTGTTCTTGTGGATATTATGTTGAGTAGCTTGTTATAATTGTGGGGCAAAGAAACTTTTGCACTTCAGAGGTACGAAGATGATGCCTTCAAAGCCTACGGTTCTTGTGTACATACTGGTTTTAATTGTTTGCAAAGCTAGTTTGGTGTAAATAGTTATTTTATGATAATAATGTATTTTATAGTCATACTGTACATGGCTGGTTTAAGCTGTACTGGATTAAGAATTAAACATTTGCCTCATGCCTTATTTGGACATACTGTATATAAAGGAGTGAATTCATTTTTTTCAGATTTTTCGGTTAATACTTCAAATGCCTGTTTAGGGGCAACGATATGGTTTATTAATATACACATGATCTGCCATTGCTTAAAAAAAACAGTGGACTGGTACAATAAAAAAAAACACCTTTTACTTAGTCTCACTGTCATACGTCCTACACATTTTTTTATTGAATTTAAGTTTTAATTTAGGTTCTTTCCCTTTTTTTAGTTTTTCAACCTTCTGATAAAACGTGTGACTTCTAAATACACGTTTATGGCATTTTAAAGGCTATGAAAGGCTTTTTTTTACCCTTTAATTGTTCTTAATTGAGTTTAGTTTTAACTTAATATTAAAAGTAATTTTCAATTTACATGTTAAAATATAATAGAAATATAACGTTCAGGAATATACAAGACATTGAGATGGTGAAAATGTTTCAGATAAAGTTGCCTTTAGGGATGCAATGAAAGATTATCTTAATTATCAATTAATCTGTTGATTTTGATAAAGCTTTCAGTCTTTAAAATCACCCATTGAAGGTTGCTGTTCCATCTGACCAACAGTACAGAACATATCCATTATGAATTGATGTAGCAAATCCTCATATTGGAAAGTTGGAACTATAGTGAATGTTTTGTTTTTAATAAAAATGACAAGTAATTGCTTATTTAAATTGTTGCTGATACATTTTCTGTCAATCTACTGATCGATTAATCCACTAATTGTGTAGGCAGTACATGCCTTTCCAGAAACAGATCTTATGTCACAGTATTATCAGATCATTTAAAATTAGTCTGCATTCAATTTAGCTGATTCATCTTCAAGGTTCTGGTATTGTGCATGCTGTCCCTCCGTCACACTCTCATGACTTACTGGGACACTGGAATAGAACACAGCTATCGTTAATCGTATTAGTAACACCTGTGCCTTTTCTATTACAACAAGTCAAAAATGTCAGCTGTGAAACTGTACCTCAGTCTGTTGTCATACCCTGTGAGGTTATTTTGAAGCAGTTGTGAGAGTGTTCACCACTTGGTGGTGCTATTTGTGTGTTTTCTGATTCGTTAGATTGTTCTCTAAATCTGCCTTAACAGTCCCATGACGTGAGGCTTTTTGGATGCTTTTATGTATACCTTAGTGGTCCCCTAATACTGTATCTGAAATCTCTTTTATGTATACCTTAGTGGTCCCCTAATCCTGTGTCTGAAATCTCTTTTATAGAGACCTTAGTGGTCCCCTAATACTGTATCTGAAATCTCTTTTATATAGACCTTAGTGGTCCCCTAATACTGTATCTGAAATCTCTTTTATAGAGACCTTAGTGGTCCCCTAATACTGTATCTGAAATCTCTTTTATAGAGACCTTAGTGGTCCCCTAATACTGTATCTGAAATCTCTTTTATAGAGACCTTAGTGGTCCCCTAATACTGTATCTGAAATCTCTTTTATAGAGACCTTAGTGGTCCCCTAATACTGTATCTGAAATCTCTTTTATATAGACCTTAGTGGTCCCCTAATACTGTATCTGAAATCTCTTTTATAGAGACCTTAGTGGTCCCCTAATACTGTATCTGAAATCTCTTTTATATAGACCTTAGTGGTCCCCTAATACTGTATCTGAAATCTCTTTTATAGAGACCTTAGTGGTCCCCTAATACTGTATGTGAAGTCTCTTTTATAGAGACCTTAGTGGTCCCCTAATACTGTATGTGAAGTCTCTTTTATAGAGACCTTAGTGGTCCCCTAATACTGTATCTGAAGTCTCTTTAATAGAGACCTTAGTGGTCCCCTAATACTGTATCTGAAGTCTATTTTATAGAGACCTTAGTGGTCCCCTAATACTGTATCTGAAATCTCTTTTATAGAGATCTTAGTGGTCCCCTAATACTGTATCTGAAGTCTATTTTATATAGACCTTAGTGGTCCCCTAATACTGTATCTGAAGTCTCTTTCCTGAAATTCAGCCTTGGTGCAGAAGTACAGGCACTACAGCCAGTCCCACAATGAGCTTTACTTAGGACGTGCCATTTCTGTGTCTGTAGCTTTAAATGCTATTGAGGAGGAGGAGCAAGGTGGCGCGTGGGAGTGTGGCCTTAACCAACTGCCATGCTTGGCTTGTTTGTAAGTCTCTCTCTCATGGGTGGGCCAAATTCTCTGGGTGGGCAAAGCAGAGAAAGGGGAGGTAACTTTGCCCCTTATGACCTCATAAGGAGCAGATTCCACATCAGCCATCTGAGCTTTCATTTTCTCAAAGGCAGAGCAGGATACCCAGCGGCCGGTTCACACCTATCACCATTTCTAGCCACTGGCAGACCATAGGCAGGCTCGGGGAACGCATATACATTTGTAGTGTATTTTGCTAATGGTGTTTTCTGTGTGTGTGTGTGTGTGTGTGTGTGTGTGTGTGTGTGTGTGTGTGTGTGTGTGTTTGTGCTCTCCCCCTCTTGTACAGATTCCTCTACTTCTGTAAACAGGGTTACTGGTCAACCTTTTGCCTGAATAAGGCAGTGCTCCTCACTTTTTTCCCTTGTTAACTCTTTGTTTTCCAACCTAAAGATTTGCTTACAAATGAAGCTTAGCAAAGTAAAAATTGTGATTAAAAACAAAATACAAAATACAGTTTAAGCCTGTAAAGTTTCATGTGACATCATCCAGGAAGCAGTGGTAAGAGGAGAGATTCTGCTGATCGAGACTCCTTCCCATCTTGGGTGGTTCATCATGTAAGCAACCTCCAGTCGCTCTCCAAACATCCATCGTTATGAAGCACTGCGCTGTGAGGTGTGATGTCAAGACTAAGCTCTTGCAGCTCTCCAGACAAGTCTAAAGGAGGATCAAGGAGAGGCTAAAAACTTCTAAAAAGTCCAAAGACTTTCCCCAAGACGCACAAGTTTGCATCCTGAAAACAGGTGAGTGACACAACACCTCAAACAGCCACCTATTAGTATTATCAGTGTCTATTTTTTTCCACATTATTATGACTTAATTCTTCCGATCTTGTGCCATTAGACTTCACTGCAACTCCTTATTCACTGTGTCTGAGCACATAGTTTTACGCTGTTATCAGATTCTTTTAGAAATGGTCTCGTTCCACTACATTACTATATTTGTACGTGTTTTTGATCCTTCTGTGCTGCACTCAGCCTGTTGCTGAGATAAACTGAGGGGTACTTCAGTAAGACAAACATTTCTCAGCATGACTGCTCAGTTTATATTCTGTAACTGTTTATATTCAAATGGGAATTTATGCTGTTTGGTCTGTGGAAATAATCCAAACATTTTAAATTCTATGTAAAAAATAAAATTTTATTATTCAGGCTATGCAGTTGCATTGACATGTGAGAAAGGCAATGGTCTTCTGCCTCTGTTTATTTTCACAAGACCAAGTGTGGTCCTGCGTGTTTACTTGATGTCTGTCAGTTCCTGTCCTGTTAAGTATTTATCAAGAAATGTGTTTATCTTAAATATGGACAGACATGGAGTCAAAAACTGATGCTGGACAAGCATTGATGACCAGCGAAGAACTGGCTGCTATTGAAGATGAAGAGGTTCTCAACAAGATGGTGAGTCAATGATATGTTACTTTCAATGAGTTTGTGTCTCTTACCATCATGTATGTATATTGTGCAGTGTTGTAAGGGAGGGAGTAGCCAAAGAGAAAAAAATGTAATTCTTACAGATAATCTTAAATGTTTAATTCAAAATCAGCCTTTTTATAGTCATATTTTTTGCTGACGATTTTCAGTCATCACTCTAACAGTGAGCCTTTTCTGACTACTTTTTAATATTATTTTTTTTTTTAATTAGATGACCTTTAAGCCAGTAATTACTTTAACCAACATTTGTCTTTTTAGCTGGATAAAGCAACAGATTTTGAAGAGAGACGAGTGATACGTGCTGCATTGAGGGACCTGCTCAAGAAAAAGAGAGGTAAAATCTGCTAGTTAACATAATAATTGATCCATTATTCTTCAACTGCTTTGCTTGCTTTCTAAATTGTCCACCATCTGTCATTAGATAAACGAGAGCAGGATCGAGGATCGAGGCAGCAGGACTTGAGACAGCAGGGACTGAGCAAAGGAGGGACAACAGGTGGAGCTGTTAGCATAGGCAGAGCATCCATGAACCAGCTGCCACCCACAAACAGTACGTATATAAAGACGCTCTTGGACACCTTGTGATATTTTTATGTTTCATTTCAATGAAGTGAGCTTCTTGGTGTTGATTTGATTCTCTGCATCTTGTTAGAGCCGGCAAGCCAGCCCTCTGCATCAGCAAGCAGGTGAGTCTATTGTATGGTCAGTTTCGCAGGTTCGGGTTCATTAACTGCACAAAGTAAAAAATGTTGTTCCCTTAATGCCAACCTTCCCACATCATTTGCTTATTCGCGTCATTTATTATTTTGCAAAATAATTACTTACTTTTATTAAAACAATATTGGTGTTTTTTTTTTAAACTTAAGTAGCCACATCCACAAACTGAACATGGTGTTAACTGTGAGATGAATAGTGTGGTGCCATTATGGAAGCCTGTCAGCATCAGTGGCCTAATAACTAACGGGAGCTTGACTGCTGCAAATCAAATTATTCTTGTATGTTTAGTAAAGCATTTGCCAAGTTAAAGATGAGGCAAACTATACTGTTCTGTACATACTGTGTGTATCTCCTTGTCTTTGTTTCTTTCAGCAAGGCCAGTCCTGCTGTAGCCTCAGCCCAGAAATGTCCTCCTGCTGTAGCACCCAACCTTAAAAATGTCAAACAGATGCTTCTGGACTGGTGCAGGGCCAAAACAGAGCCATATGAGGTAAACATTCCCTGACTTTTCTGTCTGTGAATTACTGCCTAGTGGAACTATACATAGTCATGCACCCTATGTTTCATTCTCTGCCACTATTTTGTCTAATCCCTCTGGTCTGAAACAGGGAGTGGACATCCATAACTTCTCCTCAAGTTGGAAAGACGGCATAGCCTTCTGTGCCTTGGTACACCGCTTCTTCCCCGATGCGTTCGAGTACTCCATCCTCAACCCAAACAAGCCTAGGGAAAATTTTCAGCTGGCTTTCAACACTGCAGAGTGAGCTGTCATTCCATATATGAAGAAACAAAAGCATCTTGTCTGGAACAAGCTCCAGCAGTGCATTGCAGATAAAAAAAACAAAGTGTAGTGCCCTAGTCAGTAACACCCTCTCTCTGTCTGCAGGAGGCTGGCTGGCTGCCCCCCTCTGCTGGACGCTGATGACTTAGTCCGGATGAATGAGCCCGACTGGAAGTGTGTATACACGTACATCCAGGAGTTTTACCGCTGCCTGGTGGAGAAAGGCCTGGTCAAAACCAAAAAGCGGGTATAGACTTTGCAAAGTCAGACAGCTTTCATAATTGGCTGTGATTATCAATTTAATACACACATAAGTATCAAAAGAATATTATTATGCACATTTGCAACTGAATATTTACAATTGAATGTGATCTTAGATTTGATATTAAGTATTTAATGTGTTTGGCTGATGCATCATGTGAATGTAAATGCCCAGTGCCTAATGTAGTATTTGTATTGGTTTGTCTTAGCAAAGACTAATGGGTGTCTGTGCTCTCAGTGGACAGCTGGCGTTTCGGATCAGTACATTCCACTGAGATTACACATCTGCATTAATCCCATTCAGGGCCATAGAGAATCTGGGAACAAATGTTATCATGAGGCTGTTGAGGGCCTAACAGTGTATGTATTACAGACATATTTAATAAATATTATCCAGTCCATTATACATGCTTTTGTTTTCTAACTATGACGGTTAAGCTAAATGGTACTGTTGATGCCAAAGTGTTATTTGCCTGATACGATATTCAGCAGCTCTTCATGTTTTATTTAAAATTATTCAACCAGGAGACTGGAGGGTCTGGACTGGATGTGGTTGAGGTTGGGACGAGTGGGTTGGATGAGGTTGGGGTGGAAAGTAAGGTGGGTGGGTGGTTTGGTCATTACTATATTACTACAACACTTATATTACACTTTTGTATAACCAAGATTTAAACAAAAAAAAAACATGTGTTTGGTTTGGGCTTGAGGCTTTAAATTTATGACAAAAAGCCTGTTTTACAAGCCTGGGTCTGTCGAGGTCTCTCAAGGTTGTTGCCTAAAATGAAGTTTTAAAGGAATTATAGGAATTGTTGTGTAGAGCTAGATAACTCTTATGATTTGATACTATAAATAAAATATAATTTAAATGAATTTACTGACAGGAAGGGTACATTATGAATTGTAGGATCCAGTGTTTGTGAGCTGGAGATGAACAAGAGACTATCTCTGCTTTTATCATCTGCCTTTTGTGAGGCCCCCAACTTTATGGAGTGCTATAGCCTACTAAAAAAAAGTTCTTCTCCTTTAATACTGAGGATTCTTTGATAATCATAATTACACCAGCTTTTCTAATAAACATTAACATGTTGCACACTTCATGTGCTTTATACTTTATGTGTGCTACTTTACATAGGGACCAAAACTAAAGCAAATTATTATCATTATTATTATTATTATTATTATTATTATTATTATTATTATTATTATTATTATTAATTACAGGTTATATTTTTTCGAAACTCAAGACAATTTAATGAACACATTGTTGATAGTCCCCATAGCCCACTAACATGTAGCCTATCTTTAAGTACACAATCAGGTTTAATTGCAGCGTTACTTCCTTGATTGCATATCACAGATGGGTTGCTTTGCCAGGCTGAAAGTTAAATATTGGCATGCTAATCAATTAAACCCCCACCAGTGACGCACTCATCCCAGATTAATGCGTCACTGCTCAGTGTTCAATTAGGCTATTTTTGGCCGGATGCACTTTGGCAAATGGTTTTTGTTTTGCCTTTCCTGCTTTTCCCGCCCCCTAAGGTGCCCATGTGTTTTACCCACAGAGAGAGAGAGAGAGAGAGAGAGAGAGAGAGAGAGAGAGAGAGAGAGAGAGAGAGAGAGATGGGTCGCTGTACGGCCGTTGTGCAGGCGGGATGCTGACCGAAAAGAACACAGCTGCTCCGGCTAACTGTGTTATAGACAGTGATAAAAAGAATGAGGTATAATCAGCTGTTGTATCGGAGTGTAAACATCAACATGCAAGAGTCCGGACACATCAACCGCCTCCTCCTGTCCTGACCGCCCCGCGGAGCGGTCTGCACCTGATAGAGACGTCCGCTGTCCGCGGTGCAACGGGTCGCATCCGTCCTGCAGGTTGGCTGGGTCTCTCTGTCTCAGTCTCCGGACCGTAAATCGATCTTCGCCTTTATGTGACAGTCCTGTCGCGTTGATTGGCGTGTGAGATAAAAGGAGACTGATGCTGTTCCCATCTGTGAATTTGTGAGATCACCTTTGCGGTTCACCTTGGAAATACAATTTAAATAAAAAATCCTTGAAAGGTAAGACAGATGTTTCCACGAGGATGTTTTCACTGCAGCTGCGTGTTTGTGTTGATTTTTTAATATAGAATTGTGCCTTGTGGTGTTTTTCCTGAGTCCAGGCTCGCACCTTTGTAGGTTCATGAACTATATGAAATATTAAAAAGGTTGGCTAGGCTACTTAACGTTAAGCTCTGAAAGTTGCATTTTCACTTTTAAAGTGAATTCATTACAAACTCGTCTGATCACCATCGCTCTGTTTTGCAGGTAGCTACTGCAACACATGAGATTGTCTGGTACAAAGGGATTCTAATTTGCATGTCGTGAATGATTAAAAGAGGTGTGTAATTTCTCTGGAAGATCACATAAACAAAATGGTGGGAGGCCTTTGTCCTCCTGTCCTGTCAGGCATCCTCTTCCTTGTGACCTACAGTGTTAGTTGACATTGTCTGATGTGTTCTGCAGCAGTGGGTCTGCCGTGTCCTGAGACAGAGATCAGTAAAGCGCGTTACACTGTGAAACCATCCCATAATGATCACCAACAATTCTGTCTTCTACTTTGGAAAAGGGTCGGGAGGCTAATTAATGTTGCTAGGCAACAATGATATAGGTCGGAGTTACTAGTTCCTCAGCCCACTGGTGGAAAATAACGCAGTACATTTACGCCACTACATTCATGTGACAGCTTTATCTAGGCCTGTTAATTACTTTGTAGATTCAAATTACTAAGCACAATCTAATCAATGATGATGTAATAGTATAAAGCTACTCAGCAGTAGGCCTATATATAAAATAGTTACAATTAGCCCCCACCTTTAACTACCAACTGCAAAAGTAATGCTTACACACAATCCAATTATTCTGAGATGGCCCATTCTGCATTCACTTTTGGTACTTTAAATCATGTTGATGCTAATACTTGTAGATGTAGGCTACATTTACTTAAAAATTTGAATGCATGACTTTTACTTGTAAATGAGTGGTATCTGAGTATTTCTTCCGTCACTGCCTCAGCCCAATTGCCTACTCGTGATAACGTAATCAGTGATGACTGGGGGAGCTTGATGTGGACAGGTGCTCAATTTAATGTGATGCATTCTCTCAGCTTCCACTCAATTTGCTGTTGCCCCTGTATACCAAGACCTCGCTTACCGATGCTCAATTTTTATACTCTCTGCAAGCCACACTGTCTTGTTTTTATGTCAAATTGTCTTTTCATTTAAACACTTTTAAGAGAAATGTATTATAATTATCCACATACTGCCTGTTGCAGGTCAATAGATCACATGCAGTAGAAACAATCAGCACCGAAACTTGTGGGCCCAAAATGCAACCTGGACACTGTGCTTTGATCAGAGTCAATCCGGCTTTACCGCCACAGCTCGCAATCAAGGAACCACCTCTCGTTAGTCCATCAGAGGTGCTCATGAAACAGTCTGGATTGAGCCCCAAGCAAGCTGCAGAACAAATGCAGTCAGGACAGGCAGAGTCTGGGTCCACCTTAGCAACACCAGTGAGCATATGCCGGCCAAGACCGACTGCTCTTGGAACTAAACCTGTTTCAAAGTCGACCAGAATCTCCGCGGACCCCTCCAAGGAAATAAATTTGATCCCAGTTTGTATCCCCGGACCTCAGAGTGCCAATGTCCTGTCGCATTCCCCGACAGAGTCCTCTTTCTGCCGTCACAGTCCTCAGAGTCCTCGCAGTCTTCAGTCATACACCAGCCAACCTCACCTGAGCCCTAATCCCAGCCTGTCCTCTGGCCTCAGCCCCAAACCCAGCCTCAGTCCTCAGCCACAGAGGACGCCCTCACCTGGGATCTCCTCACAGAGCCAAGTGCAGTCCGAGAAGCCAGCAGAAGAGAACAATGACTTCAGGTGAGACAAATTATGCCATTTTTATATTAGGCTACTTAACCTGTGTGAATTCCACAAGGTCTTAAAATGATTCTGTACTGTGGATGTTATTCCCTGTAATGTCTAAATACAGCTGCAGGAGCTGTTCTGCAGTCAGCGGCTGTAAGAAAGTTGATGTGCCAGACCATGTCACATGAATCAAAGCTGCAACTTTCACAAAGCACCGGACAGAGTGACACAGCCATATTTTATTGGCAGACTTCCCAGAGGCATAGTTTTGTTGTGTGTCTTCTTTCTCAAACAACAGCTGCCTGTGAAAACTCAGCCTAAATCTTTATATGAAGGACAAAATAATGTCCTAAGTTCTTCAGATGGCAGCAACCTTTGCCAGTCCTACTGTCACACTCAAACACACATTTCTCATCACGCAGATCATATTCTAATATAATACACAGTTACATGTAATTTACATTCAATTACATGTCAACAGGTACAGTATTACAGTTTTAAGGATTGTACTGGGTGGTGTTTACATGGAGAACCAACTTTCAGCATTTTAAAGTTTGCTGCTGAAAGCATCCCAATGATGAGCTATGTTGTGTTAAAACAGTAAGAAAACAAGACCATTTTAAAAAGAAAAATGTTAATTAGGTCGTTTCTGAGATAAAATTTTGTTCAACAGCCAACTCTCTCATCTGAAATATCTAAATGTTTTTGATTGCATCAAGAGGGAGAGTTTTTAAAGCAGCACAGAGATAACATTGACCCAAACAAATAAAGGAGACTTTTGCCTGATAGTTTCTGTCTCAGGCTAATTTCCTCTTACTGTAAATTGATTTTCATGTTATAGGCTACTGGAATGAATGGAAACAATCTTAAATCTTATGGTTTGCTTTTGAAATAAATAAATGATTTGTTGATGTTTTTCTTAAACATGCAAGTACTCCAACTTGGTCTTTTAAGTTAATTTAAATTGGAAACAAATCTGTTGCTAAAGCAG
Source organism: Etheostoma perlongum (assembly GCA_026937815.1). Taxonomy (NCBI): domain Eukaryota; kingdom Metazoa; phylum Chordata; class Actinopteri; order Perciformes; family Percidae; genus Etheostoma; species Etheostoma perlongum. The sequence goes on from CM049386.1 coordinate 13,772,238, forward strand.
TTGTCATGTGATGGCAGAAATCATGAATCCAGATAGCAAGCAGCAGAATTAAATGAGTGATATAATGATTATATAGTGAATAGCGAATCGGAAAGAAGAGAAAAACTTAACTGGCAACTATTTTGATAGCTTATTAATCATTTTGAGTCATACTTTAAGCAAACTAATTTTAAGGATTTGTTACTTTTCTTTGTGCTGAATATCTTTAGGGTTTAAACCCTTGGTAAGGCAAAAAAAGACATCAGAAGGCATCACCTTTGATTTTGGGAAAATGTATCCGTATTTTCTCTATAAAATGTATTTTTTGACATTTTATAGAGAAAATAATTCATCGGTTATATAAATGTTAGTTGCAGCCTTGAGTTGCTTCTGTTGTGTCTGTCTTGAAACAGTGTTGCTGGTAGGACAGTTAGCTCCAGTTCTTTCTCTTTGCTCTCTTTTCTATCACACACACACGTACGCCTTAGTCATCATCAAGTTACAAAGGGGTGATTAATTGTGCATATCTTTTTTTTCCACAGCAACAATGATGAAATCTATTTATCTGAGGATTACGGAAAAAAATAAATGCCATATTTTTACCCAACACAATACAGTGTAAAGTAGTTACAGTTAATCTAATGCAGCATTCCCATTGTTTCTATCCTTTGAAAGGGTGTACATCGTCACATGGAACGTGGGATCAGCTGTCCCGCCAGATGACATCATTTCTCTCTTCGGACCAAATGTTTCAGATGGGAGCGTTGACATGTTTATCATCGGGTAAGCAAGTATTTCCACCACGCTCAGCAGCGCCAGAGAGACAGCCGTGAGTGCCCACTCAGTCATCTGTGTTCATTTTGATGTGTCCCGCTCCTGTTACTCATCACTGTCCCTTTTTTTTAAATTCATTTTTCATTTTCACTTGTTAATAACCTTTCTCCACTTTTCTGGCACAACGTAGACTGCAGGAAGTCAACTCCATGATAAACAAGCGGCTGAAGGATGTTCTTTTTTCTGACCAGTGGAGTGAGCTTTGCATGGACACACTCTGTCCTTTTGGATATGTTTTGGTCAGTAAGGAGTAAAATCTGCTCATATACTACGTCACACTGTAGTTTTTGTTTTACTCTTATTCTTTATTTGCCATCATAAAATCTAGTTCACCGTATTGATATTCCATCTGTCCCATCCACCTAGGTGGCGTCCCAGCGTATGCAAGGAGTGCTGCTGCTGGTTTTCTCTAAATTCTGCCATCTTCCATTCCTCAGAGGTGTGCAGACAGAGAGTACACGCACAGGACTTGGAGGATATTGGGTACGTGCTATGCATTGAAGAGCACTGCTCTGAATTCTGAGATTTATTGCGCTACAACATTTTTGGTGGGTTTTTGTCAGTGGGATTTAGGGAGGGTTGGGGGTTGCTCCCTTCTGCCAGCCGGCACATGCATGCGTGGGTGCATATGTCAGTGTGTGACCTTCCTGTGCGTGTTGATGTCAGCATCACCCCTGGCTGCTGCTGGTGCAGTCTCCTTCTCTTTGAGGTCAGTGCAGCAGAAAGCTGTCTGGCTTTCTGGTTCTGTGACTCAGGGGCAGAAGAACATCCTGCCTTTTTTCCTGAACACAGATACAGTTGATAGATGCCTGAATGGATAAGGGATCAATTTCTCACCATGTCCTCTCTTTGCCCTTTTTTCTCACTCTTAGGGGAATAAAGGGGGTGTGAGCGCGAGGATGACAGTGTTTGGCCACCCGGTGTGCTTTCTCAACTGTCACCTGCCAGCTCACATGAGGAACCTGGAGCAGCGGATGGAGGACTTTGAAAGCATCCTGCAGCAGCAGCAGTTTGAAGGAGGCACTGCAACTGGTGTACTGGACCACGAGTGGGTGACATCATTTTTTGACATAATGTTTTACTTATGAGTTGAATTAGCATCGCTAAAGATTGACCACCCATGAAACAAAATGCTCATTGTCATACATTAAATATTCCGTTTTGTTCTTTATTTTGACCAAAATGTTTTAGACTTGGCCTGAGCTTTAAATTTCAACAGCTGCTTACCAATGATAAATAAATCTTAGGGGTCCATATTACATTATAGGTCTTAAAGGTCACACTGTTTGATCTTTTATTTGTCTTTAATTTCAAGTAGCACATTTTATTTGACCAACAATGTTTCAGCTTTCTTGGGACAGCAGTACATATTAAGTAAATTATGATACTTAATAGAGCCTTTACAATTGCCTCTTGAAGTAAACAAAAATAACATCATTCTTTTTTAAATTAAAATGTATTTTTGTGTCCACAGTGTCGTATTTTGGTTTGGGGATTTAAATTTCCGCATTGAAGACTATGACATCCATGTGGTGAAATGTGCCATCGACAGCAATAAGCTGCCTCTTCTTTGTGAGCGAGATCAGGTGAGGCATTTTAAAAAACATTTGCCCCTTCACAGACAGATGGATTTTTCTGGAAGGTTTTACACCACCTGTTTGTCTATTGATCACCAACTACAACTAGCAGAGGGCGCCATAGCACACAGTGAACAAACATCACCTTTATTGTCATATCAACAGATTGAATTGAATTTGTCTTTGTAAGGTGACTCAAACAAAGATAAAGACAAAAAATAGTAAAGCCATTCAGTCATAGAGGATATAATACATTAAACAGCATAAAACAGATTCAAGTTCAGGTAATATCCATTCCCATAAAATAAAACAAATTTTTTGTGGGAAGGAAATAATTAAAAAAAGTTGTTAGCCGGGTAAGAGGAGTCCTTTAAAACTTCAAGGCCCTTCTTTTGTAGTCTAGCCTTATATATTTCTGCCTGGGGTGGGAGATAACGTCTAATCTTTTTGGATGCAGTGCACACACTATTTTGTCCAGCTGTCTCCTGTCTTTAGCTCACAGGTTGCCAAACCAAACAGTTATTGTGTTGGTAAGAGTGCTCTCCACTGCTGCTCTATAAAACTGTACCAACCCATCCCTGGATATGCCACATTTTTCAAAAAGAAAAGTCTATGGTCTTGTCTCTGTCCACTTGTTAGACTTTGTTGTTGTTGATGACCAAGGGTAGGCAATCCCCACGGCTCCTGGGAAAGCCCACTTCAAATTCCAGGGTTACTATACACCCCTGTTGAGCCTCAGTGCTGATGGTTAAGAATTTGGAGAAATATCTTGTTAGGTTTGACCGCAGGCATCCTTTCAAACAAAAAGTCAAGGGCCCAATGACACAGGGATTGTTTGACTCCCATATGAGTGTTTGTCAAACAGCCTGGTTGGGAGAATAGTATTAAAAGCTGTACTATAATTAACAGTTAGAGGCCTCTGGGTGCTGAAAATCACCAATCATAAACATATTTGCTCTAAACTGATATTGCTCTAGTACAACACTGGAGAGAATGGTTACATACCAGGCATTTACAGATGTTCATGATAATAGATGTTTAAGCAAAACGTCTGCAATAATTCAGACAGTTTGGGTTTGGTTTCTTAGGCTCAATTACAGCTGACTTAAAACATGCTGGGCCCCTCTGCTGTGCAAGGGGTCTGTTAAAATCTCAGCTAAAATAGGGCCAAGTTCATACATACAACCTTTCAGGTTATCAAAGATTAGGGCCTGCATCCTTTCTACTGTTTTTCTTACGTCATGCTCCTTGATTAATCCAGGCATGTGTGACCTGCTCTGCTTCTCCCATCATTTGTCTAATCTACAGCTCAACATCGCTAAAAACACAGAGTCCATTCTTGAAGGCTTCATTGAGGGACCACTCAATTTCCCACCCACGTATAAGTTTGATGTGGGCACTCATACATATGACACCAGGTTCGTCCAGCAGTCACCTCCGTCACAAACTTTCTCCATCATATTTTATTTTTACAGAAGCTGAGGCCTGTTAAACTGTCGCTGCCAACTGTGACAGTCTGTTAATTCTTTTGTGTCAGTGCTAAGAAAAGGAAACCTGCCTGGACAGATCGCATCCTCTGGCGCCTTCGTCGTACCGGCTCCCCAGTTCCAACCCACAATGCAGCACTGCAGCGGGGTCTGACCTCGTGGTTGGGTGGGGCGACTAAAGTGACACAGCATGTGTACCGAAGTCACATGGGCTACACCATCAGTGACCACAAGCCTGTTTCTGCCATGTTTTCACTACATGTGAGACAATATTTCACCAGACACATTGTAGCCAAATGTATGAAATCACATCTCTCTTTGTGTTGCTTACTGATGTTTGATTTAATGCCCTTGTGCTCTGTTTTTCTAGTTTCCATTTAAGGTGGATATGCCCCTGGCAGAGCTGCATGTAAACAAGGAGTGGTGTAAAGTCTCAGATGCTACAGTTAGATTCACTGTTGCATCGACTTATCAGCGAAGCTCATGGGACTGGGTAGCAATATACAAGGTAATTCTCAGATAGGTATTGCTAAAAAGCTCAGAATAAATGCTTACATTTGATGCCCATTATCAGTTTTTGAAATTATGTCTATTTGTTACTTCTGCACAGGTTGGATTCAGACATTACAAAGATTACCAGGCATACATTTGGGCTAAGGGAGAGCATGCAACACAGGTGTGTCAGACATTGATTTTGTGCCACAGCTAAATTCAGGGTTCATTTCTAACTGTTCTTTTTTTCACCAGGTGACATTTACAGAGGAGGATTTGCCAAGAGATGATTGTGAATACATCCTGGGTTACTACAGTAATAATATGAACAGCATTGTTGGATTGTCAACGCCAATTAAGGTAACTAAAAGTCAGAGGACAAAAGGTAGCCATCTCTACTACTACTTATGATATATTCATGAATGGATATTATGGCATATATATGGACATAAGTATTTGGACACCCAAGCATTACGGCCATATGTGACTGTCTATCCCTAAGTTGTTGGATAGGGTTGGTGGGCAGGGCTCTGTCAGGTTAATGTCTTCCACAGAAAGCCAGTGTGCCTACATGCATTGTCATGTTGAAACAAGACCTGCTCCTGCCAGTTGGAAACACTGTGTGCTATAGCATTAAGATTTCACTTGATCAGTGGCGGAAAGTAATCTACTCAAATATTGTACAATTTTAAGAAACTTGTTGAGGTGAAACAATAATATTCATTAAGTATGTTAGTAAACTGATATCTGAATGAATAATAACCTAATTTTGGGGTTTTGGGCTGTTGGTCGGACAAAACAAGATGTTAGTAAGTCAATTTGGGGTCAGTTGGGCTTGCAATTTTTTAATGTTCTGACACTTTATGGACTACAATCCATGATTACAAGGTTAATTGAGAAAACAATGGCTAATCTATTTAATAATGAAAATTATATTATAGTCACATATTATTATGCTACTTTGTACTCTTATTCCAATACATTTCAGAGGGAAATATTTATATACTACATGTATGTAAGAGCTACAGTCACTATATACTGTATATATTTTAATCACGTTTTCTATGTTGTTGTGTTGTTTCTTTTAGTTAAGCAAAGAATATGGAGAGGTGTAACCATATACTTTTTACTGTTTTCTTTTAGAAAACTTGCTCATGCTTTTTTCTTCTCTTGAATTCACCATCCTAAACAGATCAAGATTCCAGTCCACAGCCCCACCACTCTTCGCTCAGACAGCTTAGACATGAGCTCAGAAGATGACAGCACTCTGGTTTTGCTGGCTCCAAACTCTCGCAGCCCAAGCCCTAAACCCGGCAAACACCACCATCGCCATCGACGTAGTCGCAGCCCTGCTGTTCCTGCTCTTTCCTCCAACCCCCTCCCCTCCCTGCAGAACCTCAGTCTCTGTCCTCGGCCCAAAGAAGGCCAGACTCACAGCCGTACACCCTGCTCTGCTGCTAAGAAGGAGCGACTGGTCTCTCCAGAAACTGTGGTGTCCCCCGTCATCAGTCCACTCAGTCCACGCAGTCCTGTGTCTCCAGGTGGTGGGGTGACTGCACCAGAGGCCCTGATTGCTGCCATCTTAGGTGAACACAGACCAGTTCAGGTTAGCCCCACAGGAGTCAAACCAATAGGAAAGACGGGCGACACAGACAATGCATAGAATACAAACATCAATAGTTTAAAGGAGGTGCTGTACAAGGAGAATGGTGGCAATATCCATGCAGTCAGAGTCTGATTGGATCCCACAAAGTCACTGTGCTCATAGAATCAGCACATTTAGTGACTCCTAATGTAGTTTGCAAACATTCCACATTGTGGCCCTGCAGTTCTCTGTCTCTGAATTGACCATCATCTCATACACTATGTGTATCTTGGACTCAAAGATGTGTCCAGACTCCCAACGACAAGTGCTTTTATAGACTCATGAGCTATATCATATGTAAACAAACATATTGAATGTGAAACCAAAGTCAGAGTGAACCTGTTTGTGTGTGTGTGTGTGTGTGTGTGGGGGGGGGGTTATAAGTAAAAACATAAATTTGAATTTTAAACGCTATAGTTCTTGGTCTGTATTCATAAAATGATGCTAATGTTTCCGAGTGCAGAGATACAGCACCTCAGTCAATCTGAAATGTAACATGTGGCCAATGGCCGTGTGACTTGAACAGTAATCTTAGATCAGTGCTCTTTTTCTTAGCAGCTTTGTGAATACAGCCCCTGTTCTATAGAGGTCAGTGAGCGGGTGTTCAAGCTAATGTCTTTATTTTGCTTTAAAGAATAAACTGTCATGTATTTATGTGAGTGTGCAAATTAAACAAGAACAAAAAGCAAACTGACAAAATACTTTTTTTTTGGAAAACACTACTTAAAACTGTTAAGAATAAGTATTTATGTGTGTTTACATGTGGACTCAAGTTACACAATGCACACATATAAGGTAAATACGATACAGCAGTAGATGTAGCTTAAATAAAGCTGCCTTGCCTTGCCTTTAGGCTCCTTTCCTCAAACAAGCTAAACTTCATACTCAGAATCAGCTTTTTTGGCCAAGTATACTATGAATTTAACTCTAGTTTTATGCTGCTTTCAATGTACACAGAAATAGACATTCAGCTAAAACAAGGACAATAAACCTGAACAAGGTAGCCTAAACATAAACTATTAAGTTACTACTGGTTGCTGTATATACATTTAGATCTGGATTAATTTTAAGAGCCACGAGCCAAAACAAGTTAAGAACCACAAGGGCATTTTTTTCTTAATTAGAGCACGCCCATTTGCACCACATGGTCTGTGCTTAACAACAACATTGGTTGCACAGAAATGACTGGAAGGGTCCGACGAAGTTGTTTAGTCAAATAAATATAGCTGTCCGAGCCACTCTGCTCTTCATCCGGTGAGCCTAAACTAGAATCAGCGTGGTCACTTTGTTTGTTTGTAAGCAGGAGACTTAGTTAAAGGCTCTAAAAACCTGCCCTGCTACTCTGACTGTGGTATCTATACGGCTAGCTTGTTAGCAGACAGTGTTTTTATTGGCTAAAATGAACGGCCATCAGAACGGTTTCCATAACAACTCGCTCATTGATGAAGACTGCTTCCTCTTCACTTCTGAATCTGTCGGAGAGGGTCACCCCGGTAAGTTTGTAATCTGTAACTGCCTGTCTGCGAGGTATTTAAGCATACAAATTAGCCTGATAGCACCACGTTAGCCGCTTAGCGTTGCATGTTACTGTTAGCTCAGCGTGTTGTTGTGTGTCAACTGTCCACTGAGTTAACGCTAAGTAGTTAGCTTGCTAGGCTAACGTTAACGTACTTGCTCATCCGTAACGTTACGTTGCCTTTTTAATTATGGAATACCGTTTAATTCAGTATTAAATAAATGAATGAATATATAAATACATGAATAATACATAAACACATGAATGAATAAATACATATGTCTTTGAAATACTTCATGAAATAAATACATGAGGCAATAAATACATAGCTACATAATTAAATAAATGTAAATATTCATATGAAAATGAATCAATTAGCTAAATAACGCTATATTAAAAGGTTTTACTTTTAATTATTTCATGGTACTTTTATTTCATAAGTCCACGTTTATTTATTTCAAGAGACTTTTATTTCCTAAATTCCCATTTATTTCTGTGGACTTTTTTTATTTCCTAATTTATTGGTTCTCCTGTATTTATTTCCTGATCGTATGCAAATCGGGGGGCGTGGCTAGCTAGCACGTTCAGAACAGAGTTGTGCTCTGTACCCAGGGCACAGTCACGTATTCTGAAATAAATAAAGGGGGAAATCAATAAATGTGGCATTAGGAAAATAAAAGTCCCACGGAAATAAATACATTTAATATTTAATTCTTTTCGGAATGGTTCTTCTCAAGTGGAGAAACCATTTTCAAATTGTGTTTACTTGGTGTAAAAGTGGTCTAGCTACATGTGATTCAGATAAGAACCGTTCCAAAAAGAACAACAACAAACTAGTTTATAGTTTTTAATGTTAAAGCCCATGTTGCAGGTTAACCACCACTGTTGATTATTGGGTACAAAAAGCACTCAAGATATGTATATCATTTTTAAAAATGTCTCCAAATAGTGTTAAAAGTTAGTTAGTTTTTGGTCATTTTTGGTGTTCGCGGGTTTATGAAGTCAATTGGGCGATGACGTCACGTTGGGGAAGCGAAGTCTCAGCCTGGCACTAGAACTACGGTGACTGACTGGGATGTGGAAGAGGAGGAAAGTACATGTACAATGAAAAAACAGTTTCTTGAAGTACAGAGTTATAGTGTACAGATTTTGATCTTTGAAACTGCATTTTGACATCAAAAGTAAGAATCATATATAATTGTGTCCAGTTTATTCACTACATCTTGCTAAATACGTATGCAGTCTAATACTACAATAAATCCTTCTTTCAATGTACAGTCTTTGTCAAAGCAGTTTTTAGAAGAGCAGATTTAGCCATATGGTCATTTTGGAGCCTGTAGTCTACGGTGCTGAGTGGTCAGAGGTGGGATTTTTTGAGGGCTGTTGTATTAAGGTAGACTGTGATTGGTCCGCTTGGCCATGGCTTGGTAGCTATGCATTTCCCCCTACTGATATCCTGGTTCTCCTTTTCCACAAACAACATTAAACCAAGGAGAGGGTTAACTTTTCCTGCTGCAGATTTCTGACCGTCGTCAGAAAGCACGAGGTAGACACTATGCCCATATATGCCGTTACTCTCTCTCTCACTCGCTCTACACACACTCCGTACGCACGCACACACACACTCCCTACGCACGCACACACACATGCAGGCCCTACTATTGTCTTAAAGTGATAGATGCAGACACTTATGCACAAATATAAACTTGAGTCCTACGCTACACTGGAATCTCTGGTTAGAGCCTCTGCAGAGGTATAAATCCTGCTTTAGACTGTTTTAATTTTTTGCCAAGTCTACCTAATAAAACTGAGCGTAGCCTACATCTGTAACACACAACATTTAAATTTCAGAACTTGGCAGCAAGTCGCACAATACACTGCATTTCTCAGTGTTACATTAAGACAATGGGGGCAGCTTCATTGAAACAGTTAATAGGCCTACCTGCAGTCCTAAATATAGGTACTGCAGGGGCTACTGCTCAACTGTGGGTGTAACACAGTCATTACACGCTTGATAGTTTCAGGACAATCAAAGCCCCTACAAAGATCTCTACTAATGATGTGCATCAAAGTATCTCTTTCCACTTGCACTGCATTTATTTAATTATGTATGACAGCACAATAAATATTCTACAATTAGTACATATTTACTAAAAAGCACAAGTGAAGTGTTTCTATGTGTTGAATTCTGAAAAAATACTTGTGTGTTAATCCACAGATAAGATTTGTGACCAAATCAGTGATGCCGTGTTGGATGCACACCTCAGACAAGACCCTGATGCCAAAGTGGCATGTGGTAAGTCTTTAGATGGCAATGCAAGCTGACCGTAGAGTATTGATTGTTGAAGCATTCATGTGCAAGCTAAAGCATTTAGCAAAACAGAGGTGAGGTCTATTTAATAATGTTATAATGTGTTGAATCTTTTGTTCCTCTGTTGGAAAATGATTTCTAATGTATCTTATATGGTTCCTGTGAGGTGCACCCCGTTTCCACCAGTCATTAACATCCGTCCTAAGAGGTCGGATCAAAAGTGGACCGCTCTAAGTACAGGTGAAAACACTCTCAGGACGCATTGAGATCCGATCACAAAAAACTCTTTTGCAGGTGGTTTGAGCTGCACGTGTCCATATTCTTGTTGCAGTGGGGACGGGAATGTGTCCTCCGCCATATTAAAGAAAACCTACTCAACTGTGAGCGGAATAATGCAATCATTCAAAGTATTTCTCATGTCATAGAAACCACTGAGTGAATCGTGTGTTCAGGATGTCATTCTCATATACTACTAGTGACGTGTCTGTGTTGTTGTTTCTGTGCTGGCTGCTCTTGGCTGTTGCCATGAAAAGGCCTCCATTAGGCCTAAAAATTTGTATTTTTAGTTAAATGAAATTTCCTTGAATTCACCACTATGTGAGATATTGCAACAAAACTTCCTGCTGTTATGTCGTCTCCTGTTATTTTAGTCTTGCGTTGCCAAAGCTACACAGCGCTGTCAGACGTAAGATGGTAAAATAAGTGGTCAAAGCAGCGGCTGTCAAACGGTGTCATTTTCTATAGATTCTTCATAATGAAAGTCCCCCGTTACTTTGGTATTTAAATGCTTTATTATGAAGCAGTAAAATTAGGAAATCTTAGGGCTGTAATGATATGGGAAATAAAAATACAAAAATCGCAACACTCAGTGTTGCAGAGTGAGAAGGAAGAATCTCGACACACCCCTTCCAACTCCCAGAGCTATCCTTCCCGTCCAGATCCAATGCTACCACATCTTTAAATTACTATTAGTATTTTGGTGCCTTATTCCCAGGCAGAAGACAGAGGTATGCTAGCTAGGTAAATTATCATTAGATTAGTCGTCTATCTATACAGTTAACGTTACTGAACAATTTTTGGGTTAGCCCAGAGTTGTTAACCATGGTCAAAACAATCAGACTAAAAATAACTGAGCGTGAACGGTGTCATAATCTTATGTTACCCACCAAGAGTTACATAATTTAGCTTTAGCTACTTGTCAACCAGCACCTTTACTGTAAGCACCAAAGCACTTTTCCTCTTCGTTCCCCCTACAGGTTGGGAGCGGAATTGTCCATTACTGTTACATCATCATTATTCTTATGTCTCATTCCAATGAGTTAATGAACCACTGAAACAATTTTGGAAACAATTTTTTAAGGATCAATTGATTTTGAAATCAATCAATATAAATAAATAAGGTATCTATTGTATAACTGTGTTGCAAAGTGGGATGTAATCAATGACAAAACATTGCCATGTGGCAGAAAAAATGTTGTATTATGTTTACTGAGAACCCCCCCTCCCCCAAAAAAGAATTAAGGTTTGTGTTGAATTGTGGGTCAAAAATTGTGATACGAACCAAACCCTGGGTTTGGTGTATCGTTAAATCTTTGCACATTTTTATAGTTTTCTCTGGTTTAATGGTGAGAAATTTTCAAATTACTCTGTGGTGCATACCTGAATACACGGCAGAAATACAGGTGATTTAAATGGCAAGATAGCTACATTTGCTGTTTGTTTCATGGGCTTTACCTTAACCTCAGGCTATTGCTTAGCAGGCTAAACTTGTTTGACACATTCATTTTAATGGAACATGTGATTTCTTGACCACAGTCACTGTAGGGGAGTGGTTTTGTACTATGTTTGAACAAACATTGGCCCACAACGTCTGCTTTTAGGTTAATTCTATGCCTTATGTTTCACTGCTTGAATGTTGATGAGGTAGAAATATTGCAGCACACATTTTGGTAATTTGATTCTGCTGGAATGGAAAGATTAATTTGTTGCATCAGCCAAAAGGGGGATGTGACTAACAGTTTACATCTGCATCAAGGCCTAACGTTGCATATGGTTGCTTTAGATGTTGGTGATACAGCTGCAACAATTATTCAGTTAACTGGTCAAACGAAAATAAATCACCAACTACTTTGATAATTGACGTATACTTAATTCTCTTTCACCTCCTTGTTTTTAATGATGTGTTCTAAGTCTCACTCTCATCCCTCACACTGCATGTCATTGTATCCTCAGAGACTGTTGCTAAGACGGGGATGATCCTGCTGGCGGGGGAGATCACTTCCAGGGCCAACGTTGACTATCAGAAAATTGTCAGGGACACAATCAAACACATAGGCTATGACGACTCCTCCAAAGGTACAGTGATGAAAGTAGTTGAGTGAAACAGTCATGTAGTTAAAGCCTCTTTCTTAAATACAAACTTGAGCATTGCTCGGTGAAGTTAGTCAAGTTTGTCAGTGATTAAGATGTAGGTTTGCATCAAATCATACAAAGGGTTTCAGCAGTTCTAGTAGAAGTAATAGTAGCAAGGGTAGTAGTAGTATTGTCCTGAATATATATATATATATATATATATATATATATATATATATATATATATATATATATAGTGAGAATTAGAGCTTTTTCACACCTATACTTTGTTTGCTTTGGTCCGAATCAGTTGATGAGTTTGTAAACTTAGAGTGATTATCCCTTGGTTGGGTTTTTTGCACCAGCAGGGCAAACAAACTCTGTGCAATTTAACAGAGGTAAACGAGGAAGGTGTAAAAGCCCCCTTTTTAATATTGTGGACTCAAATGATCCCACATTGCGTTATAAAATGTAGCGATCGATCAAACTATTATTATTATGCACTGTGAAGACTAAAAAAAGGTACATTTAGAATCCTTTTGAGTGTGAGTGACCAGAGTTCTGTCTGAAATAGATTTGTGAATTCCCTGTAGTAAGAATGACATTAAAGTAGCTGATAGCCTAAAAGCAGTTACTGTAGGCTACCTGTTCAAGGGGCACCGATAGTTAGGATTTAGTCAAGTGAATAGTTTTAATTTGACATTACTCTATTGTGAATGAGACAAATGTACACAGATCTGCTCCATATATGTTCACATGGGATGAGACAGATTTAGTCGATGTGTAAACTGCAAGAGTTATTTTTTATTTTTTTATAAATGGAGTGCATATTTGAAGGAGTATTGACATGTGAAACAGTTGACTCTGTAGTCTTGTTCTACAGGCTTTGACTATAAGACCTGCAATGTGCTGGTGGCTTTGGAGCAGCAGTCCCCTGACATTGCTCAAGGTGTTCACATGGATCGAAAAGAACAGGATGTGGGAGCCGGTGACCAGGTTGGACGGATCATATATTTCTGTTTGTGTTTGACACGCAACTGTAGCTAGAAATATGTTATTTTAACCTGTATTTATTGTATACTGTGATTTGTGACTGCACCTCTCACAGGGTCTGATGTTTGGATATGCCACCGATGAGACTGAGGAGTGTATGCCCCTTACTATTGTTCTGGCTCACAAGCTGAATGCCAAGATGGCTGAATTGCGCCGAAATGGAATGCTGCCGTGGCTCCGACCCGATTCCAAAACTCAGGTAGGACAAGGATACGATGCCTCTGCTTCTACACAGTCCATTACGTAGAGAATAAAACACTGTAATGTAGGTTGTCTTTGTCACTTTTTGGAATAATTGATTTTATATGTGCTTTCTTTCCTAATATACATTTTTAAAGATGGCATTCACATATTGGCCCTCATTTATCAACCTAACGTAGAAACCTGCGCAGATCATCATCTTTTGACAGGCTTCACGTGTGATTCATGAAACGTTCGGCTCACACCAATCCGAGCGTAAGAACGGTCGTACATTGATAAATGCAGTGGCTGAAAACAAATTGTAATTTAAATATCAGTCCCCAATATATTCTCTCCCCTAGTATTCACAACATGGGCAAATGTAATCCGGCTAAGAAGCGCCACTTTTCAGAGGTGGAGATTAAAACTCTATCTGTTTAATTTGCAGTAATGTGTGTATGAAATGGCAGCCTAAAACTGGTATTGAAGGCTGTAGAAAATGCTGACTGGAAAGAGATCACAGATGCAGTCAGCAGTGTTGCCATAGTAAATCGGTCTAAAGCCTGTCTCCTTCGTATAGTCCCCTGTTGGGGCTGTGCAAGACACTGCTCTCTGGGCATCGGGTTAGCTGGCTCCATCACTACATTTATGGCACCTTGTTTTCCTGCGCTATGTAGTGCAAAAGCCCACAGGCTAAAACAATGTTGCAGACTTTTTCTGGCGTGTATAGTAAGGTCCCCCCCGCTGATGCAAGACAGAGCTATCTGCCCTTAATCAATCCAATAGAACGCTCCCCCAGGGCCCATGTGTGTATGTGTGCATAGAGGTCTTCTAAAAGAGCTAGATCTGCCATTGCCAATAATGATAAACTGATGATTATTCCTTCTCCTGTTAAACTGATCATATGCTGCACCGCAAGTCCCCACTGACTCAAAAACTTGCATACGTACGCCGGTTTTACGCTTGTTTTCTGTTGTACATTTTTTTTTGTAAATTAGGGCCATGGTTACTGCTGTAGATGAGCTGCAGTGATTATTTTCATTATCTGTTGATATTTTTTCTATACGTCATAAGATGTCAGAAAATGGTAAATTTAAGAAAAGTTCTCAGAGCCTAAAGTGACGTCTTTCAGTGGCTTGTTTTGTCTGACTTAACCAAAACGTTTTTGTTTTTTTCGCCCTCAGGTGACTGTTCAGTACAGACAGGACCGAGGCGCCATGATGCCATTGCGTGTCCACACCATTGTGGTCTCTGTGCAGCACGATGAGGCTATAAGTTTGGACGAGATGCGCAGATGTCTAAAGGAGCATGTGGTGAAAATGGTTGTTCCCGGTGGCTACCTTGACGATGAAACCATATACCACCTGCAGCCCAGTGGACGCTTTGTCATTGGTGGACCACAGGTGAGACAAGAATGCTTTTTACTATTAACAGATCCATTTTTTAAAAATGTGGATTTTATTGATCACATATTGTCCAAGTCTTGAGATCTTGTAACTACATTATTGTACATTCCCACAAGAAAAATAATAATAAAGCGGTCTTTTAATACTTTGGTCAGAATGGACAAAATCATGCAAAATGTTTTTGTCTCAGATAGACTATAAAGTCCTGTTTCTTCCCACAGGGTGATGCTGGTCTGACTGGGCGTAAGATCATTGTCGATACTTATGGGGGTTGGGGTGCCCATGGAGGCGGAGCCTTTTCTGGGAAGGACTACACAAAGGTGGATCGCTCTGCTGCCTATGCTGCCCGCTGGGTGGCCAAATCTCTTGTGAAAGCTGGGCTCTGCAGGCGCGTGTTGGTCCAGGTGAGTGTACAATATATCACAGTGTTAAAGTGATAACTTGATCCAAATCTATATTACAGTATCAAAGACTAAACCACCTGTAGGCTTGAAGGTGGCTGTTAAAAGTTGGTAGTTTTCTACTCGAGAGCAGCAACTGTGGTTAGCTTGAATTATTTGCTCACACAACATCCTGTTGTCTGTCAGATTCCACTGCAAGAGTGGTGCGTGAAGTTTTTCCTGCGCTGAAAACTTTACTTATATTTACTTTAGGTATCCTATGCTATTGGAATTGCCCATCCACTCTCTATCTCCATCTTCCACTATGGGACCTCCCAAAAGAGCGAGAAGGAGCTGTTGGAAATTGTGATGAAGAACTTTGACCTCCGTCCAGGAGTTATTGTGAGGTATCCTGTGGGGTCTAATTTTAGCTACTAAACATGCAGTTAAGATCCTCACTACACACATTTTACACATACTTACTATAAATCAGTTTTTGTTTCTGTCTCAGTGATCTTGACCTGAAGAGGCCCATCTACCAGCGCACAGCAGCTTATGGTCACTTTGGTCGTGACGGCTTTCCATGGGAGGTGCCCAAGGTGCTGAAATACTGAACCCCTCCACTATCCTCGAATCAAGCGGGTCTTAGGTGTACTGCAGATATTCCTGTCTGTCTACTTTCCTCCTTTTTCCTCCACCTCCCACCTCTTTGTCCTCACACACAAACACAGCCACATCACCACAACCTCCACCTGTTCGTATTGTACACTTCTCTATGAGATAAAATCATTTCAGTTGCAGATATTAAATTGAACCAAAATGTTGGATAAATTGTTCATACAGATTTAAGCAGTGCTACAAGCTTATATTCATTTTTGCTCTGGCAGCTTGCCTTATTTTTTTCTATGTTTAATGGTCATCTAGTTTCCTGACACTGCTAGTTATAAGTGGATTAACTTAACAAATTTAAACCATATTTATAGCATATTTCCAAAACAACCACATGGGTATTGATTGTGATTTGTAAGCCATGTTTGGTATTCCAAAGCTTTTAAATTCAGAATCTCACTGCAGTTTAGTTGTAGAAGTGATCAGTAGTTGACATCCTCTGTTGCTTTTTCTTTAATTAATGGCAACACCTAACTTTGTTGGATTTATGGCAGTTTAACATTGAAAAAACATCAGCTCTGTTCCACTCACACCCTCCCCCTCTCTCTTTTTGAAATGTTGATGGCACAAATTATTCTTTTTCTCACATTTTTTTAATTTTGTGCTATCCCTTCAGGCAATTTTATTTCTGACGTTTTACTTTTTAGAACTCATTCTTTTTTCCTTTTTTTTAGAAGTCAAAAGCTGCTATTTACCTTGTGGTTATGTTGGGCTGCACCATGAAATCACTCAATTTTTGTAATTTATTTTGTTGGTTTAAATGCCATGTGAATGTTCAAATGATGTTAAATGTGTCAATGTCCTACTGACCAAGATAAAGGCATGGGACAGTACTCCCTCACCCTTCCTGAGATTGACTCTGGGTGTAGCTACAGAGAAACCCAGCTCAGTCGCCTCTGGGCAGAGGCTGCCTTCATCTCATGGCAACATTGTACTTGAAATAAGTTGTTGAATGGTGTTTAACTATTGTGGGACCTAACAAGGAAGGACATTGTTTTCACTCAGTACAGTCTTGACACATTTTTAATCACCTGCACACAATGTGAAAGGTGGGTTGGCATAGAAGAACATGACAAGAAGAGCCACAGACAGACCAAGACAAAGAGAGAGAGAAAGGCAGCACACAGTCAGCATAGACAATGTAATACTTGGTATTACTGCTCTTGTCTTCTCAGCAAAATAAGTTTTGTACACACAAAGAAGTGGGATCACAATATGTTGCTGTTAGGTTTGAATCTTCCACTGGAATTGCACAGCACATTGGTTCATAGAGATACCAAAAGTGGAAAAAGCCTCTATGTACAGGGTTTTATAGACAGTAGTTCCAAAATGAATGTTGAGCTTGAATCGGAAGCTAATTTTGTATTAATTAATTTGTTTTTAAAACACCATATCCAATGGGTCATGGATGGCACAAGTCATATTTTTCCTGATTGTTACTCTTTAAACAATCCGGGTTTGTCGAGTTCGCCCCTCTCATTGTTCTTTTTGAAAGCTTTTAAAGAATGCATATAAAGTGGAAAAAGATGTGTGCCAGATTTAACTGATATTTTGCGAGTTCACAATATATGCTTTTCCGGTTGCCCCCTTGACTTTAATCCTAGATGTGTATTTTCACAATGTAGTTACAGAGTTGAGGCTAAGCAAGCTGTAAGCCTGAGTGAGGTTGGTATTCACCTTTTAAATCACAGTTGGTACTTTGTCTGATTGTGTGCAAATTGGGTCGGTCTAAAAATCATCATGCAGCTAGGTGGTACTGTGTCCTCACATACACTAAAATACATTTTCTTCTACTACTGTGATAATACTGATAGTTTGGGTCCTCTGGCGTCACCTCGTGGTGCTTTGGGCATACTGCAAAGAAACCTCAGCTAGGAACCATAGAGTGGTGCTGAGCATTTTAGATTATGGCAGAGTTATAATCCAATGAAATTACATAACCTCGCAAAGATTTCTTTAAAATAATGTTTGCATCCTTTGCTCATCCACAGACGAGACAAATGATTGGTTGGGTGTTGTACAGAGAAACCAGCCTGTTTACATCGTCTCCTGTGGGGGTGAGAGTTTTTCTCTGTTAAATCATTTTTTAAGTATTAGAAGTTAAGTCTGTCAGTGTGGTTGGTGAATGTGTAAAAGTGCCTTGTCATTTTTTTTTTTACCTATCCCCTGCCCCCAAATATTGAACACCCCTCCCTAGTTTTTACCCTTAGGTTGCAAAATCTCCTTCAATGATTCATACTGAGGAGTCTGATAAGTTGAGTTTCTCTTTAAAAATAAACTGCGCTATTCCTTGTGCTCATTGGCTGTGCTTTTAGCTATTTATTTTGAATCATAAAGCAGATTCCATGACATATATACATATGACCCTTAATAAGTTACAATGATAATTTCAACAGTTTCTTTTGTAAATGAAATGGTAAAACATTAAGGTAGAAGTAGGTATTGGTATAAAGAAGCTGTGAAGATGATCACTTCGCCTGTCATTGACAAGAAAACATGAGATTAGTTTCTATTCTGGCTGTCAATCATACTACTACAGTGTTTTGATTACCATCAGCGATATACTGTAATTACAGACACCTTTACACTCTGTAGTTTTTGTTCTATAAAAACATTCACTTTCCTTTTGAAACCGCCAATACTAAAGTTCAGGTTCAGAAGCCTTTACCCCTAAAGTTGGATTTTTACTATCACCAAAATAGTGTGCTGTAATGACCTATGCATGCCAGTGTTTGACAAATGAATACACGGTAAATAAATCTGAAATTTTAAAAAAACTTTTTAATGGCAGATGAGAAGACCAAGCCAGTGATGTTATTTTAGCACATTTGGATAATTCTCCTGAGATCATCTGCTTGTGGTAAAGATTATAAGAAGAAGCTTAAGAGCGGATGAAGCTATGAAACTATATATAGAATAGATATTTAAGTATACAGAACATTTGTGAAAGAGTTTCCCTTTTATACTAATCATCCAACTTTCTGATCCTACAGTTTGTATATCTGTTCAACATTCCTTTTACTCCTGAAGTTCAAATAATCCTTTTTGTCCATGATATTTTGTCAAGCTAATTGCTGGTTTTCTTCACTCAGTGCATACAGTACAATGCAAATGTATTTGAAAGAAATGCTATTGGACAGAATGCCATAGATGTCAAGCAGTAAGAGAAATAATTGCAGTGACTTTAAAAGATCTGGGTCGTCCATGGGGACACCAAGGTTGACTCAGTGACTTTTATGTCCCACCCTGAAAAGACAAATTCAGAGAGATTTGATACGCCGTTGTGTGTTCTATTGTGTGTGTGTAACTAAATATAAATATGGAATTAAGTATCTTACATCTTAAAGTGTGTCGAGAGGCTTCCAGGCATATCTCTGACAGTAGAACACAGTCTGCATAGAGTAGACAAAGTGCAAATGTTATTACATCGGAGCATTCAGAAGCTAAACAAGTTCACAGCTTGATGGTATTTTACTTACGCCACATCTCAGGGCAGTCTTGATGTCTCTGCACCTGTATGTTGTCAAAGTGCATGGGTCTGACAGTGGAAGAAAAAAGGCCATTTGAATGATAATTGATTTGTTGATAGACAAGAAATGTATTCATTTTGATAATTGATTAATCATCCTTTGTCATGTAAACATTAGCTGGTACCAGCTTTTAAATCAAATGTGTGCCAAGTGTGTTCTGTTTTATATAATTGTAAATTGAGACGAGCTTTCTCATAGGGGCCCTTTTTAAATGGTCAAATGGGTGTAAATAATAATGTTATTCAAGCAATAACCTGCACTGACCTACAAGAGGAGCCTCTTGCCCTTTACACAGCTGGATGAGAGAGCAGATGGCCTGAGGGGTGGCGTAGCTCAGGATTGCCTCCAGCACCGTCTTTGTGAACTTGCCAATGACAGCTTCACACTGATCTTGGTAGGTGGGGGGTAAAAGATGACAAATCTCCTCCAGCAGCTTGATCAAAGCATCCTGCAAAGGTTATAGAGTGGAAGGTGCATCATGTTTCCCAAAAGTCGTCAGTGCTGTGTGCTGTATTGATTTTCTCCATAAGCACATGTGTTCCTTCGCTGTATGATTGTAACTCACCTCAGTTCTTTCTTTAGGCAGCAATTCCTCCAAAGTCTTGATGAGAAAAATGCAGAAGGTACATGTTGTTGTGGGCTGCACCTGATTGACACAAATGGCAGAGGGAGTCAAGCACAAAGAGCCTTTACATACATGATGTTATTCTTTTCAAATGTGTCTCTTTCACTTCCATCCATTCATCTTCTTCCACTTATCCGGTATCAGGTTGCGGAGGGAGTTGTACTAGTAAGGGAGTCCTCTTTCACTTTGGACTTTACTAACTTTTTCCCTGGTCACAGCCACCTGAAGGGTCTCCTTGACAAAAACGTGGAGCATCTTCTCCTGCTTTCCCCAGGAATCACAGAGCCCGAGGAGTTTGCAGATCTCTGCTGGTTTCTACAGAGAGAGATGTATAGAACCATCAGTAGCATCACTATTTTATTGCAGATCTCATTCTGGGAAAGTCAACCTAGACGATTAATCTAGCATGCTACTTACTACAGCACCAGCAATGAAGTTGATGGCCACTGGAAGCATCTTCTCCACCTCTTCTTTACAGATTTTGGCAGTACTAGCTGGTCCAGGCAGATGGTCACACATATTTTCAATGCCATCTATGATCTTTTTCTGAAAAAAAAAGTTAGGTGTGTGTTGTTTAAACTTGGTCCACAGGACAATGGGCCTATTATGGGTATAAATCTAAACATCATTGATTTTATGCAACAGTATTCCCTCTGCTAACTAAAATCAAAGGCCAGAAGATTGAGTGGACAGTTGTGCTAAATGTGGTAGTTTTGGCATTTGTTTTGTGGTGCTCATAGCATAGCAACTTGGTTTCCCTACAGAGAAAAGAGGATCTCTGAGTTCAGGTGAGAAACAACTTTCATTAGACAATATAAATAGGCAGTGACAAAGCACTTAACAAAGATAAGGGGATTTATTCATTGTGTGTGCTTGAATACCACCGTATGCATGGCTGATTGTGGAGCCATGGAGATAACATATTGTGTTTTTTTTAATATTGACTTATGACTATGCACATAAGCACTATCAATAATATCAGTGAGCAAATATTAATCCTCTGGAGTTCTTTAGCTGCTTATTAAACTATTGTACTCACCTGGAGGTCTGCATTGGAAAACAGGTCAGCAAGGAGCGCAAATATCTGGGTGCAGTCCTGGCAGACATCCCCAGTCTGAATATAAAGTCAAAGTCACAAAATAAAAGTAAATCAACACTTTAACCAATCTGATCTCTTACACAATCCAGGTGCCTCGTTCTAAGTTGTTATATTTAATATACATTGTGTTTTATGAGGAAGAAGCTTGTGTGGGACTGCATCATCTGCTCGATTCAAGAGTGAAACATGTACCAGAAAGAAAAGACTTCCTGATTTTGAAGAAATTCAAAATCTCAGTTCTCTTTGTGAGAAGGCAACTACTGTATTTTTATACAAGTGTCGCATTGCTTTTCATTTCCTTGTGTACAGTTTCAATAATTGCAGAGTTTCTCTTAAAGAATGGAACAATGGTGTTGGAGTACCATATTGTTGTGTATAGTGCTGTTATTACGCCTCCGAAATAGCAGTGGTGAAAAGTAACTGCCGTATGTACGTTTACCAAAGGTATGTCCTTTTTTTAAGGGACTTAACAATTCTCTACAATTCTTAGAAATATTGTACCTTTTACTCCACTACATTTATCTGACAGATATAAATACTAGTTACTTACAGATTAAGATTTTACATAAAAACATATGTTCAGTTTAAAAAATTCAATACATTGTTTTAAACCACTTTTTCCCAACATTTTGCTTCTGAACCCATACAATAAAACTGTGTCTAGTTGGGGCCTCTTGAGATCAAGAAACTAGCTCAATCTCCATCAGCAGTAAAATGCTAATTATGTATTGGTGCATTATTAATAGTCAATTATGTTCTATATAATATATATTATCCCAGGAGCAAACCATTTAGTTTTAGTTTGATACTTAAACTACATTTGCAGATAATAATGTACTTTTACCCAAATATTTAATTAAGGACTTTCACTCGGCTGTATTGGTATTTAGATTGGAGGATCTAAATACTTCCTTTACCACTGCAAAATAGGGTGATAAATGCATTATAACATACAATTTTTGTACACAATATACAAAATACTTTCATAAATGATATATCTTGGAATTTATGGGAGATCATTAATTTCTTTATAACTATGTTCTTAAAAATGTGTTGTTTGGTAAGTCATGTTTCAGGAAGTTATAGTAGGATACAGTATGTAACATACAAACTGCACATCAAAATGTTTGTGTTTTGAATGCAAAATATAATTTTGTCATAAGAAATCAAAATCATGAACTTACTGCTCTCAGGGCATCTGGAACATTTTGCAAACCATTGACATTCAGAGCTAAAGTCAGAACTGCAGGGGGAAATATTTATCATTAATAATCCTCATAATATGTCTAATCATTTGACTTTTTAAAATATTCACTTCATGGTAAATCATCTTAGTACAATTAATTATAGTCTCACCACAGCCTTCAAGACAAACGAAGAGTAGCAAAGCAGTCTTGAGCGAGGCCATCTTCTCTTAGTTTCAGGCTTTTGGTTGAATGTCTGTCTTCCCTCCTGATGTCTGAACAGGGAACTGAGAGCATAGCTTATATTTGACAAGGCCCACCTGCCACCAATAGCTCCCACCAACCAGATGCTAGTGTGATAAGACTATTTTGTTTTGTAGCAGAGAGGAACTGTTTTTTTCTCAGTCCCTCAATAAGTTAATATTAGCCAGTTTCATATTCAGTTCCTCACATTAAGTGTGAACAACTTGATGTTGTTCAGATGTGTTTACAGATGTACTGTAATTATATTTCAAATATGCAGTGGCTGCATTGTTTCCAGTTTGGTTAATTCTAGCTGTGAACAATGACATATTTTACAGGTTTTTTTGTATAATATCAGCCACTCCACTATAAACGTTCACTTAAGTGTTTCTTAGGACTATCAGAGTTGGTGTTATGGTGAAAAAGGCTGCGTTGACTTGGCCCTGTTGTAGAGGAAAACAGCAGCACAGCTCCACATTATATCTTATAGAACTATTTTTAAAACCATAAATTACTATAGTATGTACACCTTGCAGCCCCACTTAAGATAATAGTTGTTTCCCCACACCTCAGTTTTGGTCAGAGCAACTCAAGTAAGACATAACACTGATTTAAAACACTCCCCTCAGCCTAACAGACATTGTAATGTATAAATAAATAACTAAAGATAACATGTAAGGCAGTCAGTATCACCTTAAATCTCATCATTGGATGTTTGTGGAACACACCTGTCATTCTGAATGGGATATATTATTTTGGCAACTCCTATTGGTAGCTTCAAATAACATATTGTGAGAGAGCAATGCATGTAACTACCATCCTGTCCTATCGATCTGACCTGGGGACACTTAGATGGATGGGCTGAAAGCAACACAGAGAGTGCACTAGTTTTTACTGCAGTCTATAAAAATCTTTGCTATTATAATAATTTGAAAGATGATATAAACACAGATACAAATTTGAGGGGCTTTAACATTTTACTAACATAACATTTTACTTTGATCTAGACTAAAATACAGTATCTTAAAAACTATTTAATGGATTGCTGTAAAAAAAAAAAATAATAATTAAAATTGCAGACATTTATGGTCCCCAGAGCAGGATTCCTACATACTTTGGTGATCATCTGAATGTTCCTCTGTGTTTTATGTGAAATGTCTCCACAACAATTGGATGAATTCCCATTAAATTTGCTTTACACATGTACCCCTCAGGATGAATTATTAATAATCATAATTAACTTGATATCCCTTAACCTTTCATCTGGTCAAAATTTGAATTTGTCAAACAGTTTGGTGCGTGACCAAATTTATTTTTAACGAAGGAAATGGTGATGATTCACCGCCAACACATAATGTATCAGGCTGAGAGAGGAGCATGGTCAGGTAAACACAAAAGATTGGTTAAGCTGTGTATGTTTAGCCTACAGTTACTATAGTTTATATGGCTAATGTCATTTAACTTTGATATTAAAGTTTATATGTAAAATAACCCTAACCTTACTGTAATAATTATAAATGATTGGGATTAATCAGCTAAGACAGATAGATAAATAGGTAGATCCACAGTTCATATCTAGCTATTGTTTATTTAACCGTTATCCTCCTACTTTCCCTAAACCAGCCCATACCCCTGTACCACAGGATAAATCTAAGTGTTCCTGGGTTTAATAACCAGTAAGACACACAGCGCAGGGAGGACCTAGACCTTCTCATTCAGGAACAGAATCGGATAGGGTGCCCGGGAAGCGGGGCATCATACAGGATGGCTTCCTGAGTGTTTGTTATGCATTGTTACACTATCCTTCGCATCATCCACAGAGTAACTCAGGAGTAGGTACCCATTCGCCACTTGGCCTTCTTGGCCTTCCAAGACCAGGAAGACCTGGAGGTAGTATCCCTTGGGTTTACATGGCTGGCAATTCACGCAGCCTTCATGCGAGCAGCTGGAGCAAGCAACGACTACCATGTCCGGTTCAAGCCACCCAGCAGCCCTAATAGCCCTAAAGCAACATAAATAAATGTTCCCTTTATTTATCCTGCAGGCTGTTTGTGACCATCATGGCCGCTTCATTAACACGTACTGTATGTGTGCTGGCCTGGGTCAGTCCATGACTAAACAATCCTCTGCCATACAGGAGGTCTACTCTCCTCCAGAGCACTTTATCCATGCAGA
Source organism: Etheostoma perlongum (assembly GCA_026937815.1). Classification (NCBI taxonomy): domain Eukaryota; kingdom Metazoa; phylum Chordata; class Actinopteri; order Perciformes; family Percidae; genus Etheostoma; species Etheostoma perlongum. The sequence goes on from CM049386.1 coordinate 13,796,975, forward strand.
CGGAGGGTACCTGTGCCTCCAACATTCATTTCTGCTTACAAGAGGCCAAAACAAGGTGCAGAAGCCCAACACACCAACTACCATCTTTCCACGGCACGCTTCAATATAGAGCTTGCTTTTGGGAGGTTGAAGACCACATACCGGGCCATCTTCCTGCATGTGCTGAAGGTGCACCACATCTTTGTACCTCATGTAAGTAATTCCTCAACAGGATTTTGTTTAGTATTGAAAAGAGTGAATTAACCAGGATACATTTTTTTTCAGGAGGTATTATTTCTTCTTCTTTTTTCCTCCTATATTATAATTTCCGGTCCTAGCAGCATGTGTCATCTTGAATAACATCTGCTTTAGAGCTGGTGACAATGTTGTCCCAAAACCTCTGTTAGTACACTTTTATCATCTCACTTACTATAGATTGATTGATTGATACAATGTTATCTTATTGCTTTGCAATTTTTTTTTCTTATAGGGTATTATGTCATAATAGTTTTTACTGTCATTGTAAAGATCATTTTCTTATTTATTAGGTCATTATTATTATTATCTAATCACTGTTTGCACTACACTGTGAATGTTTGTTTGCATTTGTTCAATGCATATGCTTTTTATAATGCTTTTAATGTTTTGCTGCTGCATGCGATTTTATCGTATACCTGAATCTTTTAAATATATTGTGTGTATAGTGTGTACATTTTTATATTGTGGGAAACGTTGCAACTTAAGAATTTCATTGCATGGTGTACAATCTGTGCATATGACAAATAAACATCTTGAATCTTGAATCTTGAATTATTGTGTTGCTAGGAGTTGTTAGAAACTCTAGCTGCAAACCAATTTTCATCATTGTCAGGTTAAACTTGTCTTACTTGACAGATTTGATGGAGTTTTGTCCTCAACAGCTTGGTCTTTTGTCTCATCTGTGCCTGCTGCTTTGTGAGTGTTTTCTGACTCAATCCTGTGTATTTACTAGAGTCATTACAGGGATTACAAGTCATACAATACAGGTCTATAAACTTCCTGCTTCCTGCTTCTTTTGAAAACTAAATGACTTAAAAGGTTCCAACATTTTAAGGCAAGGCAAGGCAGCTTTAGATGTATAGCACTTTTCAGACACAAGTCAATTCAAAGTGTTTTACATAAAACATGCAAGAGTATTTATAAAAAAACATCTGTCCAGGCCATACTAAAACTTTTTTAACCATCTTTATAGCCTTCTGATAAAATTCTATCAACCTTATAAATGGCTTCAATGGAAGCCTTAGAAACAAAATTTGAATTAGTAAATGTATTTGAACATGCCAAATGTTGCATGCTAAATGTCAGCATGTTAACATATTTATTATGCTAACTGTAAGCATGTTAAGACCAGATTCTAAGTTCAGTATATAAGCATTCAGCCTAAAGTGTACAATTCAGCGTGTATTGTTGAAATCTGAAAAAGTATTAACATCTTTGAAGTGTAACAACCAGAGGTGGAATGTAACAAATTGTTTATTGTTCTGAAGGAAATTTGTCTTGGACAAATACATTATCTGCTGTTTAGGAAAATACAAAATAACATAGTACATACATACAATACATACATACATACCTACAGTACACAGACTGTCACCAGTCTGCATGAACACCCTCTGAACACAGGGCATAGCGATCGGTCACAAAAAGCCAAGCAAACATACAGCAGAATGATGTGTGTCTGTGTAGCCCACAGAGCAGCTCCGCAGTTACATGTACTGAGGTACAGCTGAAATGTATTTACTACAATAAATACAGAAATATGACTCTTAATAATCATAGCAGTGGGTATAATGGAATGACATAATGAACGGTGGCAATTATAGTAACAGTAAAGATGATAGAACTATGACTAATAATAATAATAGTAGTGGGCATCGAGGAGGACCACAGCAACAGCCACGATCCAAATGCCACCACAATCCAAGGGAATCTGGGAGGCAGGAAAGCACAAGGACTCCGGGGAAGAAACATGCATTATTTGGACATAAATGCATACAGGTGGAGAGAGAGAGGAGGAGAGAGGAGCCCAGTGTGTCATAGGAAGTCCCCCGGAAGTCAAAAACTATAGCAGCATCCAAGGTAAACCTGAGCCAGTCCACCATTAACTATAAGCCTTATCAAAAAGGAAGTTTAGAGCATACTCTTAAATGTTGAGATGATTTTTGCGTCCCGAACTAAAACTTGGAGCTAGTTCCGCAGTTTCCTGCCCACATGGTAAGGGTCTGAGAATAACACAGCTGTCTCAATTTTTCTTACATCCTTCTAAAAGTTTTCTTGCACATATTAAGTAGTACCGCTTCAGATGGTGGCTGCCTTACTATAGTCATTTAAAGTTGTAAATTATGATATACAAATATTTTTTATAGAATTTCCTGAAATACAGAAAACATTCAATTATGTCATTACCATGCTGTCCACAGTGTATTGTGTCAACTAGACAGTTTAACATGGTTTTCATAACTAACATAAAAATATCAATCAGTTATTTGTCAGTTATAGCAGGAATGAATAAATATATCTGATATATTTTGCTGTGTACAGTCGCTTGTTCAACAGGATTGGTTGTTGCCATAGACCAGAGATCTTCAACAGGGGGTCCGGGACCCCTAGGGGTATCCAAGAAAATTAAACTATCTTAACATTAATCCAACATATTATTAACAAATACAAATCAGCTTCACAATTTTTGTGGAAAAAACAAAACAACTGATGATAGGTTTACTGGCCTATACGTAAGGCAGTCACTAAGAACCACAGATACAGTTCATCATAGAATTCACTGTGCCACATGTATGTACGGATCAAGTTCTCACCACAAATGAACCCCTCCAGAGTTTGATTGATAGTGTACCTCTATAGACTATCTCTTCAAGCAGGTCTCGGTACCCTTGTTTGGTCCGCTTTTGGCGCGCACCAGAGTTTGCTGAGTTCTCACCTGCCCAAACAAACTGCGCCAGCGGGACAAACAAACTCTAGTTCGATTCAACCAAACTAAAGGCTGTCAATGTGAAAACACCCTAACTGTACATGTACTGTATGCCTAAGTGGTGCATAACTACCTTTTTATCTTGAACTGAATGGTTTCCTAAACATGTCTCTTGGCTTATCTTTATTACCAGTAGTTTATGGTAGTGCAAGTGTGTCATTCCAGTAATTCAAATCTCTGCAGCAGGTCTCTCTCAGATAAGTTTGATTATCTGGAATTTTATACTATACAGTATTATAAACCAGCTTCAGGTAACAAAAGATTGATCTTTGTATTGTTACAAAAGTACCAGTCAAAGGTTTGGAAACGCTTTCTTGTTCACTTGAATGGGAAAGTGTGTAGAAACTCTTGACTGGTACTGTAGGCAATTTGAGCACTTTTACAACATTGAATTGTACCTTCTGTTGAGAATACAGTGAGGTAAGTAGCATAAAGCACACTTACGGAAAGTAAAAACGAGAGGTGCTGAAAGAGACTGATAGTTTACTGTTGTGTCTCTTTGCTGTTGAGTGTTCCTGGCGTCACAATAGCTTTCTAAAGACAATAGGATTCTTTGATAGTATAGCAACATTTTGTTCCCCTCGTAGTTTGTTCTTTCTCACATTCCAGTTATTAATTTTAACCCTTCCTCAAGGCTTCAAATGTGCCACAGAAACAGCAAGTTTAAGAATGAGCTCCAGGTTAATTACAAGCTTTTCTTTACCAAATATAATAATTTTGTCTGTGCTGTCAATCACCACAGAATGTAAAACAAACATTTAAAATTAGAGCAAGCAAATGACTACTGTTATCTGTCTTTTATTGCATCTGTTTATCCACATAATCAATACATATTTCTGAGATTCAACTAAGCGTCTTTGTGTCTGTGATTTTAGAATAAAGCAGATGTCCAATAGAAAAGGTTTTACCAAAACATAATGTAACATTTTAATTCTAGTTGTAAGATGTGAACAAGCTTAGTAATGCAGCTGTTTTTTCATTAAAGGTGCTCTATTATATAGCATTTTCAGGTTCATACCTTTATTTTGTATTTGTACTAAAATATGTTTACATGCTTTAATGTTAAAAAAAACACTTTATTTTTCTCATACTGCCCATGGCTACTGCACCTGTGTTCACCCTCTGTCTGAGAAGGAGCGCCTGTCTCTTTAAGCCCCCCTCTCAAAAAAGCCCAGTGTGCTCTGATTGGTCAGCAATCCGCATTAGAGGATGGATACCCGACCCGAGCCCGACGGGACCCGACGGTACCCGACGGGTCGGGCCGGGTTCGGACAGATTTTTAGAAAGGATGCTCGGGTTCGGGTCGGGCTCGGTCACATCAGCGCGATAAGGCATTGGACATTTTGAATTTAAAACAGCTTAAAATAAATGTCAAATATTACCCTAACATCCGTCTACCTGTGTGTTGTGACAACGAAAGACGTGCGTATTAAGCTCCATGTGGCAGCGCAACGATGGAAGATGTTAAAAAGAAGTTGGCCGCAGGAGATTTTAAAACTATTGAAAACGAAGGAAAGTCAGCTGTGCATTGATGCGCTCATCTGTTGACATTTCCGAATGCCTTCCTACAATGCTTAATAAAAGCGGCTTTCCACACAAACAAACGTACATGTGTCATTAGTATGAGAAACAAATGCGATTTTAACTGTGTCGGGCTCGGGTCGGGCTCGGACAGAAATATCTTAATGCCTGTCGGGCTCGGGTCGGGTTCGGTTACTGCTCTGTCGGACGCGGGTCGGGCTCGGACAGAAAAATCCGGCCCGATCCGCACTCTAATCCGCATCTCACTCCTGAAGAGAAATTTTAGTGAATCTGCTGATGGTCTGGATTGTGTGATACTTCTGGAATGTTAGACCATACGTCGTGCCATTCAAGATCACTACTCAGGACTGGGCAATCGTGTGCCACAGAGAGTGCCCAGATACTCTCAATAGGTAGGGCAGAGTGGTCACATATCACTAAGAACTGATAAAGTCTGGACAGTTCTGGATAGGATGGATGGACAAAGGCCTCTGCCAAGGGACATGTATCCCTTGAGTGCTGATCTTAATTGAAGGTAAAAGAAAAAAGAGGAACGTGGTAGACTGAATGTGTTCTACAAGTCAGAAAAAGGAAATAATCCAACTTTGCTAAAAAATGTCTTTTAGACAATAAACTCCCCTTTGTTCCCATTGTGTGGCTGTTATCAGCCTCCTCCCGATCAGGAGTGCTATATAATTGAATATAGGGGGGAAGGTGTGCCAGTTACAAGCTATATGGCAGTATGTTTTCAGCTGAACAAGCCGAACAACAAGTTTTCCACATAAGATGTGAGACAATGGGGCCAAAGCGTAGCTGGCACTGTTTACTAGAAACAGCAAAAAGAACGTCATGGAGTGACCAAGTTTCTGTCATAGTACTTTCTAAGGTACACCAGCAAACAGACATATCTGGGTTAAATCAAGTGAGAAGGGGCCTCAACACAAAGGACCAAAAGTAATGTTTGAAGTTGGGAACAGAGAGGCCACCATCCTCTTTCCTCTTCTGTTAAGTGGACATCTTAAGTCACGGCCACTTGTTGTAATTGTAATTTAGGTAGCATAGAGCTTTTGACAACCAAAACATTAATTTTAACCACTGAGATACGGGCTTGAATTGACATGGGGAGACTTATCCATTTTGCCATATCTTTCAAGACATTGTTCAGAGCAGCAGAATAGTTATATTTAATAATCTAGTTTAGGCAGGGGAAGACTTCAATAAAATGAAGTAATTAAATGAAGTAGTGCAGACTTTGACCAGTTAATTTTAAAGCCTGATAAGCTTCCATACTCAACAAAGCTTTAATCATACCAATGAAAGTTTTACCAAAGCCCATCACCTCTGGGACTGACCATAAAAATGGCCACTCAAGTCTGTCAAATGCTTTCATTGTGTCCAGCAAAAGAAGTGACACTGGAGTCTCACTGTCCTCAGCTGCATCAACAATGTGGAGAAGGCGTCTAACATCTGCTGCTAGTCTCGTTTTAATAAATCTTGTTTGGTCGGTATTCAATGATTTGCCATATGAGACTGCAAACGACAGGCTAGGAGCTTTGCTGTACTCCTTAGGATCCTTGTCCTTTTTCAAGAGTAAGGAGATTAAGGCTGTGTTAAAATCCCTTGCAAATTCACCTTTTTCAATTGGGCCCAGCTCTTCCCAAAAAGTTATAGCATAGAATTCAGGGGGGGATCCCATCAAAGCCTGGTGATTTTCCATTTTGCATGTTCTGTACTGCCACCTTTAATTCTTCCATGTTAACCAGTATGTCTAAGCTAGCTGATTCCTCTGCTGAGAATCGAGGCAGGTCAAGCTGGTTTAACCAGCTGTCACAGTGGGATTTATCCAAAATAACCTCAGATTCATACAGATGTCGGGTACTACTACCCTACAACCAGTTGAGCTTCTGTACAAGAAGGCGCTTAAGATTCTGGATAAAAAAACCTTTCTCTTATCATCATTGCAATATCTTAGAGGAATATAACTTACTGAGTTTTGATAGTTATTGTAAATTTTCCTATTTGTGCTTAATTTATAAAGTACTTCATGGCCTGGCACCACCTCCACTGTTGGAGTTTATTAAATACAGACACACTCAGATCACAAGAGCCGTTGTAAACAGGGACTGTGAGGTTCCTTTCAGAAAAACCTCCTTCAGCCATAATGCACTATCTATTAAAGGCAGTGCATTATGGAACACACTTCCTCCAACTATAAGGGAGCATCCCACTTTGGCCTCCTTTAAGAGCCAGGTAAAGCTGTGGCTTAGAGCTAACCAAACATGTGATCACCGCTAACTTGTGTTTACTTTTTTTTTTTATTATTGAATTATCCTGTATTTTCTTTTTCTTTTTTTGACCATTTTGTGTCCTCACCTACCCCCTTCTCTCCTTCCTCTCTGTCTCTGTCCTTATGGTTTGGAACAAAAGACTATTAACATATAGAAAGATACTGTTTGCTTCACAAAAGGGAAGTAACCATCTGTCTCCAACCACCTGGTGTCTCAAGACTAGGCTAAGACATTGGAATGCTGATTCACTGTATTAGATGTGATACTTTCGGGTGTAACAACTATTTCAGCCCGCTGCAGCGTAATTCCTGTGCTTTGACTTATCATTTTTGTTTAATAAATCTTTGTGTTGACCTTCCATTGGACCCCAGCCTCCTTCCTCAGAGATTCAACGAACACGTAGTTAGTTATTTCTAACAGTAACAATGGCCCTCATTTATCAACCTAACGTAGAAATCAGCGCAGATATGAACGCAGAAATCCTCTTACGACAGGCTTCACGTGTGATTCATGAAACGTTCTTATTACACCAATCAGAGCATAAGAATGGTCATACACTGATAAATGCAGCAGCTGGATCGTAATTTAAATATCACGCACCAATATATATTCTCGGTTTTGAGGCCTCGCCCGTACAATATATGACATGGCCAGCTAAGAAGCCTCACTTTTCAGAGGTGGAGATTGAAACTCTGATATCTCAGTTTAATTTGCAGTAAAATGTGTACTATTTGGCAGCCTGAACACTGGTATTGAAAGCTGTAGGAAGAAAGCAGAATGGAAAGAGATTACGGATGCGGTCAATAGTGTTGCTGTAGTAAATCAAACTCCAACTGAAGTTTATTTAATTCATCCTTGACATATGTATGCTATACTCCTAAAATAAGCTTATATGGCAATGTCTTACGCCTATACAGTATGTAGGTGTACCTATATTTAAATAATCAAATAGTAGCAGAGTTTTATTTTAGTTTTTTAGTTTTATTTGACTGTTTTTGTCATGAGCCAGAGCCAGGCGACCATGAGCTGTAAGGGAGAGCGCGTGTCCTCCGCCCCCCGTGCTGGACCACCTCCCAGACCCTGTCTCCTGACAGCAGAGAGGCTGGGAAAACAAGTTAAAATATGTCGGTCAATGGCAGAAAGAAATGGTTCACTTGTGGACATTAACAACACTTTAAAAAACAAACGAAAACCTGAATAATAAATATTGCATGCATCGTTGCATCGCCATGTGTCCTGTATTGAATATCACAACAAACCCGTTGGGAGGGAGACGCCTACTGGTGACCTAGATAACCTGAGGGCTATATTAAACAGGGTAGATACGCCATTTAAAAACAACACTTAGGCATACCGTAGCCTTATCTTATTAGATAAGAGTACAATAAGGGCACGTTAAGAGATTAAAACAAACAAAAAGACCATGTCCATGAGGTAGTTGTCCTACTGCCGATTTCCGGCTTCAACAGAGTGTAGGCTACAGCAGGACTTTGTACCGTGATAACAAACACCAATAAAGGCTTATAAACAAAATATGGGTCAGCAGCAGTGTGATCCAAATTGGGGAGAAATTAACAACAATGGCAGCCAAGATTACAGGTTTCCCTTGCTCTGAAATAGGTTTTCCAAATTATTTGAATCTCTGGCCACAATTAACTTGAAAATTCAACATTACAGAAAAGCATGATAGTTTACCTTAAGAGTAATGTAAAGGCCCTGAGTAATAAAGTATATCCCATTATTCAAGGCCCATATCAAGACTTGAGTAATAATATGATTTTTTTAAAGATTAAAAACACCTAAAAATAGCATGGAAGATGTGCATTAGTTTAAACATAAGGAACAGCCCACCCAAATAGAATCTGGTATTATGACCCACTAGTGATGCACACTTGCAAACTGAATGTGTAGTATATGGATATCTGTACACATACTGTACAATCCCTCACTGGCCTATAAATGTCTGAGTACAAACATCAGTTTTATGCCCAATAACACTATTTGTACATGTACTATCATTGTTGCAACAATGTAGTTTATTCACAGAGATCATTAGCCACAACACAAAATAAATCGCTTAGTTAATGTACACAGATATTAAAACTATATTGACATTCCATACAGACACAACAGATCATATTTTGCTTTAACACTGTACTAAAGTTAAAGTTCAGTTTTGATAAGTGAGCTGTCAGCAGTTTTATGTGTAACAAGTGACTATTTAAACCATTTTAATGGTTATCGATTAATAAAAATAAATAACTGTTGGTAACTGGTGTGGGGGGGCAAAGTGGTGAAGTGGGTCAGAGGGAAGTTTAAGTTGACGAGACATGTTTTTTTGTGTAATGTGGTATTATGCTTATTCCTCTCTGAGCTGATGCTTTTTGTGTGAAAAAAGGAAATATCAATATGTAACAAGAAGATGTAACCTTGTGTTCCTCAAACTGGCTTAAGGTTTAGCAAGACGCACAAAACGAAAGGGTTGAACACAGTTGGTGACCTTACATGGCATAGAATGCTGTTTGTTTGTGTTTTTTAATAAAAAGGCCTTGATATTTATAAATGCATCCTAAACCTGCTAGATGTCATGAGGGATGATAAGCCTGTTTAACAGACAAGTATGCATTCCGTAGAAACAACTGTTTGTGCAAGCTGATTCTCATATTTGATATCCTTCATATTTTAGCTGTCCCTGCGGTGAGACAAACCTAGACAGGATGTCTGCAAAATGAGAAATCTGCATTTTTTTCTCTGACCTTTTAATTGTCAAGTTTGTCTTTTGTCCATGAATGTTTGCCGCAGAACTGATGTTGTTTAGTACTATTTTGTATGTATTTGCTTTGTGCAAATTGCATCTATGTTCTTTAAGCCCTCAGTTTTCCATATGGGACAGATAAGCTCCTGCACTTATTATATGTATGTATATGCATAAAATGGAGTTTAATGTAAGTTATTTAAAAGATTGCATGAAACTAATGGCAGTCCAATCAGAAATAGGATCAGATTCCCTGCATGTTGGAAACTCCTTTTAGTGTAATCAGTCTTGTGAGCGACGCCTTAAATTTATTGTCTCCCATGCCGAGAACACTGCTTCCTTATTATGGTCATAGTTAAGGTGAGGTCTGTATTATGCAACTTTGTCTAATAAGTTATTGCTATGATAAATGGCATATATGACTCAGGTATTGCCCAGAACCACTATTATTCCTGGAATATTGGGAATTATACTTATCACCAACAAAACTATAAGGCAGTGTTAAAGCTCCAGCTCACTAAATGATCATCTGCAAAACCTGGGGGTTTTCAGAATTTCCCGTCTCTCTAACTAACCCACTGGAAAAATTTAGGATTTCTTGCTTAACCCTGAGGTTGACCAACAATGTTTCAACTATTGCTGTTAATTTCTGCTTTTTTACTTCCTTCAAAGAGGGACACGATTAGTACACTCCTGTAAATGTTGCAAACACAATGATTTGCTCAAAAAAAGTGACGATGTCTTAACAAACAGACAAACTGAACTCTAGTTAAAATGGATGAGAAAAATGCATGAAAACTTTTTCGTGTTTATATTTTACATTTCCTTCACGTATCGTAAAAGAATTGTACACTATCAATCACTTGTTCTCATGCTCACTCATGATGTATTTTGTAAAGCTGAAATGTGATGTGCAACCTATTTCTCAACTTTCAAAAATGTCTACTGTATTGAATGAAGCCATAGGGTAGTGTGCACATTCTGCATTGCAGTTGGGTATAGCGGGAGATATTGTCTACACGGAAATTTGTACGTTTTGCCTGCCAAAGATCTTGTAAGTCAAAGCATAGACCAATACATTTAGGGAGCGTGCACATTTTTTTTCTTTTGATTTAGATCATTTTTACACCTGGCTTGGTTGGAACGAAGGCCAAGGCTCAGTAAGATGACTGATCCATCGGGAGAAGGGAGGTTGCCAATCTCTTGCCTCCTGATGCAATACATGCAGTTGGAGGCTTAATTAAATCCAACATCCAACAAGGTCCTGTAGTCTCAGTTTTGTGTGTTTGTCTACAGCTGTAATCTGTCATCAAAGATGGGATCAGGGGTCTTGAGCATTTTTAGGCCAAGGACCCCTTAGCTGAAAGAGAGATGATATAGGGACCCCCTACTAAATATACTGTATAAAATGTTGGTGCATATTTTACCAGGCCGGATGAATGAAAATGAAAAGATATCATTTATTTTAATGTTAAACATACACTGTGGAAAAGCACAGTAAATCCTTATGCTGAACTTAAGTAAATCCTTATGCTGAATGTGGCTACCATAGGGGCTAACTTACCTATAGTACGCGTATCTTCAATGTGCAAATCACATTTTCTCTTTGTCACAAATAGGCCAATTCACCTTTGCTATTAATTAATTTGAATTCACATTGACATATCGTATATTTTTAGACATGTTAATTCTTGAAAAAAGAAACGTTCAAAAATTATTTTTTTTGACATGATTTGGCTGCCCCCTTGTACCAACTCTGAGGACCCCCTAGGGGGTCAAGGGCCCCCTGTTGAAGATCTCAGCTCTAAAGCAGATGCCTGACACTTCTGCTTTCCAATGAAAGCTCTTTGTATTCACAGCAGCCTCATGAATCCCACCCCACCAAACACGTTTGAAAACAGTTTCAAGGTAAACTCATGTTTGATTGTTAGCTGTTGTTCCTTTTCCTCATTGCACAACCATGACTCACAAGTTTAACCTGTTGCTTATTAACCTGTAATACGCCTTAAATGTATGCAGCATTGGCATGAACACCAACCTAAATCTCCCAAAAAGGGGGGAAAAAACTGATGTGATTTTTCATTTAATCAGAGTCTAAAGCTGGATAAACTCTTATTTTTTATTTGAGTGTGCAGTTGATTCTTTATCTTAAGGAACATGTGTGAATGCCTTCCTCTTTTCAAAGACTTTCAAAAGTGAATCAGTTTCTGTGTGGTAACACTGTATGGCAACATCAGTAAACTGAAATCTGTAGAGTGAAAACAAGAAAACTGTCCAAATGCTGCAAACCTCTTTATTGTTGGCTATCAATATAGGAGTTAACGGAGTAAAACATTCTTTAAAAATAGTGGTCAAAACAATTTCTCCAGTGAGAAAAGACTGGATCCAGTTATATTGAATAATATCATGAAAAGAACAGTATGTATGTTTCATGTAGGATGTCAAAAAGTTTTTAAAAAATGTGCCCTAAATGCTCCTTAAACACCTATATTTTTTATATTCTAATGACTAAGACTTTTTTAGTCAAATGGCTTCTGTAAAACAATAAGTAAGACAATCTTACCCAACAGTTTTAGTCTCATCTTATTCTAATATTCTCTTTCCTGTCCCAGCTGTTCTGTATGATGTTCAGCTGTTTATTACATTATTTTACCTGATCACCAGACTTTTAGTGTATCAAGAATTAATTTAATCTGTCAGCTGAGTGAAACCTTTTGTTAAAGGCCATGCCAGGATAGAAGTTCACAACTGTGACAGTATTGAGTTTAAACAAATTTACTCAGTCAGACTTAGGAGTTGAAGGTGTTTTTTATTCTGTTAACTGTAAACTTTTATAAAACACATTCTGGTTAGAGAGAATTCTACAGTTTCTTGTGAAATTCTGTCTGCACCGTGCAGTGAATAAAACTCTCCTGAACCAGCCACAGAATTGGACCGGAAAGAATACCTTTCCACCTTTCATAAAATACTAAAAAGTCATATACAAATGCTGATAATGCAAGCATAATGACTGTTGCTGTTACCATGACAACCACTATCACAACTGGTATATTGTTTGCTAAATTCAAGCATCCATCCGATCAATTGGCCTTCCAATCTCTAACAATAGATAGATAAAAAGTTAAATATTTCCTTCAGCAGAGACAGAAGGAAGAAGGAAGTGCTCTTTACCGACATGAGCATTACCTGTACAACCTTTGGGGCGGGGCCTCTGGGCCTCACACTGAATATAAAGAAGGCGACATCAGCTCAAACTCCACATCTCCAAGAGAACCTGAAATCTTCACAGATAGCTTCACAGAAACGGGTAAAGAGATCTTTTTTATATTGATATATCTTTTATGTTACGTGGTGCTGAGAAATCATTTTTAGCATGCCTTTCGACAAATTAATTTAGTTTTATACTGACATTTATTCATTTTAGGGATGCTTTTCTCTGCCCTTCTTGTGCTGGGCATCTGCCTGGTTCCTGCTCACGCCAAACCGGCAGGTAGGCTACATTCTTCTCTCACAATATACTGTAATTATTTTATCACAATTGATGGACAAATTGATAGATGCGTTGTGTATTTGCAGGAGAATATCTTGGCAGTCCTCTCCTTCAAAGCTGTTTTGAGGAGGCAAAGAAACTCGTGGATGATGCCTACAAGTACTCCAGAGAAGAGTGAGTTCATTTTATGGGTTATTTCATCTCACAGGGTTAAATAGATTACCTTTCATAAATGCACACTGATTGAAATGTTACTTCTTTGGCATGAAAGCCATTCATCACAGGTACTCTGTAGCTAGGTAATTGCAAAAGGAAAAAAAGTACCTACATTGTACTCCATTGTTTGACTGTGCCTTTTTTTTCTTCCAGGAGTCTGAGACGAGTCCGCAGGGAGGTGGTGCGTCCTCACGATGCTCTTCGTCTCCTGAAGCAGCCTCGTGGTGACACACGCTCAGCTGTGAGATCTGCAGACTACATGGCACAGACCCTCCGTCTGCTGCACGAGAGGGTGCATCATGTGCACAAACGCTCACTCAACGCAACAGGTCAGACATGTAGCACCCAAAAAAGAGACAAAACATTCAAACACAACTTTTCCTGTTCATGGTTGAGGGCCTGAGGTTTACTGTTTTGTAATAGTGGGCATAGTTATGCTCTAATTAAGGACTAGACATAAAAAATTAACACTTTGGTAATGTATGAATTATGTGTTTTACATTTTTCAGATTTGCTCACTAGAGAGGATCTAGTTAAGCTTGCTAACATATCTGGATGTGCAGCTCGAGTCATTCTTCCATCGTGCCGGACCACACCAAACCTTAATAAGTATCGCACAGCCACCAGTGTCTGCAACAACATGTAAGAGACATATTTGCATGAGAAAAATGTTGTTTCAAATTCTCCCTTTTTAAATTACCTGCTTTATGTAGTTCTACTCAAACATAGGGTCAGTTTTCAGCAAATATGACTTGTCTTACTTGTCTTACCTACTGCACCTTTAAGTCCTTTTCTCAAACAACTTATCTTAAACAGGCACCTTTTTAACATTACAAAATGTCTTCATTATCAATTTTCCAGAATAACAATTTAGCACATAAAGCAATTGTATGGTTTCTTTGCCTAAAGCAATCTGTGTTGAATTAATGAAAACTTTTTGGGTCAGTGAGATTGAGTGTTGGTTACATTCAGAGGAAATGCTTGTGAAATACACCTAAAGATCTTAGGCCATACACTGCAGAAGATGTGTACACTTCCCTGGGATTTCTCAAGTAGTGTTTCTAAACACGGACGTCTCCTGTTTGGTTTTAGAAAAAACCCTCGCCTCGGGGCCTCCAACACCCCCTTTGCCCGCTGGCTACCTTCCGAATATGACGATGGCATCTCCCAACCAAAAGGCTTTGACCGAACACGAAAAATCAACAACTTCTTGCTCCCACTGGTAAGACATTGAAATCCAAGACACTCGCTTTGATTAACATACTAAATGCTGATTTAAAATTTAAACTAAACAATTCTCCTCTACTCTTAGGTGCGACAGGTGTCCAACAACATCCTGAGCACAACAGACGCAGGTGTCGTCAACGACACAGAATACACTCACATGGTGACCCTGTTTGGGCAGTGGAACGACCACGATCTCACCTTCACACCCTTCTCCCCCAGCATCCGCTCCTTCAGCAGCGGGATCAACTGTGACGAGAGCTGTGAGAATACTGAGCCATGCGTCCCCATCCCGGTTGGTGCGATAGCTCAGACCCAAACATTGAAATGTTATTTTCACTAAAAGATTCTCTCCATAACTTTTGGCCTCCTTCTTACAAACAGATTCCTCCTGGCGACCCCCGCTTGCCCTCCGGCCCAAACAGCTGCATCAATGCGTTCAGATCCGCCCCTGTTTGCGGAACAGGATACTCGGCCTACAATTTTGGCGGAGAACCCAACAAAAGAGAGCAGATCAACGCCCTGACAGCCTTCCTGGATCTTGGCCAGGTGTACGGCTCTGAGGAGAAGCTTGCCCTATTTCTTCGCGACCTCGAGAGTGATGCCGGCCTGCTGCGCGTGAATACAGAGTTCAGAGACAACAACCGTGAGCTGCTGCCCTTTCACCCTCTCCAGGTGAAAATGTGTGCCACTCGTAGAAAAATCACCAATGACACAAACGCCAAAGAGGTGCCCTGTTTCATTGCAGGTAAGTCATCTTGCCAGTTCACTTTAACTAATAACTTTATAAATGGTAAATGAGTCATTTATTAATTTTTCAAAGATCAGCAACAAGCCAAAAGAGTAGTAATAAATTTGAGTTGCAAGGTTGTAAACTATTGTTGTATATCCTGCTCTAGTCTGTAACCACCTGTCTGTCTAAATTAATTAACACTTATTTTAAACTCCACTATTTATCTTTTTAGGCAATACATAAACACTTAATAAATGTTTCACACACTGTGATCTAGTTGTAAGCGGGTGTAAGTATAACTGTAACCCCTTTTAAGCATCCATAACTGGATACTTGGTTATAAGCAAATCATTAATATTAAATAACAGAGTTATAGTAATGTAAAATACGTTCATAGAAGATGTTATAATTGTTGAGAATAATAACTAATAAACACACTGTCCTTATACAACCACATTGTAGTGTGCTATAAACAATTTAGTAAATATATACTATATATAATAGTCTTATAAATGCAAAACAGGGTTAAATAGTTAGTGTAACAAATTGTCTTGATAAATTAGTAAAGTGAGAAAACAGTTACCCTTTACTGATGATTTACTAACATTTATAACTGAAGACTTATTAGAAAATAATATAGAACCATGTTGTTGTCGCTTTATAATATGACTTCAGACCTGCAGTTCAATATGTTGGTAAATATTTCAAAAGGGTTTTCACTATAAAAATCTATGTGCATTTTAGTAAGTTGCGCTTTCATTTTCAATCCAATGCTGTCATTTATTTTCTGGTGAGAACAGGACAATAAAAGTATATTAACTGAGCTAATTTAAAAGAGAAAGCAAGTTATACTAGAGACTAATAAGCAAGTCAAATGTTGTTCTTATTCAGGTCTTTTTGCTGATGTATAAAACATTAAGAAACCATTAATTAACCATTAAAGCCATTATTTACACAAAAACGTGCCAAACATAGGAATCTGAAAATTAAAAAAACATTTCAGATCAACTATTTTAAGTGTACATTTCTGTTTGTAAGGTGATGGCCGCGTGGACGAGAACATTGCTCTGACATCCATTCACACACTGTTTATGCGTGAGCATAACCGACTGGCTCGTGAACTGAAGAAACTGAACCAACACTGGGATAGTGAGACACTCTACCAAGAGGCCCGTAAGATCACGGGTGCTTACACACAGGTGGGTGAACCTGAGAGTCAGTTAGCATTCATGGTTACATTTTACATCCCCAAAGCAGGTGGCATACACTCCACTGTCTTTTACTAAAAATAGATCTCTGTCTTCCTCAGGTGTTTGTGTTCAGGGACTATCTGCCTCACATTGTGGGTCCCGACGCAATGCGTACTCAGCTCGGCCAGTACCCTGGCTACGATCCTAACGTTGACCCCAGCATCGCCAATGTCTTTGCAACAGCAGCTTACCGCTTTGCCCACTTGGCCATCCAGCCATTCTTAGCCCGTCTTGATGGAAACTACAGGGAGGACCCTCTGTTCCCCCGTGTTCCCTTGTACGAGGCCTTTTTCACCCCCTGGAGAATCATCTTTGAGGGTGAGTTGTACAGACAGAAGGGCAGTAACTTATCAGTCACTCTGTCTCCATCTGTCACCCTAACTTTAATTTGATCTCTCCAGGGGGCATTGACCCTCTGCTCCGTGGTTTGATCGGCCGTCCTGCTAAACTGAACACTCAGGATCACATGATGGTGGATGCTCTGAGGGAGAAATTGTTCCAGTTTGTGATGCATCTGGCTTTGGACCTGGGCTCTCTCAACATGGAGAGGGGACGTGACCATGGCTTGGCTGGTATATCCTTCACTCTGATTTCTCTAATTTCATCTCTTCCTTAATTGTCTTCATCCACTCTTTGCTTACATGCTGTTTAATTATCTAGGCTACAACGCCTGGCGTGGGTTCTGTGGCCTATCTCAGCCCAGGAACCAGCAGGAGCTTGCTCAGGTCCTGAAAAACGACGACCTGGCCCGCCGACTGCTACAGCTCTACGGGACGGCCGACAACATCGACATCTGGATGGGAGGCGTGGCAGAGCCGTTTGTCAATGGTGGCCGTGTGGGGCCTCTGTTCGCCTGCCTCATCGCAACACAGTTCCAGAAGATCCGCCAGGGTGACAGGTCAGTACATGTGTGGATACATAACAGTGATGCTAACATGAGGACAAAAATAAATGCATTTTAAACCCAGTTTCTGTTGACATTAAACTCTTGTTTGAAATAATCAGGCTGTGGCACGAGAATCCGGGCGTCTTCACCCCAGCGCAGAGAGCCGCTCTGTCCACTTCCTCCTTATCCAAGATCATCTGTGACAACACTGGTATAACGGCAGTCCCCAGTGATGCCTACAGCGTCCTCTCAAACAAGAACCGGCTCGTCAACTGCAACAATCTCCGACGCCTGAACCTGTCAGCCTGGAAGGATACACCGCCATCTAACCTGGTGTGTTAATTTCTTTCTTAATCACTTGTGTGAAAGTCATTCTTCATGTGTTGTGTTTGATCTTGCAAGCTTGAATCAGAACTGTCAGGAAGTTGGTTGAAAAGAAGTTGGTTGAAGTACTAAGTGGTATTTTATATATAATTTAGATCATGCAACACCTGTTCTTAACTTTTTGTGATCTTCTGAAGGTGTTCCTCATTCCATAAGAAACCATGTATGGTTTACTGATACATTTCAAAAATGTTCACAAATTATGATGATAAACAAGTTTAACTTTTACATCTTCTTCATGTACAGATTGTGAATAACAAGGAGCAGGAAAGCCAGGAATCCCTGGGACTCCAGAACAATGAGGTAGTGTATTTATTTATCGTCTGTTCAGCCTTATGTACACTGTATATCATGCTGAATGTCACACACTGTTCAGTGTTCATTTTTACAGTATGAAGACTTAAACAAAATAGAACATACACACATTTACCCCACATAACATGACATGGTCAACTTAAATTAAGTTTGTGAAATACAAATAAACAAACCTGAGTTGTATATATAAATCTTGGAATGCAGTTAATTTCTATGGAGAACACCCATTTTTCATCCTTCACTAACTGTGACAGTCTAATCAGGGCGTTTAGATTCTGACCACTTTATTATCATGTCCCTCGTGTCATTATTGTCCACCTGTCCTAGTGAGAGATTTTTTAACAGAACAGTGCACCATGTTTTAGATGATGATCATATATTTTGATGAAAAAACTATGTAATGGAGTACAATATTGCATGCAAAATGTTTTGAAGTAGAAGTACAAAAATCATAGAAAAAGGAAATATTTAAGAACAAGTATCTCAAAGGTGTACTCAACTAAAGTAATTAAGGTAATGTGCTAAGTTACTTTCCATTTGGATAAATCATAACATTAGCAGCAGATCAGGGTATTGTATCAAGTAGATGCAAAGCTGAAAAAAAATGTGGATAATTACGAGCCTACAGTGTGCTGTCAGATTTACATCATTTTGAAGTAATCTATACTTTTGTTACTCTGCAGATCTCATAAGACCCCCAACCCCAAGAGGCCCTCCTGGATTACCAACACTCAACATCAATCCTACACAGCTACAGTCTGCCTTCTCTGTCCGCCTGGGCGAGTAGAATCCATCTTCAAATCATCAGCTTTACGCTCTGTTTTTATAACTCAATCTCTCTGCACTTAACTTTACTTTCCGTTAATGACATCTTATTAAATATCTAATTTTAATAATTTACTTATTTTTTTTACTTTTTGTCTTATGGACCAGACTATGGCACACTATAGAACTGCACATATATACTGTATTTTTTCTGAATAATTAGCAAATATTTGATAGATTTATAGCAATCAGCCAAATGAACATGAAAAGTAAATCTGCTAAACTCTGTTACAGCACATGTAGTCTTTTGGTCGGAAAATGTTTAGCCAATTTTGATGGTTTATCAGTATTATTATGAAATGTACTGAACAATCTTAAGTATGTCTTGAAAAATGTGTGTGTGCTTTGTCTGCAAGGCTTGTTTCACCATAACTTTATCTGTTGTACTGTGCATTTAATAAACTAAAGAAACCGTACAGCAGTAACGTAGTTCATTTTTCATATTTCTGGGACATCAGAAATTATCTCATGGACGTCTTATGTCAATCGCAAAAAACTGTGTCTGAAGGCATTTTGAAAGTACAGGACCAACATAGAGATTATGGTAAAAGCTCTATTTGGCAAGAATTTTCAAATGTTTTTCTAATACTCCTGTGCGAGATGATAATCAAAAATAAAGATTTGATAAAGCTTTGATACTTTGTTTCACAGAATATATTTAGTTTTAAGCAGCAACATTAAACCTGACAAAACAGCTTGGTTAAACTTGTTCTAATATTGACTTCAGTAATCTAAATGAAGCAACAAAGGCCAAATCATCATTTTAATGTACTGTATACCTCCTGTAGATGGAGCCATCGTTCTTGTTTAAACAAAATAAATGTATGATTTATTTAGTGACATAACCACTTCACCACAAACTGGATATGGGGAAAGGAAGAAAACATTTACACCTGGTTAGCTTATTGTATTTTTTCCAGCCTACCTGGGTTGCACATGTACACACTGCAAAAGGTAACTGGAACATCTACAGAAAATTTGAGGTAGACATGCACACTTTATACAGGAAGTTTCAGAGGTAAGATTTAAACTTAGTCAGGACCTTCTTGCTGAAAGGGAACAGTGGCCTCATTTTTACTGGTATTAAAATACAATCAGTGAGTGAGTGATCGGATCACAAGTGGACAGCTGTGAACCTGAGTACAGGTGTGAATACACCCATGAAGCACTGAGAGCCGATGACTCAGACCACATTCAGAGGTGTTCTGGCCCACATATGTCCACATTCCTATAGCAGTGCGTAGGGGTATGTGTCCTGGGCCCCATTAAGGACTTCCTATTCAACTGTGAGTTGAAATGCATACTCAAGGTATACTTCAAGGTATTTAGAGTGAATCATATGTTTTGGATGTTATTATCATTCGTTTGGTGTTGGTTCCTGTTCTCATATTCCCGGCTGTTTGGAACTCTGTGCCCAGCGGTCCACTGGAAAGGGCAGCTGTCAGTATACAATAACCTTGTTTTTTAGTGTCATAAAACGTTCCAGAAATTCACAAACATGAAGGTTAATAATAAAGATGTTCCTGTTCTTAAGTCGCAAATTCTCCTTTTGTTATTTAGTAGTTTCACATTGCCAGACCTTTCTCCACAGTGTCTGGTGGAGAGTTAAATAAGATGATTGATAGCATTCTCATGTCTGCCCATTAAATATAAAGCTACATCTTGCAGCTGGTTATCTTAGCTTAGCACAAAGACTGGAAACAGCTAGCCTTTTTCTAATTATAATCTGCCTACCAGCATCTCTAATGCTCACTACCAAAAAAAAAACCAACAAGTAAGCTGTGAGCCATTTTTAAGGGTGTTACGTCCTGGAATATTTCTTCTTAGTCTGAATAATGAAATACACTATGTTACAGTTATCTTTTTTACATTCTTTTAACCTTCTGGCAGGGCAAGGCTTGCTGTTTCCTCCTGCTTCCAGTCTTTGTGCTAAGCTAAGCTTACCAGCTGCTGACTGTAGATCCATGTGTTATGGACAGAGGTGTCAAGTAACGAATTACATATACTTCGTTTTGACACACTACTACCTTACTTACGTAGACATTTTGGGTATCTAGACTTTACTGGAGTAATTATTTTACAGAAGACTTTTTATTTCTGCTCCTTACATTACATTCATTTTACATATTTTACAAAATAGCCTTGTTACTCCTATTTCAGTTCGGCTTGTCAAATAGACCTATCCAGATAAATCGCCCCCTCTGGATAGAGTGAATTTGATTGTGGTTGGATGAACACATACCATTCTGACACCCTATTGGTTTGTACGTGATCCATCGCTCCTGCACATGACACATATCACGTCACACTCCAGCAAGGAAATAGCAGACATATGTAGCCTAGTACAAAGATGTCCGTGGCAGAGACTCAAGAGAATTCAAACAAAATGTCCCAACCAAGCACCAGCAACAAGGTTGGTAGCCAGGAAGACCAGCCAACCCTTCTACATGCCTGGCTGTACCTGGAAGAATTTTTCCTAAATGGTTGGATGCAAAAACAACTCCTTTCGAATGTGCTGCAAGCTCTGCACACCCAACTACCACAAGCTAATTGTTTCCAAAACTCCCCATCTAATTTAAAAAAGCTTATTGATATTATTTTTATTACATTACTTTTACTTTTATACTATAAGTAGTTTTGAAACCAGTACTTTTACACTTTTATTTGAGTAAAAAGCTTGAGTTGATGCTTCAACTTCTACAGAAGTCTTTTTAAAGCCTAGTATCTATACTTCTACCCGAGTAATGAATGTGAATACTTTTGACACCTTTAGTAACGGACATGTAAGAGTGTGGTTTTCAATCTTCTCATAACCAAATGGAAAGCAAAAAAGCATATTTTCCAACATATCAGCCCATTCCTATAAATCATAATTTGTAAGTGTGCTCACAGCTTGATTCTTTCACACAGTAACTTCAACATTTTAACTACTACCAAAGATACACTAGCAAAATCAAAATACAGTTAACAGTGATAAGGCTTCCACACAACAACACTGACTTCTACTTTGATTATTGTCTGAATTTACCCTCACAGGTTAGTCTGTTTTTGTCTTGGCAAATACAAAAACGTATAAATCACTGCTGAAAATGACAATACCACAAGTCAAAGAAGAGCAAATAAATCTCTTTATTGGATCTACCGGAATTTTCCCCTCCCTCTCTGTTGGTGTGTGATAGGGGGGAGTCAGAGGACATACTGGGAGTAAAAAATGAAATGAATGAATTATTGCACAATGTAAAGTTTTCTGGGCTTTGTCTTGATAAAACACTCCTCCTCCTGGTTGCAGAGTTACAGTGCATTTGCAGAGTGCCACGTAGTCCACCAGTCTTTGTGTGTTTGGGTACTGTGTGTGTGTGTGTGTGTGTGTGTGTGTGTGTGTGTGTGTGTGTGTGTGTGTGTGTGTGTGTGTGTGTGTGTGTGTGTGTGTGTGTGTGTGTGTGTGTGTGTGTGTGTGTGTGTGGTGCAAACCCTAACTGGTGCTCCAAGAGTAATAGAAACCCAGTTATTATATATAACCCATTTTTGAAGGAGGAGAAATATTTGAATTGTCTGTTTCTGTTTCTAGAGTTTTGAATAAGATGAACATGATCTTGTTTGAACAGGCTAACTTTGCAAATGAGTGGATGGAAGATATATTACTGCAAGGAAATGTAAGGGTGTAAAAAGCTGTAAAGGAAATTAACAGAAGCAGGGATGTTATGGGATAGAAGTTGTGTGGTTTAAGTTGAGGGATGTGATACAACAGTCTTGGGACTAGACCAGAGGAAGTATGCCTTACTGTGGATCCTTGAGACAGATGTGTATGGTCCTGGTTCACTGTGATGAGATCATAATGACCAAATTTAGTAAAAACAAATCTGAACTGGAGAAAGTAACACTAATTTTCGAACTGGATTTAAACAGCCCTCAACAAAGCCAACAAAGTTGGAGCAATGTGGGTTTTATATTATATGGAAGAGCATATTTAATGAAATTAAATATATCTTCTTTTAGAATTGTTCTATATCTATTTTAAATATAGACATTGGCTGTAAATGCTTAAATGTAGGCTTCACATCTCAAGCGAAGTGGCAAATGTCTGCCTGATGTTGACTCAGTGAGGGCACTTTCATGGCAATTTAGCATCATGGCAGGATGGAGATCTCCTTTTTCCCCTCTTTACTCTCTGACGTGTCTTATGCAGGAGGCCTTGTCACTTTTTTCCCTTTGTATTCTGCAACCCAGACGTGGATTTATTCAAATTCTTTTAGCTCAGCCGGATGCCCAAAAATATCAGGAATGGGAGTAAGTTCCAGCAACGTGGACAAAAGAACTCGGCTAATTCCTTGCAGATGTGTCTCCTGAGCTGTGTGGGGGAACACTGTGCTGCCCTCGCTGGTGAGAAAAAGGACTCTGCATTGAGAAAGTTCAATGAATTATGAGTGAAAAACAGGAGCGACTCTGTCCAGCTGGTTCTGACTGTCTGGTGTTTCAGGGAAGAAAAAGGAGGAAACCCAGAAACACGTGCACATAGTTGGCCTTCTCTGTATGTAGGAGTGTATGTAAGTCATCTTCTAACCAAAAACACAATCACATGTTGGTTATTAAAAACATATATGTAAGTATTTTATGCTGGAACTCCATCCTTCATAGGTGAATTAAAATAAAACTGCTAGAGGGCGTCTCTAAAGGCAAAACAGGAAACATTTAGCAGCCAGATTCATTCCTGGTGTTGCTGTGCTTCACTTTTTAATTCTGAGGAACAGTTTCACAAATGCACCTTCTAGTTTATTGGAATTAGTGAGCCATTAGAATACTGTTTCTCTTTTAGACATTTCCCACTTATCTTTAACTCACATACATCTGTAGGGAGGAAACATTTTCAGGAGCTTATTTAACTCCGCTTGGCTCTGATTGGCCCTCACAGCTTACACAACGTAGCATCACGTGACTGTGAAATGATGTGCACCCTTGTCATCCAAGAACAATACAACTGGTTTAACTGTAATTTACAGCATGACTTAATCAGTTTACTTTACCATTTAATAGACTACAAAGTAGTTTTAGTCTGCTCTTGGTTCTTCTCTTTCTCAGCTACCGTTTGGGCAGAACATTTTCACTAGAATGATAAATATTCACACTTGGTTTTTATAGCTCCTGAAAACTTGTTTTCTTCTGAAGTATTTCTCTATACAATGTAACATATCCATAACTATATATGCAACAATCAAGTTAAAGTTAACCTGTGGAGTTTTTTGGCCACTTGTTGTGTTATGGAGCAATGTTTTTATGAGTGGGCCCCTATTTTTTTTTGTTCGCTCAAAAGCAAGTGGGTGACATGATACATATTTCTGCCAATCATATAACAGTATTCCACTGATCTACAGGCGAGCTGCACTCAAGAGAGTTAATGAAAAGAGGGAGCGACGAACAAAGCATTGAATCAGGAATAAAGAAGTTAAGCATGTGCGTCGGTATGTGACATCGAGAGGTGTGACAAAGCAGAGGTACCTGAGATTGAGAACAGGCTGCACAAGCTGCAAACTGTTATTGGCTGGTTGTTACACACCCATGTGGGGCCCAACATCTCTTTGCTGACGCCCGTAAGTGGAAAAAATAAGAAGAAAAAAGCAAATACAGGGAGAGGGCAGGGTCTCTGCAGATACAGACACCAAACATACAAACCGATCAGACTAGCATTGCAATTTCCCAGTGGAAATGTGGGTAATTGTGGTAACAGAACATTCCGGAAAAAGAAAGCATTGATCTCAACAAATTACTCTTGATAAATAAATGTTTATTAAACTACTTAATACTAAATCATTTCCCCCCTAGGTTTCTCGTCAATGACATGGCCACCTGACTCCATAGTGCCGCTACAAGCTATAGTTTTAGCACTATTTGTGCTTTCCAGTATGTTATTCTAGATATTAGCAAAATATACATTTGAAGGAAGAATATTAGAATGTAGGAATTTTTAGAGTTTGTCTAAGGCAAGACCCCCCATTTCCCAAACATCTCCTTCAGGTACAGATAAGAAAATGGCATGTAGCACTCTAAAATTATTTGCAGTCACCTGCCCCCTAGTGTCAGGATATGGGCCATTGTGATTGATCTGTTATTAGATCACAGGGGATCTTTATTTTAATTGGTCATTTGTAGATTGAAGTTCAGGGTTTTTAAAGCTAGATAACAGCTCATAATTAATCGTATACGTGTTATACGTGTCAAAAAACTTACCGTAATCCAAATGTTTGGCTTTGAAATCAATCGGTCTCAAAAAACTTTGTGATTTGAGAAACTATAAAATCCTTGAGGCCATTCGCTGTGCTCTAGCAGTTGGTCATGTGGTCAATTGTGTAGATACTAGAAAGAATGTCCTGGTTTGCCAGACAGAGGAAAAGGAAAGCCTTGGATTAAGTTTCCAAAGCCATGCATTAAAGCCTACCTCTGGTGTTAAAGCAGGGCGCGGGCAGTGATTTGACTGAGCCGCTGCAAATGACTTATCAGAGGAGGAGCGTGGGGTCACCAGTCTGCCACCAGATATCAATTATCACCACAGCCTGATTTTGTTTGTTGCTCAGAATAGAACCAAAAATGGCCTTATAGGAAATTACTGTGAGACGCTTGAGGAGTCTTTCACGTTGTTAACAAAGCTGGTTTCCCAGAAATAAATAAAACATGTTGCAGGACCAAGAGTCATGTTTAGGTTTCTGAGAGCCGTCTATACGAAAATGGAGTGCAGAGGCTTCTGGCAAAGTGTGTGTTGTAATTTGGTTGGGAGTTCATCCAACAGTCAGGGAAAAAGCTATTTATCATGACATGCTGTTGATCTGGTACAGAAAGACCAAATGGGGAAAATGTTTACGTAAAATCCATCCTAACAAGAAATATGAAGAAAGTCTGCATCTGTTTTTGTGTCTGTTTTTTTATCTGTTATGATTCAAAATATGCATCTACTTTGGGAGGAAGAAAATACGTTTCACTGCTTGTTACTGATACATTAACCACCTATGTGGTTATCAGTATCTGGCCCCTAAATGTATCAGTATCTGGCCCCTAAATGTATCAGTATCTGGCCCCTAAAAGCGTTTAGGGGCCAGACGGAGCAGTTATCAAACTCCCTTGGCTGGGCATGATCACACATCGCGTAATCATCCAATGGTTATATGAGAAGCAGCACCAGACTTGTATAACAGATTCAGAAACTCCACATGCTGAGCTCCTCCTCCTCTTCATCATCATCATCATCATCTCACTGGGCGCATCTGCAGGCTGCAGGAGCGGAGCGATGTGAGTTTACACGGATACATTTAAACTTAGCTCTCTGCTCACTGAATATCCTTCAAACAGAAATGAAGGGTATTTAAGTCAAAGACAAGTGGCAACCCGGCTCATTAAAATATTCACTTATTTACATTACATTTTCTTTAATTGAGTTCATAATGGGATTACGCACATTTGGCACGCCACTTTACGCATATGCGTGCGTCTATTTTTTTGTTTGCATCCTGGAAGCTGCCCAGTCGAATCCGAAGACCCAACAAGGACATAACCAGATAGCGGCTCTCCGGCAGACGCTGCGGTGGTCACACAACGGTAAGGTTTTTAGCATTTTAAGCCAGGGCTCGGAGTATCAGCCACCGAGGCGGAGGGGCGCACCTCAGGAGCAAGTGCAGGCGCGACCTGTCACCATCATTCGTGATGCAGACGTGAGACATCCGGACACCTCGAGCCAGCCGGTGGCCCAGCAGCAGCAGCAGCAGCCTCCCCGGCCGGCGTCAAACCCGCACAGCCCAACTCCACTCCAAAGGCTCGTGAGAGGACACGAGCACCGCCAGCATCATCATGAGCGTCCCGGTGAGCGCACGGGGACGCAGAGGATCAGCAATGAGACCCAGCAAAAGGTCACTGTCAGTCCGCCTCTGCCCCGGAGAGAAGACATGATGGTCGGTGATGATCCCTACGATCCCTACAAGTCCACTGATCCAGATAATCCATATTACAATCATTATGACGTTTACGAAAGACCGAGGTCGAGATCGAGACCCGGATATGGCACAAGGTATCATCAGTACGGTAAGAGTGGGGTTCTCCTAACAACATTGATGAGATAGATATTACCCATAAAGTGGAGTTTGTGATGCTAAAGTGCTTCCAGTTTATCACCCAATCGATCAGTTATTTAATTAATCAGTTTGTCTACCGTATCTGTCCCACTTTGTCTCTAAAGGGCTGCATCTATTTAACACTTGTTAAAATGTTTATGAAACACTAATTTACTTTAATTATCACTATTATAACGTGTGTTTGTTGTTTTAGGTCTGCCTGATCTAGTACCTGATGCCTACTACATTCAGGCAGCTGCTTATGTCCAGAGAGTCCCAATGTACAACCTGAGATGTGCAGCTGAGGAGAACTGTTTGTCAAGGTAGACTGCTGTCAGGACCACAGAGAGAGATATATGAAAAAACAAGGCTTGCATCCAAGCTTTAGTGTGATTCAGAGAGCTTTGAGCCATAACAACCGCCTAAGTGTTTGTGGGTGAGAGCTGCCCAGTGGCCCCATAAGATGAGGTCAAATTAACCGAATTCTGCCACTGATGTTGGAGGTGGGTGGAGTGGTGGATTTCTATGAAGTTTATTCATAGTTTCCCCTGAGGAGAGAAAGCCCAAATGGTAAACACATTATCGAAACTAACCCAAACAACCACATGGCTCCTAACTATTTTTCCACCCACCATTTACACATACTAGACTGCTTTCACTCAGACGAGGAGATCTAGCAGGGAAAACAATTGTAGTGTTGTAAATGTGTGCACATATGACCTGTTTTTTTTCTTCTTCTGCAAACTTGTGCTCTTCCTATGCTTTGTATCTGCAGCTCGGCCTATACAGCCAGTATGAGAGACTATGACACTCGCATGCTGCTGAGGTTTCCTCAGAGAGTCAAAAACCAGGGGACGGCTGACTTCCTCCCCAGCAGGCCACGTTACTCCTGGGAGTGGCACAGCTGTCATCAGTGAGTAATGTCATGTCAGTGCTGTCCACAAAAACTGATTTCATGAAAACCATCACCTGAAATGAAACATAAACCAGATTTGGATCCAGTTTTGGAAAGACTTGTCAACATTAGATATAGATCAGAAAATGTTTGGTAAATATTGCATTACTCACCTGTTTTTAAGAGTTTGAATTGGAGATGGAACATTTTCTTCACACATTGTAACTATGTGTAGTTCTTTTGTTTTTCACTTACAAATGTACTATTTGT
Organism: Etheostoma perlongum; assembly: GCA_026937815.1. Taxonomy (NCBI): domain Eukaryota; kingdom Metazoa; phylum Chordata; class Actinopteri; order Perciformes; family Percidae; genus Etheostoma; species Etheostoma perlongum. The sequence continues at coordinate 13,825,121 of CM049386.1, forward strand.
CTTTTCCAGTCTGTAGTTGTGGTCTGGCACCCCCTGTTGAACCACAGTTGTGTTACTTTTAGCTGTTTCATAGTGTTTGTTGGCTGTTTAATAGCATTTGAGTAATTTTGATATCAGGACTGACATCTTAACACAAGTTTTTTTATTTGTAAGCTTTTAATGGTGTAATTGTTTTATTTTTATAATTGTCACATAAGGGCAGTAAAACCTACATTGGGCTTTCAAAAGATGATGTAACTGAACTTCATATGACCTTTGAATTCAGGTAATTTACAGTTGCAAAGCCAGACCTTGTAAAATAAAGCTGTGTGATGAGGATAATGAGCCAAAAAGGAAAACCACTTGTCTTTTAGTACCATTACTGAGCAAATGGAAAAGTGCCTAGTTTTCCTTGATTTCACAGTAACTACCTCAGTCCATAGTTATGTTGTGAAACAATCAGTCCACTGTACTAATCCCCAAGATGGAGCACATTTGGCAGAGATCCAATAAACTGGTGATGTTGACTGTATAGATTTTTCTACAGTGTTTTGAAAGTCAACCAGACTGTTTTTGTCTCATTAAACAAACTTCAAGATAATGGAGTGAAAGCAGATTCAGATTCACTGTAGTCCTATGCATGATAAATACCTTTGATGTTTGCAGACAAAGTGACTGGCAGCCATTTTAAAGGAAATGTCCAACAACATGTATTTCAGTGTTAATCAGTAATTATATAAATGTGTTGTTTTAGTTTCAGATTAATGTGGAACTCACTCTGTTCAGATTAAAAATGTCTGGAGTTGTTGAACACTGCTGCTGCTGATCCACAGGCACTTCCACAGCATGGATGAGTTCAGCCACTATGACCTGCTGGATGCTTCCACTCACCACTCGGTGGCTGAGGGCCACAAGGCCAGCTTCTGCCTGGAGGACACTTCCTGTGACTACGGCTATTACAGGCGATTTGCCTGCACCTCACATACCCAGGTCTCAAGAATACCGGCTAATAAGATAACTGTTGAAATAATGCTATAGACCCAATCACAATGTTTCTTCAAGGTAGAAAACAGCAGTCAGCTAAAACCTAAAACCAGACAGACAAAGTTAGTGACTAGCTGATGAAGATGGTGAAGAATAAAGAAGCTAAAGAGACAGATCTTTCCCCCGGGTGTTGGTGGAGACCAAAAACAGAGCTTAAAGGAGAGTGAATATTGGATTTGTATTCATCATGTGGCCAGATATACATCTCCAAATGATGATAAGATTGCTCTGTGTCTGCTGGATGTGTAAATAAGCAACATTTTGCGAACAAATTTGCCAAATCTATTTTATAAGGTTATAATGTATATGTCCTCTGTTTATAGCTTGTTCCCACTGCCCCCAAGTGGCCAGTGAATGGAGGTTTAACTCACAAGCTAAACAACTGCGAACATTTAGCCAAATAGCTCCTTTAGCTAACACAGCAAAAATGTCAAAGTAATTCTGAATCAACCAACTTGCTGCTGCTGTAAATAAACAGTAGGGACACACCTGGATTATTTTTACAATGGGGCGTTCATTTAAAAAATGCTCACAATGACCCAAAAGACTAAAGATAAACCTTTATACAGCAGACATTTTTACTTTTTATAGAAGGAAAAGCACAGTTGTTATAACATTAACGATGGCTCTGTTCTATTCAAATGTCCCAGAAAACCATAACAGTGGGACAGGACAGTTAGGCAAAATGCACAACACCAGGACCATGAAACTGAAGCATCTGGAATGGACTTCTGCCATCATTAATACTTTTGCTTTTCTTACTGTGACATGTCAAAATATTTTCTATTAAAAGATTGATTGAGTGGATGCAAAATAAAAAAAAAAATTGGAGCTTGGTTGCAGGATTTTGGTGTGTAGATGTCTATAAATGAGAAAGAAAAACAAGTGCTCTGTTACTGAGGCAGCTGTCCTTTAGAGAACAATTTTAGTATTTCCTTTTTGCACGAGCCAGTGGTGATTTGATGATTTCCTGTTTTTCCTGTAAAATGATCCCACCTGCCTGTGCCTGTGAACGTCTGTGATCAGTTGTTTGGCAGATAATTTCTTTTTCCATCCTTTACTTTATCATTACAGGCAGACTTTTTTTTCTCTTTTTTATAATTATTGTTTTTCTTATAATAAGTGTTTTAGGCTTACCATTGGAAATCACACTGTAATAAAACATTAAAATCGTTGATACAGTTACTGTTCTATATGTAAAAGGGCCTAGAAGAAGGTGGTTTGTTAATTTAATGTTTTATGTTGATGCTATCCGATGTGCAGGGCCTGAGCCCAGGATGTTATGATACCTACAACGCAGACATCGACTGCCAGTGGATTGACATCACAGATGTGAAACCTGGAAACTATATCCTCAAGGTTTGTTAGAAATACCAGATGACATTTGTCTTCCTCATGAGACATCAAAACCCTTTTAAAGAGTTACATTCATGTGGAATCCCACTGCATCCATGATTATTTGATTATTGAGTCTAAATGCTTTTTATTTATTGTTGTTGCTTTGTTATTGATTCTTTGTTGTTCTCCACAGATCAGTGTAAACCCAAACTATCATGTCCCAGAATCAGACTACAGCAACAACGTTGTACGCTCTGACGTTCGCTACACTGGCAACTACGCCTATGTGTCAGGATGTCATATGTCATCGTGAGTATCATGTCTCAAGTGGCAATTATTTATTTATTTCTTGCACCTTCCATTATTCCTCACAGTGTTTTTTTTTTTACAGGTATTAAGAGATAACAGGCATTCAAATCATCTAAGCGAAGATGTACTGTAAATGACAGTGAAGAGGACTGCATATAGGTATATAAAAAATATACAAAGCATATAAAAAATAATTAAGTAAACGTTAATTGTTAGATACATATTTTTACAATTGAAAATACTTACAATTTATAATGTCACTATGATGTCATTTGACGTTTTAATGACAGATAATGGTGAATTCTTCTTTGGTTGTGTTGGTTGCAGCTTTTCTCCATACTGTCCATAAGAATATACCTATCTAATCTTTGCTTTAGAATAATTTTAATTTCTTACTTCTATCATATTGTACTGTATGCTTGCGTGTTATGCTACTTGTCAGATAGATAGAGAATAAAATCCTTGAAATTAAGAATCTTAGCAAGTTACAAATGTAAACAAGCTTACCCTCTTTGTTAAATCAATATCAATTATATTACAGTTTTAAAATGAACCAGTTGTAAAGGAATATGTATGTTATATTTATATGTAACGGAAGAAACTCTCTTTACTTCAAAGCTTTTGCTGAAACTGAGTTGAATAAAACTAACTTTGTACATTGACTTTTGACATTGTATCACTTTTTTTGACCGACCAGATTGAAGTGACTTCCCTATGTTGCCTTTGTTTCTTACCTTTAGTTACGTCTTATTGTCTTTGCCACACACAAACACATTGAATCACACACACACACACACACACACACACACACACACACACACACACACACACACACACACACACGCACACACACAGACACACCATAAAAAAGGGTAGATACAAAAGGTTAAAGGTAGGGCTTCAAACTATTGATATATTTCTTTACACATTATGATTATTTTTTGACAAAAGCATTAAAAAGTCAGAAAATAGTGAAAAATGCCTCACAGGTTCTCGTGCGCACAAGGTAACATCTTCATCTAAATATAAAGCGAGAAATTTCATTCTCATAAAGTTGTTGGACTTGTAAGAGACAGATTAAAAACAAACAAAAAAGGATCAAAGTTGAAGCAGTGGAGGCAAAAATATTTTGATCAATAGTGTGGTCCATTGGTAATATAATGTATTGATAATAGCCAACTTTAAGAGAGATAGGGGGCATATGATCAGCTGAAAAATGAGAATGAGCACTGTCCTGAATGTAATGACATAAAAGTTGAGTTATATACTGTATATTTTACAAATTATTATTTCAGAAGTTATTGGGTCATGTAGACTATATATCTGACACAATTTACATAAATACAGATTTATTTAGTTATAACACCTAACACTTCCCATGATGAGGATCTATTTTTAAAATGTTGGACAATCACAACTTGCTCATGGCAGTGCGCTCCGGTCCAGCAGGGGGCGCCACTGAGACTTTGCACATGTTTGAATCCAGTGATTTTTATCAGGCTGTTGGAGAAACTGGAGTCAACCACCAGCAGTGTGTTTGTGTGTGTGCCATAGGAGCAGATATTACTTACAAAACTGTTCGTTTGTCAAGTTAAAATGCATCCAGTCAGAGTGTCGATCCCGTCGTTTCGTTCAGAAAACAACTCAATCGAGAAAGGATACACGGTAAGCCGCTTAATAATAACCTCTGTCTGTCTGTCTGTGTCGTCTGCTCTGCTGCTGCTGTCATCACTTTTTCATTTTTACTCAGATGTTACTTCTGTACCCCTGCGTCCGTTTAAAATCCCGCAGCGTAAATGTCGCTGTTAATGTCTATGTTTGATGTCTGTTTTGTTACCAAGCACTTCAGGTAACTCAACCCTGAATTCACCTTGTTTATACATGTCATTGTTCAAATTATTTACTTTATCTAGAGAGCAGAAGCATAATTTGTGACAATACAGAGAAAAAGTTAAGTGTAGTTAATGCAACGTGTCGTTTGTTTCGGCCAGGCTTAAATGTGTGTCTAATTAGAGCCACTGGGCGTGTAAGCCAACCTAACCTGGATCCTGCAGCTGTCTGACATACATGTATGACATCATTGCATATGGGACAGGGACCCTCATATTAAGTGTTAATGAACCCTTTAAACTCCTTTCCCATAAATCTCGAGTTGCAATGAGACAAAAAAGAAGACTTGTCAAGATCAAAGCAGAAGAGTCTGAGATATACAGGACTGACTGCCCTTTGTAGGTCAACCTCCAAAAATATTGGAGCCTACATTTCCCATAATGCATTCACTAGGCTTTTAGTTAGCCCACCAAAGTTAGGCCCCCATGCCTTTCAAACGCCATGCCTCCAGATTTCAATGCTTTTTTGCTGTTTTTTCACCATGAAAACAGCATGTTATTGCTGTCCTGTAGTCTAATTGAAACGTCTCTGAATTGTTTCAGGATTTGTTAATAATTATTGATTGTTTTGGGTCTCTGTGCTCTGGAGTACAGAATTGCAGTAACAACACAGCCATCATTTAAGAGAGGATTTCTTATTTACATAATGCCAGCAAGAAGAGCAACTTTTCAGGAAGAATCCAGCTGAGTGAGGGAAGTAAAAGTTTGTTTAGGGGTGTTAACATCACTTTTTTTTTTTTTACAGCAGCCAGATGTTTCCTCTTGGTAACTAGCTGACATAGATTGTAAATGACAGCTCAGTAGTCAGCAGTCACACACCATGCACTGGGAGGGGCCATTTTTTGGCTGATCTCTGTTGATAAATCATGATTCTCTCAAAGAACCCTCAACAACCAAATTCACCCTTTCTGCCAGAAGTGGTACTAACTTTTTTCTTTCTTTTTTCAGGTCTTTAGAATTGACGTCCTGATGAATGGCAGACAACATGCTGTTGAGAAACGCTACAGTGAATTCCACGCTTTGCATAAAATGGTGAGTTTCAGTGACATCCCAAAGTTTCTTTCATTTATTTCTGTATTTACAGAGTCCTCCTTTCTTATGATTTAGTGTGTGAGTCCCTAACCCTACCCTTTTAGTAAGTGAACATCTTGTGATGTTTACGTATTAACCACTACGTTTAATGATTTTACATTTGATATTTGAGTTGCAATATAACAATTTATGTGCTGCATTGCATAATGTGCTAAAAAGGATTAGTCAGTTAATTAATTATTCAAACTACTGTGTGTGTGTGTGTGTGTGTGTGTGTGTGTGTGTGTGTGTGTGTAAAATAAAGTGTTGGCATGCTCAGAAAATCACAACAGCAAATACATAAGTGGGGTTAACCACATTCACCATACCAGTTTGTTTGAGGTTGTAGCTCTACAGATGAGTTTCTCTTCCTGTCTTTCTCTGTAGTTTATGTTTTATTTGTTTGGACCTCCACTTATTGTACAGGCCTTTTTCCACTGAAAACACTTTGACATGTTACAGTATTAAAAGCACAAATGTATATTATCAAATTTTTAGTTTTAGCTTAATTTACCTTGAACTAAACAACTCCGGAGTCATTGGAATGGTTATGACTTTTTTCGAGTTGAATGGGGGTCGTCTTGCACCCCCCTAGCGCCTGTGAGCAGAAAAACCACCCTTGCAACTTTCGGCTGGCGAGCCGCTGGCCTCAGCATTATGAAGGATCGCGTGATATTAGGTCTCTCGATGTAACAAATTGCTTCACTGCACTGCACACATACGCCCGTTGAAGAACCGGCAAAGGAGTTTTTCACACTATCGTCATGGCTGAGCCAGCAAAAAGAAGCAGAAAGCTAGGAAAGCATTGCCGGAGGAACAGAGAAAGAGGAACCGGCAGACTGACCAAGCAAGGAGTCAGACACAAGTTAACATAGGAGCTGTCAAATATTTATTCTGAAGCTGTAGAGGGAGCTCTATAGAGAAATCTGCTAGAAAACAGTGAAGAAACAGCCAAAACTGCATAGTGGCTTCAATTTTAGGGTCCTGGGCATGCTGTCTCACTGTAACACTTGAATAAAACAGAGCCATGGTCAATGTTATTAGTAACACCTGCGCTTTTCCTACTATAACAAGTGTTCTTTGATTTGATGAGGACGAAGAGGCTGGAGGTCCAATGGAGAACTGACAAAAGGTTTAATGAAACAGCATGATGAAGATGATATGACAACGACAATTAGACACAAAACAACACTACAGCTGACAGTGGCATGGTCCCTCTTCAGAGACATATCAAACAGCCCTGAATCATTGTAAATTTCAGAATTATATTCCTGCCATTGGGACGGCAACGTGTAGGACATGTCTTGTTGGCTTCTTCGTATCCAGTGAGAAAGGACATGGCTTTAAACTCTGCCCCTTTGGGGTCGTTTCGGTCACAGATCAAAAGGTTCTATCATGTAAATGAGAAATTCTAATAAAAATACAGGAATCAACATACTATTGTCTTAGCCTAGTCTAAGACACCAGGGGGTTGGAGACAGATGGTTACTTCCTGTTGTGAAGCAAAAGGCTTCTTTCTATATATTCTTAAATGCCAGACTTGACCTGATCAATTCATTAGAGTCAGAGGAACAGAGGGGGAAGGTGAGAGACAATAGGGCTGGTCTTGACCTCTTCACAGAGATGAAGAATGAGATTGAATGCATATTTCATAACCTGGCTGCATCATATATAAACAGAAAACCTTTTTTAAACTTTTTATAACTCAACACAAGGTAAAATGTCTGCTGTGAAAAATGCACACACACGCCAGGTAATTTGTGATTGTAGTAGTAGTGTAATTTGTGTGGTAATTGGCAAAGGTTAGCATTATAAAGTGCTACGTGTTAGCCTTTAGTTTAAAGCATTGCTGTGCCTCAGTGCAGCTTCACAGAGCTGCTAGCATGGCTGTAGACCCTTGTGTGTCCTGCTATGTAATGATGTTTTGAAATCCCTGCAGCTAAAGAAGAGCATAAAGCCACCTGAGATCCCTTCCAAACATGTAAGAAACTGGGTCCCCAAAGTCCTGGAGCAGAGGCGGCAAGGTCTGGAGCTTTACTTGCAGGTACTGCGACACACCATCACTCCACCTGCTGAGAATAAAGAAACAGAACATTTCTTTATGTATATTCAGTCAGTATCGTGAACACAGCCTGTCTTTCCTTTACCAAAGACAGATGTTTATTCAAAGTAAATACAAAACTATAAGATAGGAGTTTAACCAAAGAGGTCAGACAGGTCACTTCAGTTGTGTACTGCTGCTTCATGTGCACATTGCAATTTGCTTTTGTTTTGTCTGTTTTGTCAGACTATAATTATGGAAAATGGAGTTCTTCCAAAGATATTCCTGGATTTCCTAAATATCCGCCATTTTCCTTCAGTGCCAAAAACAGAAAGCTGTGGGTGAGTTGAAACTCTATGAAATAAGACACATTTCGTGGCATTTTTTGTTTTTGTGTGAGAGTTTGTTGCCAGGCTACTAGAAGGCTTTGTGGTATATTGGCATAACTTTTAATTTTCTTGTTTAAGGTCGTTTGATACAGAATCGGAGGAATCTAGGTGAGTTTTGTTGTAACTACTGTATAAAACAGCAGGTTTGTGAACTTCACCCAGCATGTCAGTGACACCACCAACATTTCTTCATGTTACCGCCCACAAACCCTCTGACTTTTCCTTTTTGGATTCTTCTCAGTAAACTTTCACACCAGCCTATCTTGCTGTTTCTGAGAGACCCCTACCTGCTGCCATCTGCTCACGGTGAGTTCAAGCTACTTATAACCCATATATCCCATGCTTAATCATTTTAATAGCGTAGTTGAAAAGATAAATTATTTATGGTAAATTAACTATAAAAACTTCTTACTCATCTTAACTTTTTTTATTTGAAAAACTTTCTTCTTTCCTTTCAGATGCATTTTCAAATGTTGTGATTGAGGGTGTAGTACATGGAGTTTTCTACCCAGATCTTCAACCAAGGTAGAGCTGCAGAGCCAAATCTGAAGGCATGTCAATACAAACGGATGCGTCATGTTTTCACACCATTTTAGGTGTGCATTGGGAAGGATGTGACATGTTGAGATACACTGAGCCTCATTTAGATTTTCCAAACCATGAAATACAAATTCCATTATTTTCTTCTTTCGATAAATCACTGGCACTACACCATATGTTGTTCTAAAAATAAGCAATATTGACCCATGTTTCAATGGATTTGAATCCTAAGATAATAATTTAAGCACAACAACTTTTGTCAGCTATCAAATTTAATTATTTGTAAAACAGTTTGACGCGTTAACGTAGCGTTTGAGGAACTTGAATTAAAATATTTATAAGTAAAGACAAACTATTCTTTATAAGATTAAAGCAAATAATTTAGATTTTCCTTTTTAAGAAAGTAATGAGTGGAATCAACACACAGGATTACTAAAAAAAGGGATAAGAGGCAGATCAAAGTAGGGGAGAAGGTGTGTGTGTGTGTGTGTTTGTTTTTTTAAAAAAAAATTTTAAGAGCTTTTAGTAAGTAAATGCCCGAAGTTGAAACCCTGGGGAACCAGAAAGAAAATGCTGATTCCTGCTGGACTGAAGGTTGGTTTGCCATACACAGAGGAGGCCTGTAAGGACAAAGCACAGGGCTGGAGTGGAGAGCTGGATCATGGCCTGCTAACAGGGAGGTGCCCCTTTCTTTGTAGCACTGTGGTTTCAGAAATTTGTTCTGAGCTGACAAATTGAGCCATCTGAGGGAGATCAGTGAGACAGCGTGGCACGACTTTGAGTGTATTTGTGCATTCTGGTGGGGTTGACAGCTATGTGCCACGTTTTGGGGTGGAAATGATTTGAGTTGTGATGTGGACCTCTTTTACTGAGCATCAGTTTGTAAAAGAGTACTGTAGTGTTTACAGTGGTGCTACTGAGCTCTGTGGGGCTACCGGAAGAGCAGCTCAGTTTGGTGAGCTGATGAGCTTGAGGTTTTAGGCACAAAGCCTATTTGAAATGAAACCACGACAGACAGAAATAGGTGGCAAAACCTGTGTGCGAGGAATGATGCATTAAGCTCGAGGCGAGTGTAATCGGAGTTGTAGGAAACAAATGTCGACAGAGCAATTAAAAGGGCACCACTGATTTAGCATTTGCACTCCTACTGCATTGTTGGACTTAAGAAAAAGCAGTGCAAAGCTAAGTGACATCAGTTAAGGCAATTTATTAGATTTAGGTGGGTTTTCTTGAGCCATTAAAGGCTTTATACAACTTTTTTCACATATGCAATAGTAGTCCGAAGACACAGACTTTGTTGGTAAAATAGGTGGAGTTCCCCTTTGAGAGAGGATGAGAGAGATGGTACTTCTCTATTTCTTAATTATATCTCCTTGCTTCCTTCACTTTCATTGAGCATATTTTGAAATGCAAGATGCAATGATGAGATATGAGAGCTGATAGCAGGAGAATAAGCCTGTTTTAACCAATCACAGGGTTTAAACTGTTTGTTGATGTCCCATAGAACATGCAAAATATTGTTAACCAAATAATTATAATCATTAAAACACTGACTAGAGCGGACACAAGCCTGTTACTGTTATATTGTCCCAAAAACTGGTTACAGGCTCTGAACACGCACATGTTTAGGAGCTGTCTTGGAAGTAGATTTTTACACCATTTTCATATGAAAATGCGGATCACGTTTAACTTGTGCACACAAGTAGGAAAGGCTTCTGATAACAATTTCTAAAGGCCGGTGTCTAACACTAATACCAGTTATGTTCGGTGTCTAACACTAATACCAGTTTTGTTCGGTGTCTAACACTAATACGAGTCATGTTAAGTGTAATGTTGAATTTACACTCAGGTCAGTTTTTCACTTGTGGTGATTAGAGGTATAGTCAGTCACCCATCATGTAAAGGGAAGCGTGATTTATTTCACACAGTATTTTTAAAGACTTACAGCCAGTAAAATACTTTGCAATATGAAATATTTATATTGTGGTACCAACCATCTCCTGTTGTTAACACTTGTCACTTTTTGGGCAGTAATTGAGCTGACCAGTTTTGGTATGTGACTGGACCTCCTCTGAAGCACAGTGACAACTACATATTTATACATAATCACAAATGAATTATGATTTTGTTATAACAAAGTAAATCATTTCATAGAGATCCATCTGGTAGATTTATGGTATATGTATTCAAATTGTACAACATTGTACTGTTTGTGCTCTATGTGAAAAGTATCTGTGCCATAATGTCAACCTACAGTGAACACTGGAATTCTACTGTAGCACTTTAAGATGGGCAATATGTAAAATACTGACACCAATAAAATGAATTTCCACAAACCTTGTGTCAAAATGACTTACTGAAATAACATCAAATGGATTAACACAAGCTCTTTATTAGAAAAGTGACTAGAAAAGGCTGTTGATTGAAAAACTAACAATTTTATTTCTGTCAGTCAGTTTTTATCACATTATAGGGTTAGCATAAAAGAGCAGAGATGTGCATTATGTTCCCTCAAAATTGTGTATAAAACTGAATATTCTTAAACATGTTTGTTATGAAATTAGGCCAAAATTATTTAGATTTGAGTTGGCCAAGAAACCAACAGGAGGAGCTGTTGCCCAACCTAATCCTGTTTATGTAAGTATGTTTGCTAAAATATGTCTCCTTAAAACCATTCAGTAATAACTGCATTGGTAATAATTGTCTATGTTGTCAATGTCTTGATATTCCTGTTGGGCATGTCACCCAGCCATAATTGTAATTATAAAATTCTTAAGTGAAATTGAACAATTAGGAAATGTATTCTTGCACAGCAAAGCCGTTAACATTCAGCATTACGGTTGTGCTGCAGCTATAATGCAAACATGTCCTCTGCATGAATTCTGATCTGTAAACAAATGTTATAACAAAATACTGGCTTTACATTTAAAAAAAAAATAATCTGAAACTTCAGAATATTTCAGAAGCATAGAAAATTAAAAATCCCTTGATGGGCAGCAATATCCCAGTAACAGTCCAGTAGTAACAATGTGTGATCCAGCAATTCAACATAGCATCTTTGGCCCCAACGACAGCTTTAAAGTTCTCCATGACCAACTTCATCTTTCAGCCGTTCGTCCTGGTTGGCTTCTGCCTGAGGTTCTTTCATGTTGGCAAAGGCAACTTCTCTTGTCAGCTGTTCGAGAGAAGGGAGACCCACCACCAGGTTTCTCATAGCAATGGCGGTCATCAAGAATCTAAAAGCAAAAGAGGACAAAGTGAATGAAATTCATTTAGTTTTTGTTTTTACATTTTCTGTGTAAATACAACAAAACATGGCATGATGCTGTGATGTTAGAAGACAACACTGACCCCCTCCGTATTGTATAGTACTTCTTCACTGCAAAGCGCTCTAGTCGCTCTAGTGCACTGGCTTCCCTGCGCTTCTTCACCTCCTTCATGCGACGTTGCCTCTTCAGGAACAGCTGCACAATCGGGTCAGTGGCATTTAACTCTGATCCTTCGTCATCTGCAGTGATAAGAGGCTGCAGCTCAGGAGGAAGGGGCTCGGTTTCTGTGGAAAGAGACCGTCCAGTCTGCATCATCTGATGAATTTCTTTTGAGCTCTTAAGCAAAACTTTTACATTTGGATAAAAAAGGAGAATGTTCTCACAGGGTCTGGCTGTTGTGATCTTTGAGATTTACATTTTTTTTATAGTCTACACATTTCTAATCATGTTTGCATTGAAGCCCATTTGTTCATACAATATTACACTATATTCATGGTGTTAAGTGCCTGATATTTACCTGACCCATTGCGTACACGCTCCTGAAGCTCAAACAACTTTGTGAAATTCTCCTGCAACGCTGCTTCTGTGGTGTTGACGTAGATGTACATGTAGCAAGATGGTTCTTCAGACACTGTGTACACCTTATGGTAAGCCCCGGCAGGTACCTAAACACGTACATATTATGGCAAATGCTTTTGTGTCTAGCTTAAACAAATAATGGTGATGTTAGTGTGTTGCTGTACCTTTATCTGCTCACCAGGCTGAAGAGTGAAGTTCTTCTTCTCATCCACTATCTCAACGTTCAATTTGCCCTGCAATACACTGATGCTGGTGTTGCCGAGATCTTGACTTACAAAGTTTTCTAAGTGAAGACCTAAAAGGTAACATACTGTCAGTAAGCTCAAAGGCAGCCTGCAGCACCAAGAAGGTAAACATAACTACAAACAATATGTGAATACACTTCTAAATAAAATATAGAACAAAGACAGATTTGTAACCTGGGAAATCAGCGATAAAGACAATCTCAGTCTGATTGTCCAAACTTCCCTCAATCTCCTGGAATTTGGTCCTCCATGGGGAGAGGTCCACCAGTAGAGGCATCAACCATGTGTTTGGTCGGAAAGGTGACCAATCAGCCTTCACAATGTCCACACGGGGATCAAAGATCCTTTGAGAAAAGGCCAGACCAAATTTAAAACAGTCTATATTATTTTTTAGAACATTATTCATTGGATACACCTGAAGTAATTACATTAATAGCATCTTTCTCTTAGGCAAAAAGCTTTCATACCTTTGCTGGAAGCGTTCATTAATGGACACCCAGATGTCAAAGTAGATTTCAGGATCAGAGATATTATAGTGGGGAAGCAACTGATTAAGGCACGTGGCATACTGCTTTAGCATGTCTCCGTGGTCTTTCCAGCGACGGCTTTGTGTGAAAACCTTCAGTTCACAAAGTCAACATTCAAATCATGCAAAACTTCATTTGTTAGCCAACCTTCAAAGAGTTTTATCATAACATGACTGTTGGGCACAATTTACCTTGCTTTGCATTGTAACTCTTGTGCATAGATACTCGTCATAATCGTCTATGCTGCACTGATATACCATTAAGATATGGAACTCACCCCTGGGTTCAGAAATCCAATTTCCCCAGTTTTTCCATCTTTGTAGGTGATTTTAACATGCTGATGGCTGCGGGAGTGAACCATCATGTCCCATGAGTAGCCGTACAAGCCATTGGTCCAGTTGTTGTAACCCTGCAGAAAAACTAAATATTACAATAATTCCATACTAATACAAATCACGCTGTAAAAGATGCCTCACTTTTTTTAATAAAGTTGTATATAAACCAGGACTTCAGAGACTGGATGATAATGATCTACTTCAGGGCTTTAACCCTTCTTCTGAAAGCACCAGTCTAAGCTGTTTGCTCTGGATCAATGACTGTTGACTCTGATTGAGCAACTATCAGTCTGGTTACTCAGAAGGTTTAGAAGGCTATTGCTGACAGCAAAGTACAATCTTATTAACCAGAACCAGTGTAAAAAGTGCTGGAAGAACATTATGCAATAATTTACTAGTTGGCTCTTTAGATCAAGTCAGCTATAGAAGTCTTTTAGGATTTTAAATGTTAAAAAAGACAGGATAGACAGACATACCTGTGTGATGAAGTGAGAGTAAGGCAGGAAGAACTGTTCAATTATGTAGAGAATAGTGAAAATAGCTCCCAGCTTGTGCTTTAGTCTCAGTTTGGAAGCTTTGGCGACAGGCGGGGTCACCTGGTGTTCGGTACTGGTGCTTTGAATCTTATTGTAAACACAGGAAGTACTGGTCTGAGAGTCTGGAGAGGTGAGTGGCAAGACTGCCTTGAGGAATTCTGGGAAACGAGCGAAGAATTTTCTTGGCCAGTCGGTGTAACAGAAGAGGGGACTGGTGGCAAGCATTGTGTAGGAAAACATACCTGTGGAAGATTAACATTCTCGTTAGATACGATATGATATTATCATCAATTAAAATATAGGTAAAATCATACCGAACAAATTAAAAGGCATAATTAAAAGTATCCATGGCAGTATCCATGGCAACAAGAAATATGTTTGTAATGAAGACTCACCAATGCTGAAAAGCTGAGAGTTCATGCAGTGGAAGTAGGAGACGAAGAAAAATGCATAAGGTCGTGTGGCATCAAAAAACAGCAGGTAGCCGGCGGTCAGATCAAGAACAAGACCGCCTCCGTGCACCACCAGCAGATTTACTAACTCCACGGGGAGAATGACTCTGACAAAATAATGTGTGGTACAGCATTATCAGAGTGGGAATACTGAGATACAACAGTCAGTGATTGAAGGCTTATATCTGTGGACTGAGCTGCTGAATAATACCTACTTGAAAGGATCAAATAGCCAATGATGAGCAAGGTATGACATTGAGTATCCCTCCACCCAATCGGCATCCAACTTTTTGATTCCAGCAATGAAGTATACAATAAATATCTTTAAGGAACAAAAAAACATTGACATTGTTTGATGTGCCCAAAACATGTTCATGAATTATTCAAGTTGAAATATATACAGAAAGGTCACTGGTGTACAAACCTGTGTCCTCAACAAGGTGTAATTCCATAGAGGAACGTGGGCATTTCTTATAGAGGGCCGCCGCAATCCATCGACTGACCTACAAGTAAGGCACAGGCATTAAAGTCATCCTCTGTTGAGCTCACACATATAGACGCACCAGAAATGCACACAGACAAAGCTGTAAACATCATCTCACCAGTATCTGTTGCCATCCATGAGTGTGAGCTGAAACCCAATGAGGCCATACAAGTACGAGTGATTGTTCCAGGTTGTTTTGTCCAGAAAGAAGATGTACCAGTATGTCGAGATGAACATGAGGCAGGAGAGACGGTAGAAACAGCCAAGCATGATGCCCAAAGCGCCTCCAATGAGAAACATAAATAACACTTCAGTTGATAATTCAAAACAGTTAATAATAATTAAGCTATTTCCACACTTAAAAATCTTAACTAGTCCATAGAGAGTCCTACTCAGCCAATGAAAACAGTTGTATAATGTGGTCTGTGGCTCTTTGAGAAGATGGAGGTGTGGAGTTTGACAGATGTACTAGGTAATGGATTTATTAGATGTGGGTATTGGTCTACCATTCAAACAAAAGATGCTATATAGTGTTGCTGTTGCATTATGGGAAATATAGTAGTTTGAAGTTTGACCCATACTACATATTCTTGCAATACTAAATTAGCTGGACAGTTGTACAAAATTTTATAAAACAATTATTGCCACAAATATAGAGAATCAGTAGGAATAATTGACATCGTAACATGTTGTTGGAAAATGTTGCATTCTTGCTACAGTGAAAACCAGATTTGTATTAGTTATCACAATCTTTGAAAGACAAACTAAATTTTCCATGAGTTAGTCAGCTTGGAGGGAAAATAAAAATGTGCAGGTTGGGTGAATGTGCTTTCATCTTCAGCAGATAGCCACCCCACAGAGACTGTCTTCTATAAAATGCTTGCATCCGCTTAAAAAGGATGGGGTCCCCTTTCCTCACCAAGCCACAGTAAACACGGAGGTGTGGGCCTTTCAACCTGTAACATTTTGAACAAAGCTTCTACGGTAAAAAAGGAGTGTGACCCACCAAAGAACATTACTAGATACACCAGATACATCCAATCCAGCGGCAGTGGCTGTAAGAAATTGAAGAGGGGAAAGCGGCACACAGGGGCACCATCCAGGTACTTAAAGTCCAGGTGACTGAGGCCACGTTCCTGTGTGATGTCGATAACCATCAGCAAACCTGCATGATGACGTTGGAAAGGCACACGTGTTTTAGTAGCTTCTAGGAACAATCTCAACTCGGTTGCAAAACCAATTAAACCCAGCAGCAGGCAGTCTAGTGTGAGCAGATGGCATGCCAACTTACCAAACAAGCAGCGGAAGATGCCCAGGGATGCAGGGTCAGTGGGACGGTTCAAGAGGGTCACCAGGCTGTGCCAGGAGGTCAGGTCCTCCTTCTTGAACCCAAAGACTTTCTCCATCTTGCTTTTGGTCTGTGTAGTTTCTTTTTTAGAAGCTGCATCCTTCTTTGCAGTTTGTTCCTCTCCATCACTGCTCACAAGAGCACCTAGAGGTTTTACAGGCCCAGAAACGTGATAATGTAGTATTTATTATGACTAAAGAGCAATAGCCTTAAGAAAACGATGTCAACTGAGTTACTGTGCTTTATTTAGAAAAACATGGAAATCCTAGCAGGATTTATAAAACGCTCAGCTCTTATTTATACACCAGTCATGACTATGGTTAAGATTACTTCTCCTTGGTTACATGCTGATCTATCTAGTTATTACATTAGCTAAACAAAACACCGCCACACTGCCACTGCTAACAACAAACAAGCTCACCTGCAGTTGCGGCTCTCGCCTCCATGCTACAAAATGTTCACAATAAAACAGATTTGGGTTGGGGACAGGGTCTCAGAAAATTCCTGTCTCTGCTCTCCCTGTCCCAGGTGGAGGTCTACTGGCTAGACACGTCTATGAAACGGACAACTTACGTGTCACAGTCCCACACACACGGGCGAGACAGGGAAAGGATAGAGGGAGAGGAGGTTCCTTCGGGAGGAATGTTGTGAAAGAAATGCTCTTCGTTTATTGGCTGATGTTTTCAATGTCCACGCCCTCTCAGGGAGCATATGTACGTCATATCCTGCATCCGGCAGATTCCTCCATAGACATTTAAAGATCCCCTCACGTGCCATAAATATAAAAATATTTTTCCTTACATCATATCAAAGGTTTTTGCATCTGCATATACCAGTTAAGGTTATATGATAAATAATCCAAGCAACAGTAGTAAAAAGTTAAAATAAATAAGTAAACCAAACAAGTGACATAATTTTTTGATCATAAAAATATGCAACAAAAACATAGAATATTCATTAAAAAAAACTTAATTTCTCATTATTTTAAGCTGCTGTCATGACTAGAATACCACAGGATACCAATGGAGGGCAGTCATGTGTTATCTGTTTGCCAGCTTTTAGTTTTTTGACCCAGATGCTTTGGAGTATAACCTCCTGTGAGGGATTTACTCACATTATTAAAGGCAGATGGCAATGTCAGAGTTCTTGATGTTAAATGATATTAACTCTGCAGCTTAAAGAGAGAGGGGAGTAAAGGGCAACTGTGTGTAATGCCTTGTTTTGAGTTAAACATAGATGAGATGCCACTTTATAAAACAACTAAAATGTGTCTATGTTCACAGTACAAAATTACTATTTACCTTACTTTCTCTTTAGAGTAGTATGACTCAAGGAAAACGTTGTACATGTTTCTAAAATACAGTTTTTCACCCTGCACAAAATCCCTGCTGTCACATGAATCCTTAATCAGTTTTATATAGTTTGATCCGGCTTTGACAAAGCCATTTTGGAAATTTTCATTTCATTTTCATTTATTTGTTTGACAGTGACAGAGCTTATTCATCAACAGCAAAGTAAGTGTAAATGAGTCAGAGTTAGCTCCGCAGGCTTATTTACACCTGTTGTCCCTGGCCAGTTTTAAATGGTAACCTAAAAAAGTAAAATACAATAAAATGACTTATTACAGTCAGCACGTAAAAGCAACATACACAGACAAACATTCACACAGGCATAATGCACAAGTAACAAACAACACATCAGATAAAGACAGGAAGCAAAAAACAGACAATCTGCAGGCAGCCAGTAGTCTAATGGATACTACATATTTGATTATCAATAATACATTATCGATAATGTTCTAATGAATAAGGTTTTTGGAGGCTGGTTAAATGCAGAATCCTTTCCTAGTTTAGGTATCCCCTCTTAAACAAAAGCAGGAGGAGCAACATTTTTAGTAATATCTTTATGGGTTTGGAAGGTGACCACCTCTGCAGGCTTCTTAATTGTCTGTAGAAACTGGTGATTTATTTTGGGCATTGTAGATGGTTGTAGACTAAACACTTTATCCAACTTAGGTATTAGTTTAGCCTCCATTCAGTGCAGTCTTAGTCTACTTGGGTGGGTTATTCAGATGTGAGTGGGAAAGGGTGTGAGAGGTTGGTCTGAATGGGCAAAACAAGAAAGACCTTTGTGCACTGGTTGCCTTGGATGCATTCACACAGACAACCCAGGTGTACATAAAAAAACCTTTCAACATCACAAGGAAGCTTGTTGTTGTTTCAGGCACATCAGAGGGTTTTCATAAAGACTTTGTGTTTTGGCACTAGTTATAGGGAAATAGAGACAATTCTCTGAGTTAGGATTTATGTACTAGTTTATAAGCAGATTTTGACTTGAAAAACTGAGTTTCTTTATTTAAACCAATGTAAATAATCATACATTATTTATTAATTATTGGAAACTTTCTATACTTTTTATTCGGGAAGATCCTGATCTCAGTGATACAACCTGATTAAATAAAGGATATGCCTGCACAGTATTTTACCTATAATTGGTGACAAATTGCATAGTAATTTTCTCTTTGAAATTTTAAGCATTTGTTAAAGGCTATTTGAATAATGTATAAAACAATTAAAGCTGTTTTTAAATTTACATTCTCTTTAATATAATATTGAGCGAGCGTGCTGGGTTGACACAATTTCCCACAAAAAGAAAGGGTGGCTGTTCCACCCTTTCTGATTTCAGTATTGAACATATCTTAAAGTTAGCCTATTAAATTAATTTAAAAACAAACAAAAAAACCCAAAATACCATTTAATAGCTCATTTACACATGTTAACATAAGCATGTTATGTTAATTTTATAGACATAAATGATTAAATCACCATTTTCCTCTCAACGGTTTCAATGTAGTCCTATTTAAAGTCTGCATTAGGCAAAGGCAGCTGAATTAAAATATAACACTAAACACTGTTGATTTTGCAGTGCCCTGTGGACTCAAAAAGAACCAGACAGACTGGTCAGCAGAATCTGGTCTAATGTGTAGAATTGGTCATCAAGTTTTCATGTTTTTTTATTTTATGGGATGATTAATATCTGGTGATGTTAAGGTCTGGGTGCTGTGGAAACTAATTATTCAATTAAACAAAATTAGACATATGCAGACAAACAGATAGATTTGATCATAGACTGTAATGATTTGACGGACGTTTTCCATGTTTGTGTAATCCGTCCATCTCAGGCAAGTGGCGCCATTGAGCAGAGCAGCCACCTGTGACGTAGAATGCTACTTCTAACAGCAAAAGAAGAAGAATAACAAAAGCAGCCACAGATTTTCAGGGCTGTACCATAGACAGTCTATGGTCAGTACACACAACCCCTCTGGGTAAACATTTACTCTTATTCAGAAAAAAAAATGTAAGTTAACTGGAACCAAAGAAGGGTTTGCGGTCTGGAAGTTGTGTGAATTAGCAGCTTGTCAGAAGCAACGCTGTTATTGTTTTCAGACCTGTTTTCGTTTGTGAATCCCGGCAGCTAAGCTAGCTCTGAGGTTAGCTCCTCTTCAACTGCTCGTCAACGTCAGACAGACTTTCTGACCTGAGATAGTCAGCCCGTGTTTACCGTCCAAATTAACCCTACACATCTCCCTTAGTCTGCTCGGTGCTGCTCGACAGGTAAGTGAGCTCAGTCGTTGTTTTTGTTAGACGTACATCTGGTTTGCACATGCTGCAGGAGGGAGCACTTTCATCAGACTGTTATTGACAAGTGTAGCTAGCTAATATAATTCAGGTGTTGTTTTGTTGTTCACTCAGACTAAAAAATTCAAGCACATGTAAATCTCTAGGCTTTTTGGGCCAAATTTATAACTTTTTTTAAATTAGATAAGTAGATTATTTAACTAACAAATTTTGTTTTAATGTATTTTGCTTTGTTCTTGAACATAGATAATGGCAATTTTGATGAAGGCATGTACTATTATTATATTTCAAGTACATGTAACCCGACACTGTATTTGATGTTCTTATAGTTTGAAGATGATTCTTGGTACATTTAAAATACCACCTTATGTTTGAGATTTTAGCAAAATGTGGAATATCATTTTCATAAGGCAGTGAATTATTACAGCCTTTAGGAAAAGTGAATGTGATTTAAAATACATATGCAATTTGTCTATCAACAGATAATTAATCAGCAACAATTTTGATAATCTATCATTCAAGTCATTTATCAAACAAAAATGCTTGTTTCAGCTTCACAAATGTGTGAATTTGCAGTTCTTTTCAGCTATTTGTTGGACAAAACAAGCAATTCAAAGATGTCACCTTGGGTGTGAATTTATAATGGAGATTGTTTATAATCTTCTGACATTTTATTATTGACTAAACAGTCAATCAGTTGAAAAATGAATCAACCATTTAATATGGAGTTAATTTGTTTGTAGTTGAAACCCTAGGAAAAAGTAACAAAAACCCTCTACAAGCTATATGTCACGATACTGCAAAAGCCTAAGTCCCTAACAATATCTTCTCTAATGATTTAAATATTATATTAACCTATACAGCTCAGTTGCAATACTAAGATACAGTACAGCTGAGGTTTATTACTTGACTGCTGACTTTTACTGTCATTTTTGCCGATTGTTTTATTTGTGTTACGTCTCTTTGGAAGTGTAGATATGGGAAGTCTGGGCAGTAGGTTCCAGTCCCCCTCTCAGGGACCAGAGGAAGCTGCAGAGGGCACAAATAACAGCCACAAGCATGGATGTGAGTGTCAGAAGAGGAAACGAAATGCTCCGTGTGACTGTGACAGTGAACAAGAGGAGGACGATGCCATACTGGATACACCTCGCAGGCAAGGCTGGTTTAAAGCAATCAATTCAGTGTAAAATATATTTATTGTTAATATTTTTAAATGTGTCTAAAATGTGTTTTGTGTCTCTTCTCTGTTGTTTGTTTTCCCAATGTGAACAGGAAGAAATTGAAAAGCACATCCCGATACATTTATCAGACTTTGTTTTTGAATGGGGAGAACAGTGACATTCGCATCTGTGCTCTGGGACAGGAGTGGAACCTCCACAAAGTCTACCTGTGTCAGGTAAAACATCAATACAAAAACACCACAAAGACAATCTGTGATAGATTTTTTCATGTGCGTTGTTATTTTTTTCTTGTTTCTTTCCCTCCTTCTTGTATTTTACAGTCAGGGTATTTCTCCAGTATGTTCAGCGGCTCTTGGAAGGAGTCCAGTATGATGGAAATCAATTTGGAGATCCCCGACCACAACATCGACACTGAAGGTGAGAAGACCTCACAGAAAGGAGCAGTCAACTGTGTTTGTATCTTAATGTGTTCTACTGATTGTGTGTGTGTTTTTTTTGTGTTTGTGTAGCCCTACAAGTCGTATTTGGATCCCTGTACCGGGATGATGTTCTGATCAAGCCCAGCAGAGTTGTCAGTATTCTTGCAGCTGCTTGTATGCTACAGCTGGTCAGTACATTGAAGTCAGCTATTGTCTCATATGTAAAAATACAATCTTGATTTTTTTTTTTCAGTCATATGATGCAAAATCGAATCAAGTTTCATGGTTTGTTGTTTACAGGATGGTTTGATCCAGCAGTGTGGAGAGACTATGAAGGAAAATATCAGTGCGAAGACCGTGTGTGGCTACTATGCGTGTGCCAGCATCTATGGCTTGGATTTAGTCATGAAAAAGTCAGATTTTAATTATTTCAAATCAGTCATTAAAAGGTAAAATAGTATTTTATGCTGTGTACAAATGTCACACTTTATAATGTGTCAGTGCTTCTCCTTCTGCAGGTGTCTTGAGTGGCTTCTGAACAACCTGATGACACACCAAAATGTCGACCTCATGAAAGAACTTGGGTATGTGCGTTCAGCTCACAGTTCTTTAGTTTTAATCGTCTACCCAATATCCTTTCTTCAGACGTCAGTGTAACTTTTCTGATTAATGAAGGTATCGAGCCTAGTTTTATATCGCCATGGATTTCATGATTACAATGTGTTACTTAATTAAAATGGTCTCACATTACTGGTGTGATCTTTTTTAATGAGGTCAATTAAATTGTTGTGTTGAGTAATTATGTTTCAAACCGTGGTGTAAAAAATGTTGTCTGGGCTCATACTCACCATTTGTCTCTGGCCTGCATTTACAGGGCAGAGGTGATGGAGCAGCTCATTCAGTCCTCTGACCTGTTTGTCATGCAGGTGGAGATGGATGTATACACTGCTCTGAAAAAAGTATGTGAAAATATAGTATATACTTTAATAACTCTGAGAGATACTCACTGTATCATCAGACCTGTTTTCTAAGAGCCCTCTTTGTAATCTCTCTCTGCAGTGGATGTTTCTGCAGCTCAACCCGTCATGGGACGGCCCAATTAAGCAGCTTCTGGCTGATGCTGATGCGTGGCTTTGCAAACGCAGGACAGGTACAGTAATGCCATATCTTATAAAAAAGAGTGATCTTCATATGCATTTTTCTTCATTGGTAGCCACACACACACACACACACACACACATATGTTGGACTCTAATTTCAGTTGACTTTGTTCTCCAGACTTGAGTGAGAAAGAGCCCTTCTTGAACACAGAGGAGGGTGAACCTTTCCATTCAGTGTTCAAATATGTTCGTCTCCAGTATATTATCAATGATCTTGCATCTGCACGCATTCTGGAGAGAGACAATATTTTGCCCCCTGGTAAGATGTTTTTCTGTCTGATCTAATTTAATCATAAATGTGCTTCTTCTATGCTCCAAAAAGTGTATTTCATTATCTAGTATTGATCCTATAAAGTGGTTTTGAATACAGTGAAGGATTTTATTTTAAATCAGTTTTATGGGCTTTCTTGTTACATGATTGGTTATACTAGGAAAAGCCCAGTTATGTAGACCAATATTCTATTTCCATCTATGTAATAAATGCAGTTGCTTAAGTTGTTTAATTTTATTGTAAGTGGTATAACAAATTAGACTTGCTTAAAGTTTCGTTAAATTTACCAAAAACTTAAATACAAAATGTAAAGCAGAGTTATTATCGTTCATCCTAACATTTACATATATCTAGGATATCTCTTTTCCATGCGTTTATGCACTGTTAATATCTTCTATTCAAATGTATTCCAGATTGGTTAACGTTGGTGTACAAAAACCAGTGGTTCGCTATGCTCCGGACAGAATTTGACAATGATAATGGGTGAGAACCTGAGACTGAACTATTGTGTGCGGTCACCTGTATTTATCAGCTGCTGTCTCATCTTTACATGACCACAAAAACTGTATGCATAGAATATGATTTTAATGCAGCAATGACAAAGGCACCTGTCTGTCATTAGTCCCCAGGAAGCCAACAAAGACGAGTTTGAGCTGAGTAGTATGAGGTGCGGCAGGAAACTGACTAAAGATGGAGATGTGAGTCTCGCTACTACAGTTAACTTTTGCTCCTGTATAATGGATTATGTTAAATTATGACAGAAACAAAACTAATATATTCCTGTCTTCAGTACTGCTGGCGGTGGACAGGCTTTAACTTTGGTTTTGATCTGCTGGTGACCTACACAAACCGTTTCATAGTCTTCAAAAGAAATACCCTGAGTCAGCCCTGTGGAGGTGCTGTGAGTCTGCAACCTCGAAGGCATCTGGCATTCCGGTGTGTATTGCAGCCAACCTTTGAAAATTTTTCTAACTGTTGTGTACAGGTGAAAAAAAGAAGATTCACAATTTTTTTTTTTTGTGATGTAGCATTTGTTAAAGTTTCTTTATATCCACAATATTGGAGTTCAACTACAACAGAATTGGTAACTGTTTACTAATTTATGGATCACATATTTTATCTTAATTTAATATGATGAATAGTTGTTACACTTCTCTAATGATTAAGCAACAATCAATTGACTAATTTGTATTTTGTTATTTTTGTTATAGCATTCTTGCATTCTGATCGTAAATCGAAATTGCAATAGAAAGCATACTATCCATTTGAAATAACAACCACATGTTTACAACTGAGCTTATTTGATTTTAAATTGTTATACATTGAAACTGGGTGTTTGATGTTTGTCTAAGGAAATAGGTCGACATTCTGGGAAATACATTCACTTTATTCCCAAGAGTTAGATGTTATCCCTGGATGGAGCCAGGCTAGCGGTTTTCCCCTGTTAGAAGTCTTTATGCTAAGCTACGTTAGCCAGCTACTGGTGGTAGTTCCATATTTATCTTAGCCACATGTGAGTGGTATCAATCTTCTCATCTACTCTCGGTAAGAAAACAAATCAGTGTGTTTCCCAAACTGTCAAATAAATTCTTTTAAAACAATGTGTATGTGTCTGCAGCTTTAATATCGAAAAAGTATTTAACATGCCTTTAACCATTTTTATTTGTTCAGGTTACGTCTTGCCTCCTTTGATAGCCGTGGAAAGCTGGTCTGCAGTCGTTCAACAGGTTACCAGCTTCTCACTCTCGAGAAAGACCAGGTCAGTGAGCGCTGTTAACCTGTAGATATAGATGGCTAAATTGCCGTGTCATTCATTATCATGTATAAGATGCTGTTATTGACTTGCCTATTATTTTCTTTTCTTTCCATTGACTCAGGAGTATGTGGTGATGAACCTTGACAGCCGGTTGTTAACATTCCCCCTCTACGTGTGCTGTAACTTCCTGTATACGTCGCCTCACTCTGACCCCCGTCCAGATTCCTCAGAACAAGAAAGCACTGCTCGCAGCGTGTCTTGATGCCTGTTCCGCAGCCATTAACTGCTACTATTCCTTTGGGAACGCTGAGACACTGACACAAGCTTGTACGTACAATCCACCGCCACATTTAACATCACTTTGACATTGGACATACCATCTGCATGCTGCGTAACACAGTGAGGTGTTTAGGGGAAATGTTTTGTATCTGTGTATCCAGTGTTTTTGGCACATTAAGAATTAGCTATACATACATGGGGTTTACAGTGACAGAGACAGAGACAGTGGCCAGGAGAGATTAGGCCACCTTTGTCTTTAAAGCAGCTTCATACTCTGGATCTCTGCCATGGACTGTCTGCACTGGATGTTGGACTATTGCTCAAGATGGAAAACCCCCAGGTCATTTATATTAATGGAACCACTCTGGAATTAATTTAGCAGTGTGTATGGGGGCATTATCACCCTGAAATACGGGAACATCATGAGGGAACAGCTCCAGAGGGACCTTTATTGGCTTGTATGGTGATATGGTGAGAGGTGTGGCCCTGCACTCTACTGATGGACGGGCTCAAAAACTCACCTGTCTTTTTCACATTACTTGCCAACACTTAAAAGCTGTAAAAAAGAGTTCAAGTCTGACACAGCACTTTTACCACCCGCTGCTGTTTGATTATAGAAAGATGTCATACCTGCTGCCACATACCACCAGCACTCCATGTAAGCACCCTTCCCCCAATGGAGCGCAGCTGATGACATTCAACGGCATCACTTTTGAATTTTGAATTCCAAAAAACAAACTGATAGATGCTGTAAATGCAGCAGTTTCAGTCTGTGTTGTAACACTCTTTAACCCTGGAGGTCCACCTCACTCAGTCCTAATAGTCTACACCAGAGCAGCTTCTGTTTTTCAGATTGGAAAGTCTCCCACCTCTTCAGTAAACTGAAGGAAACCACATCACAACACCCAGATTATACATAGTATCAAGAATCCTTTGTACTTTGTAAATAACATTTCCTGCAATTTTCACATTATAAAACAACATTGCATACAAGTGATAAAAGTAAAGTCACAAAGCCCAAGTAGCCCAAGTAAACCTGCATTGGGAGGTCAATAATCCAGATTAAACCAATAATCTGTATTCATGGGACATGAGCCTTCAGGAGTTTTTGTGCACAGCATTATGTTAAAACCCCAAACACATTTTGACAGACTACAGATTTTGAGACATTCTGTCGTGTTTACCAGCTATACTGTCAAATCTCCATTTACTGCTGTTACTGGAATCCACGGATCCTGTTTTGCAGTGCAGTTTGTCCTTTGACACATTAAGACGCACTGTTTAGACTGCTCCCATTAACGCATGAAGTACCTTTGCAGTTATGTTGTTTGTACTATGATTAGGCAGTTTTGTAAATCTGTTACCTCATGCTGTTTCAAAAACCTGTAAAGCGTACATATACTGCCAACACATTCTCAGTATGACTTGCCTGTATAGCTGTAACTGTCTTAAAGTTTAAGGTGTTTTTTATTTTTATTTATTTTATGACTTCATTTTCATTTGTATGAATTTATTTTTGCAAAAGAAAATACAATTTTCAACAGCCAATAAAACTGCCCATTCACATGGGCTGTGGTGCTATCACATGATCATTTCTCTTTCTCCAACTAGGTTTTTAATACAGCTGCACATTTATTCATTTATTTCTGCTTTGTGCTATGATTTCCTACTTAGTGAGGTTCATTGGAAACCATTGGAACATACTTACAGCAACATATCGGACACAGCTGTTCATTAATAATGTCAGTGATTTATTTACCACTTATTGTGATAAGTAATCCTTTATTGCATACATGTATCATTTTCAATTATTAGATTACTGAAAAACTTCAATTACCAGTCCTACACAACATTCTCTGCAACATGATCCAGATTCAGGTTGATCTCCTCTGTTCAGTCAGAGCAATAGCAGATCTTTCAGGAATTAAAAAGCTTAGATAAAAACTAGCAGAGTTAAGGCTCAGCACACATTAGAAAACATATCTTATGGTCAACATACCTGCTGTCTGACAATTAAGCATTAAGACATTTACAAAAGATGTAAATTATGTAAGAAGCAGAGAGAGAGAGAGACCCCTGTCTGTACTTTCTGTCCAAGTGGCACAACTATTTTCAGTTGGCTTCTCTGCACAGTCTGTTCTGACCCCTGAAGGAAAGTTTGAATTGATTCAATTTCCCTTTCTAAATGTTTTGGGTAAAACAAAAGAGCTTTCTTTCTAACTATAAGTTTAGAGAGGATGCTTTTATCAAGACTCCAGCCACAGTCTGTTACTTATTCTACATTTATATTGTAAAGGACCAAAAACAAGAACATAGGCTTAAGAGTTCTGTCAGGGACTATCTCACATCCCATTGAGTTCTGTTAACAGTTGGCTTAATCATTCTTTTTATATTCAGAAATAATGCCATGGTTTCCTCAATATTACATATTTTATTACACATTAGAATTATCTAAAATTACAGATTTGGACAAATAAATAGGTTTTGGGGTTTACATAAGATCTACAGTGCGTTTACTGCTTCGTTTAATTGTTGCTGCACTCCTGCAGGTACTCTCATACTGCCACCTTACATTTTTACCTTCTTTGTACCATCATTTGTATGTAACGATTTTACCTGTTATTAAAATAAGAAAAGCATCACTGGCATTCATTATTGTCTTGTCTTAACACTTGCAAGCAGAGCTCATGTTGATTTCATGGAAGTAAGGCAGTCCAAAAACAGGTACACCGACAGTACTTTTAATTCAGGTATATAAACATCTTACCATGACAGGTCAGACTATCGCAGAACAACTCAACAATAAAATAAGGGACAAGAGGGTTTAGACAGGAAAGAACTTTTAGAAATTAAATATGGCTGGAAGAATTGAACAAAAGTACATTAAAAACTTCATGCAGGAATAGATGCACCTGTGGATCTTGTTCATTGGGTGGTGTGAGTTTTTCCTGTTTTTAAAGTGCACACTGTATTGCATGTTTAAGTTGGCAACTTGTTCAAACACAATGATCAGATGCATCATTGGATTTAATTCTCGTTGCAGATTAGATCTAACAAAACTTACAGCTCAGTCTCCAGAGAGGTTAATGTTTGTTAATTTCACGTTGCACAATAACAAATCTCACAGTGAGCTGTTCTCCACACCAACATTCAGAGTCACATCCTCTAAAACCTGTCAAAGCTCTTCATGCCCTGCATCACAACCAATTTTAAACTTTACTCTCCACCCTTTCATGGTGTTCCAGCCCTTTAATCTTCAGTTGTTACTGGTCAAACTGGCTGAGTTGACTGACACGGCGCTTCTGTATGTGTAATGACCTCAGGCGGAGTCTTAGAACAGACTACAGTCATCCATCCTGCTCCTTACTGGTGTATAGAGTCCAAATTCTCTTTAAGTCTTCGAGTCATACTGGGGATCAGGTTCACATGGTCGTCCACACAACTACCCACACAACTGTCCATCAGTGATCGAACAGCTGGCTCCTTTGCACCGGAGTCGAAAAGATCCTTCGCTTTGTCGTTGCAATGCATCGTGCATCGGGTCAGACGGTCCTGAGTCGTCAAAGAGTAGATATGGTTTAGTAAAAACAGACAAGAGAAAGGTCCCAGTAGAGTTGGCATTTTTAGAGATTTGCAGGTGAAAATGCAACTAAGCTTTTAGGCTCAAACTGGGCTGGAAGGTTTTCTTAAATGTTGCATATAACTATAGGTGGAAGTTTAGGCTTATCCTGTTTGACAATGTAAGAATATGTGAAAATGCTATAGGAATATAGGGGATATATAACAAATGCAATAAAATGTTACATCAATATGTAAAATACAGGAAAAAAATGCTTTATATGTGCCATAAAATACACCATACCGTGGCAAGTTTGATTAGAAATGCCACACTGAAATATAACTTTATTGTCACTGAAAGAAAACTGGAACACCTGTTACCTAAAGACTAAAAATAAACCTTCACTTTTAAAAATGCCACACGCTCAAATGTACCTGAAACTTCTCTAGCTCTGAAGTGACGAGTCCCTGAGCTTTGGCCAGAGGAGTGTGACACCTCTCGATGCACTGATGCACCACAGACATGGAGTCTGAGGAGCGATCACAGCAGTCTGCACTGCACCTGAACATGCGACCCTGCAGCAAGAACACACAGTTGAGACATGTTATGGATACAGGTGCTGCACAGATCAGACTGGTAGAAAACCAACGCAACTGTTATATGCACAGTTCATGTTTCACAGGCAAGACACCTACCTGCATTACACGGATGTGGTCCCTCTCCAGGCTTTGGACCATTTCTTCCACCTCATTTTGCACGCGTGCCTGATGTGCCGCTGCCATCTCTGTTTGTCCTACTCACTACGCAAAGTCTTTACTAATATTCAAGAATCAGCTTTAGCTCCTAAAGCAGACCGGACTGACGCGATGTATTCGCGCCGTCCACAACAGGTTCCTGTAAGCTACTTTACAATTTGCTGATAACTAAGGTCACCTCCATTCAAGCATGCTTCAAGATGAGTAGACGATTGCGCCACTTCCGCTTTACTTCCGCAGCCTGTTTTAGAAAAAAATTAACCCTCTTCCGTTGTGTTATTTCAATTTTTTTGATCCTCTCAGTATTTACTTATATTTGCACAGATCA
Source organism: Etheostoma perlongum (assembly GCA_026937815.1). NCBI lineage: Eukaryota > Metazoa > Chordata > Actinopteri > Perciformes > Percidae > Etheostoma > Etheostoma perlongum. Next base: position 13,854,842 of record CM049386.1, read on the forward strand.
AAAGTATCCTAACTGGATTTATAATATGATTCTACATCTTTCATCGTCTATTTATATTACTTTTAAATAATATGTCAAAATCATAGAATGTACAGTCTATGGTCAAATGTATCTTTTGAAAGGTTATAGTATGAACCGTGATGAGGCTCAAATCAACCTTCATCGTAAAAACGTGTCACCTTTCCATTGTAGACAACTGCCCACATTTTTCTCCGTTTTTTATCTCGAATTAAGAGTTCACGGCCTTTATTGTGAAACTCGGACGTAAACGTGCCCGGAAGTGTGTCTGAATAGTAAGAGACGTTCACGATTTAACCGTTAAACAAGTTTAGTTAGTTATTGACAATTCTGTTCGTATAGTAGCTTTTTCTAAGTTTTATCAAGCGTTGTATATATCTTGAACTGTGACGGTGAATATATTACCTCTGTGAAGGCTAACTACTTTTGGACCAACAGCTACCCTCCTCCTTAGTAACGTTAAGTTTTAAAACAGTGAGTCCACTCTGTCACTGTACCACTGAACGCTTTCTCTTTATACACTTTTTAAATATTAGAAAGACATGATAGTGTTGTATAATAAGTTATGTTAGCTATATTCCTTTGTTCTTAGCGTGAGTCTGAACTCCTATGGGAGTAACCTTTGACCAAGACTGATAGAGACCGTTTCCTTCAACTTATTAGCGGAACTGATCATGGGATGTATTTATTCTTCATGTACAGATGCTCCGTAGTGCAGTAGAGAACTAGATGCCCATAATGAATCCACGAACCTTGAGAACGCTGCTGTTTCTGGGGCTTTGGCAAACTGAGAAGAAGTCTAGCCTCAGCTCCAGAGCTGCAAGATCAACCCAGAAAGATAGGTAAGGCCGTCCCAGGGTGCATGTAAGAACAAAAACACCTACCTACCTCCTCTATTTGTTCTGATTCTTCAAACTTCTAAAGTCTGCCTCGCAAGAGATTTTATTATGGTTCATATTATGTTTCTGTGGAGGGTGACCTCACTGTGAATGCAGTTGCATTGACATACAATCAAGTTGAACAGACATCTTTATTTACATAAAGGGCATACTTTGTGCAAATTAGGTTGATAACTGGTGGCACACTCTATTATACAGTATGTTATTGGCATTTGCAATAAAGTACCCACAATATTTGAACAGCTGATTAGTTTTCCTGGGCATCCTGTAGTCCCTTGTGATGATGGACACTTTGTAGACTAAATGATCAAAACAATAAAAAATAAATATAAATAACATTACTAATAATAATAGTCAGATTAATCTTTAATACATTTTTTTTTTACAACTGTAATATAGAATTTAAAAAATGGCATCTCAGCAGAATACTGTATTTAAGATTTGTTTATTTTAAGAATCTGACAAAATAAAGCTGCAGGTGTCAAATAAAATTAAAATAAAATTCAGAGTTCAAATTACAAATGTGCATATAGACCTCCAGTATAACCCGTGTTACTTAAGAGAATGATTTCAGATGAGCATGCTATAGTGTTGGTTTGCTTTGTTGTCATTGTTCCTTTAAAGCTGTGGTTGGAGCAGGCATTGGTGGTACAGCTGCAGCGTTTTACCTGAGGCAGGAGTTCGGAGCCGGGGTGCAGATTGATGTGTTTGAACCTGGCGCTGTTGGCGGACGACTAGCAACAGTGAAGATAGGAGATTATGAGTATGAGACTGGAGGCACAGTGATCCATCCTCTAAACCTACATATGAAGCACTTTATTGAAAAATTAGGTAACATATCCTGAGGTCAACAGACTCGGCACAAACACATGAATAATTGGTACGTAGTTCGGTATATTTGAAACTTAGAGAGAGCAATCCTGTTATTTTATGTTGATTTTTCAGGTATTCCTCCGAGGAAAGATGTCCCCTCTAAAATGGCAATCTTTGATGGAAAAGAGCTCACTTTTGAAGAGAGTGACTGGTATATAGTAAATGTCTTGCGCATGCTCTGGAGATACGGGTTCAACTTTCTCCGAATGCATATGTGGGTGGAGAGTATTTTGGACAAATTTATGAGGTGAGGAGGAAATGTAGTTGTCATGGCTCCTAAATCTCATTCTTTTAGCATGAGATCCAGGAGTATCAATATAGAATTGCTGTCCCTTGTTTGGTTGAGTGTGTTAATACTCATGGAAATTTCCTTTATTCACAGGATTTACCAGTATCAGCAGTATGGTTACTCATTCTCCAGTGTGGATAGGCTCCTTCATGCCATGGGCGGTGATAGTTTTCTTACCTTGGTGAATCAGACCACAGAGGAAACAATGATGGGCGAAGGATTTTCACAGATCTTCCTCAACGATATTGTCACACCTGTCACTCGTGTCAACTATGGCCAAAGTGTCCGCATCAACGGCTTTGTGGGTATGTTTAACAATGACGTGAGAGATTCGGTTTTGGTTTATCACATATGTCAATGTTTTTGTTGAAAAGCTGTCAAATAGAGGTCAAATTGACTATTTCTTGTCTTCTAGGGGCAGTGTCATTAGCAGGAGCAGATTCAGGCCTGTGGGCAGTGGACGGAGGAAATAAGAGAGTGTGCTCAGGACTGCTGTACCACAGCAAAAGTGAGCTCATCCCAGCCAGAGTGACCTCCATTTCAGTCAGAGTTCGGCCATCAAAGACAGGTAACTTTTAACATTCCTTCATTTGGTATGGAACTGGTCCCAACAATGGATTTGTCATGTGAATGTTTACACTTTTTTAAATGGTTTAACTTCCCTCTGTCTCCCTTATTTTTAGGCCCCACAACCAGTTTCTATGAGGTTAATTATGTTGAAGAATCAGGCCCAGCACACTCTCTGTATGACATAGTAATAATAGCAACACCTCTTCACCAGGGAAAGTCTGATATCACATTCTCAGGTTTCTCCCCCCCAATCCCGTCTCACTACCCCGGACGTTACCACCGGACTGTCTCCACTCTGATTCACGGCAAGCTGAACATGTCCTACCTTGGGACCACAGAGCCAGCCTCAGAGTTCACTGTGTCTGACATCCTCACCACAGACTCAAAAGACTCCGTCATCAACAGCCTGAGCTCTATTGACCCTGTGTACATCCCTCAGGGTTACAAGCGACCCCCTGCCAGCCATACCAAAGTCTGGAAGGTGTTCTCCCCAAAGCCACTGTCCCAAGAGCAGATACAGAACATGTTCCTCTCCTGGGATTTAGTGTCGGAGACTCAGTGGTTGGCTTATCCTTCTTACCACCCACCGCACCGTAAGACGCCTCCCTTTATCTTGCACAACCGGCTGTATTACCTCAACGCTGTGGAGTGGGCAGCAAGCGCCATGGAGATGAGCGCCATTTCAGCCAGGAATGTGGCCCTGCTGGCACACCACCGTTGGCACCAGCAGATCAGCAAGATTGACCAAGAAGACCTGCACACCAGACTAAGAGGGGAACTCTGAAGAGGGAGAACTCTGACGCCTTTAAACTTCAAGAACAATTCCTGGTTTATTACAATTTTGGATTTTGTAGTTTTGGCCATCATTTCTATCTTTTACTGAGCAACATAATTGCTAAGATCTGGGAACACAATTAAATCTGTAAGGGCAAAACACTTGAGCAGTCAAACAATCGCAGTTTAACCAGTTTATCTAAACACTGTATTTAATTGTTAACCCTTTAGTAATCCCTCATTGCACAGGGAAACTACTGTGTACACACACAACCTCTTCAAACATGGTGTTTTAAAGTTGAAGTTGATAGTTTTAGCCATTACAGTTCTCAGGCATTAAGTTGGCGGGTACAACGTCATTACTAATGGGAATGTTGAACAGAACTAAGGAAAAAAGACCAACTGGAAAGGTCCTTTAAGCACCCTAACTGTAGCCACAGTTCATAATTCCGCAGCAACAATAGCACAAATCACACTAAAAGGTGGCTCAACATTGTACTGTGCTGAAGTTTGTAATCACTGTTAACTATGCTGAACTCCAGTAGACACATAGTGTTCCTCTGTGTACCTGTGTGTCATTTTTATATTTTTCTTATGTGCACTGCTTCTGTTATGAACATGGTACAGCTAACATCCAGCAAAACAGCGTGTTGGTGAAACGCAATCCAAGATGGATTCATGGGTCTTCCAATGATTTTTTCAGCCTCTTTACGTCCTAAGTAGACTACTGTATATGTTGTTAGTGAGTAAAGACAGCTGTCAGCAAGATACTTGGGCCACTAAGACGTCTTTGCAAATCAAATGTTTTGATGTCAGTTATGAAAAGGATGAACAAGTCCATGTTTTTCTTATTATTTAATTGTACTGATAATGTTAATAAGACTATAATTGGACAGGCTGATAACACTGGTGGGGTGTCTAAATTCAGCATGTTAAAGCAATGATTGTGCCTTATAGATGAAAGTGTAATTAGCTGAGGTCTTTAATAAATGATAAGTCTCCCTATCATTTTAGAAATCTACTACTGTAGCTACCTAAACCACTTTCATGTTATTTAACCAATTTGGGAAGGAAATTGTAGTTTGCTATATGTTTCTTAAGAACAGGTGTATTTTTCTAGATTTTTGAAAGACATGTTCTGGTTTGAGTATATGTAAAGACATACTCTAGCAAAAAATTTTAATAGTGCAATTGAATTTACAGCACTTAATTATTTTTGTAAATAAAAACCAATGTGGAGTATTTAGACTGGCTTCTGCACAAATAAAACGAGGTGTTTAATTATAATCTAATCTTCAGATTTCAGATTTTAATCAATGCTGAAACCTCCCAGACCAAACAGTGGGTTTTGCAAGAGTCTACAATCACAATAAAGGGATGAGACAATGTCTGCTTTTGTCTGCATTAAATTATGTTGATGAATCACTTCTCAAGACAAACTGTACTCATATCACTCTCTTAAGTGTGTGATGGTGATATTGATGACCATTTTATTCTTGTCTTTATATTAGAATCTCTCACTCAACTACATTTTTTTAAATCTTAAAATCCATTTTAATTTCACACTATCATCATCTAAAATGTCTAATTTTAAAATGTCTCTTTTTTTAAGGAGTAAAATGTTCTGTAGTTCAATTTATGTCTAAGGAGACAAGTAAAAGCATTTAATAGTCAGCTGTTGTATGAGGGGCCATTTGGGACATTATTCACAATTATCTTACACACAAGTTAAATGCTCTCACACACTACTAAAATGCTTTATACATACACTAATGAAAAATTATACTCTCACATACTGTACTGAAACCTCAAACACACAACTGAAATGCTCTCATAAACACTACTAAAATACTCATAAAAATACTAAAACACTCACACACGCAACACTGAAACGCTCTCATATACACAACTGAAAAGGGATTTAATTTTTATTAGTGTAAATGAGATTGTTTCAGTATTGTTTGTGAGAGCATTTCAGTAGTGTTTATGAGAGTGTTTAGATAGTGTTAATGAGAGCGTTTTAGTTGTGTCGATGAGCTTGTTTCAGTATTGCGCGTGAGAGGATTTTAGTTGTACAGGAAGGTGGCTGGGAAAAGTAAGTTAACATTTCCCGAGCAAGATTCAAACCTGAGTCTCCCACATAAAAGTCAACAATATTACTCATTGAGCTATCCATCCATTTACAGTGAGGAAAATAAGTATTTGAACACCCTGCTATTTTGCAAGTTCTCCCACTTAGAAATCATGGAGGGGTCTGAAATTGCCATCGTAGGTGCATGTCCACTGTGAGAGACATAATCTAAAAAAATAAAATCCAGAAATCACAATGTATGATTTTTTTAACTATTTATTTGTATGATACAGCTGCAAATAAGTATTTGAACACCTGTCTATCAGCTATAATTCTGACCCTCCAAGACCTGTTAGTCTGCTTTCAAAATGTCCACCTCCACTATGTATTATCCTAAATTATATGTGCCTGTTTGAGGTGGTTAGCTGCATAAAGACACCTGTCCACCCCATACAATCAGTAAGACCAAGACCAAAGAGCTGTCCAAAGACACTAGAGACAAAATTGTACACCTCCACAAGGCTGGAAAGGGCTACGGGGAAATTGCCAAGCAGCTTGGTGAAAAAAGGTCCACTGTTGAAGCAATCATTAGAAAATGGAAGAAGATAAACATGACTGTCAATCTCCCTCGGACTGGGGCTCCATGCAAGATCTCACCTCGTGGGGTCTCAATGATCCTAAGAAAGGTGAGAAATCAGCCCAGAACTACACGGGAGGAGCTGGTCAATGACCTGAAAAGTGCTGGGACCACCGTTTCCAAGGTTACTGTTGGTAATACACTGAGACGTCATGGTTTGAAATCATGCATGGCACGGAAGGTTCCCCTGCTTAAACCAGCACATGTTAAGGCCCGTCTTAAGTTTGCCAATGACCATTTGGATGATCCAGAGGAGTCATGGGAGAAAGTCATGTGGTCAGATGAGACCAAAATCGAACTTTTTGGTCATAATTCCACTAACTGTGTTTGGAGGAAGAAGAATGATGATTCAATTAAATTTTATTTACAGTATCAATTCATAACAAGAGTTATCTCAAGACACTTTACAAGGCCCCAACAGTTCTAGTAGTTTCCTCCAGAGCAAACAACAGTGTGACAGTGGCAAGGAAAAACTCCCCTTTGGGAAGAAACCTCGTACAGACCCAGGCTCTTGGTAGGCGGTGTCTGACGACCGGTTGGGGATAGAATGAAGAGTGGCAATAACAGTCCCAAAAAAAAAAAAAAAAGTAGTTTGTAGTAGTTCTTTGTAGTAGTTCATGGCATAGCAGGGCACTGTGCAGCATTACAAGGCACAGCAGGACGTAGCTGGGCACCGCAGATCGTGGCAGGGAAGGGAACGTGTAGCGGGACCATGGCGACAGCTGCAACCATGATTTTGGAGCCTCCCTGATCTGAGGAAACATGCTGGGAGAAAAAGAACAAAAGGACTCCGGGGAATGACTCCCCAGAGCTAGGTTAGTAACAAGCATTTCTGGGACATAGATGCACACAAAATAGAAAGATAGGAGAGAGGAGCTCAGTGTGTCGAAGGAAGTCCCCCAGCTGTCTAAAACTATTACAGCATAACTAAGAGAGACAGGGTAAAGAGAGAAGCCTGGTCAGGCTAGAACTCTCCCCAACCGGATCGAGCTGTATGCCAAGTCTCCCTTTAGTTTTATTATATTCTTGATTATATGACAGATAAATCTGACAACTATGACGAGAAGCAGGTGGGCCGGGTTAGGTGGACGCTGCAACTTTTCACTCCCTAACAATATTCAATTCTATGCCCTAACTATAAGCTTTATCAAAAAGGAAAGTCTTAAGCCTACTCTTAAATGTGGAGACGGTGTCTGCCTCCTGAACCCAAACTGGAACCTGGTCCCACAGGAGAGGAGCCTGATAGCTGAACGCTCTGGCTCCCGTTCTGCTTTTAGAGACTCTAGGAACCACAAGTAATCCTGTATTCTGGGAGCGTAGTGCTCTTGTAGGGTTGTAAGGTACTATGAGCTCTTTAAGATAAGATGGTGCCTGACCATGAAGAGCTTTGTAGGTGAGAAGGAGGATTTTAAATTCTATCCTGGATTTTACAGGAAGCCAATGCAGAGAAGCTAAAACAGGAGAGATGTGATCTCTTTTCTTGGTTCCTGTCAGAACACGTGCTGCCGCATTCTGGATTTGCTGAAGAGTCTTTATGGACTTTTTCGAGCAGCCTGATAATAAAGAATTGCAGTAATCCAGCCTAGAAGTAACAAATGCATGGACTAGTTTTTCTGCATCATTTTTAGACAGGATATTCCTGATTTTTGCAATATTACGTAGGTGAAAAAAGGCGATCCTTGAAATATACTTTATGTGACAATTAAAGGACATGTCCTGATCAAAGATAACTCCAAGATTCCTCACAGTGGTGCTGGAGGCCAGGGTGATGCCATCCAGAGTAACTATCTCTTTGGATAATGCGTCACGGAGGTGCTTGGGTCCCAGAGCAATAACTTCAGTTTTATCTGAGTTTAACATTAGAAAATTACAGCTCATCCAGGTTTTAATCTCCTGAAGGCACATTTGAAGTTTAGTTAACTGATTAGTTTCATCCGGCTTGATTGATAGATAAGAACACCATCCCTACTGTGAAGCATGGGGGTGGTAGCATCATGCTTTGGGGGTGTTTTTCTGCACATGGGACAGGGCGACTACACTGTATTAAGGAGAGGATGACCGGGGCCATGTATTGCAAGATTTTGGAGAACAACCTCTTTCCCTCAGTTAGAGCATTGAAGATGGGTCGAGGCTGGGTCTTCCAACATGACAATGACCCGAAGCACACAGCCAGGATAACCAAGGAGTGGCTCTGTAAGAAGCATATCAAGGTTCTGGTGTGGCCTAGCCAGTCTCCAGACCTAAACCCAATAGAGAATCTTTGGAGGGAGCTCAAACTCCGTGTTTCTCAGCGACAGCCCACAAACCTGACTGATCTAGAGAAGATCTGTGTGGAGGAGTGGGCCAAAATCCCTTCTGCAGTGTGTGCAAACCTGGTGAAAAACTACAGGAAATGTTTGACCTCTGTAATTGCAAACAAAGGCTACTGTACAAAATATTAACATTGATTTTCTCAGGTGTTCAAATACTTATTTACAGCTGTATCATACAAATAAATAGTTAAAAAATCATACATTGTTATTTCTGGATTTTTTCTTTTAGATTATGTCTCTCACAGTGGACATGCACCTACGATGACAATTTCAGACCCCTCCATGATTTCTAAGTGGGAGAACTTGCAAAATAGCAGGGTGTTCAAATACTTATTTTCCTCACTGTATGTAAGAAGCGTGTATTTCATACAGACTTGTCTTCTGAACAGCCTGCAGAAGTCCTTACAGAAGCAGCTGCAACATTATATCCTATTACTATCCTAATTTTTTAATTAGACCGATGTTTTTAATTTTTTTAAATATAATTTCCTCCCCTTCCATGGTGAACATCTTTGAACCTGACTTTAACTCATCCTAACTTCTGTAATCCTACAAAGACAAACGCTCTCATAAACACTACTGAAACACTCGCACAAACACTACTGAAATGCTTACATAAACACTACAGAAATGTACTCACACGCTATACTAAAACATTCTCATAAACACTACTGAAACACTCTCACACACCATACTGAAACGCTCTCATATACACTATTGAAAGTGAAATCCTGTTTCAATTGTGTATATAAGTATATATTTTCAGTATTGTTTTAGTATTGCGTGTTAGAGCATTTCAGTAGTGTTTATGAGAGTGCTTCAGTTGTATGTGTGTGAGGTTTCAGTATAGTACGTGAGAGTATAATTTGTCACTAGTGTGTATGAAAGCATTTCAGTAGAGTATGTTCAGCTGGGAGGAGGCCTCGGGGAAGACCCAGGACTAGGTGGAGAGATTATATCTCCAACCTGGCCTGGGAACGCCTCGGGATCCCCCAGTCGGAGCTGGTTGATGTGGCTCGGGAAAGGGAAGTTTGGGGTCCCTTACTGGAGCTGCTGCCCCCGCGACCCGACTCCGGATAAGCGGATGAAGATGGATGGATGGAGAGGATTTCACATGTAGTGTGTGAGGTAATTGTGAATAATGTCCCAGATGTTGATCCGCACAATTAATTGAGGAATTGTCTTACTGAGCGACATTGTGACCCATCATTCATAAGCCAAGGATGTGTGGTGAAGTCACCGTTTTCTATTTGCAAAAGGAAATGAACATTGCTTTTAGCTCAGATCCAAGTACGCCCATTTTTCCGTTTGTATCAAACAGTAACACCCCCAAATGAAGGCCCGTGTGACTGAAGACAATGGGTGGTATTGATGGCCTGAATAAGGGTATGTCTGTGTGGGGATGTTCCACAGCTGTCCTCTCAGGAGGGGAGGGACAATGGTACCATAGTTGCCTGTCCATGCAAAACATGTGACATTACTAAATATATAAGAAGCTGTAAACTGACAACAACCCAAAATCTTCCACTACCCAGACCAAAAGCCAAGATGAAATTTTTAGTTGCGCTAGGTGTTTTCCTCGCTGTGGCAGCGTTTCACTCCGGTAAGAAGAATAAATAGTTATTAGTTTATGATTTGCAAGGGAATTAGAATGTCACGATAATTAAAAATGTGGTGATCTCCATTCATGGAAACTGGAAGCTCAAAAAATGTAACTTCATAACGTGCTTCTACAGAAAACCCATTCATGCTTATTTACTACAGATGTTCAGTCATGTATTTATTTGAGGCCTGACTAATGTATTTGTTATGATTCCTAGCTCTCTCAGCATCTCTGGAATCTGCAGAGAGAGAGGAAGTAGTTGCTCAGCATGGTGAGGAATTATTCTTAATAATAATTAGTTTAAAAGCAATAATTATAGCTAGAAAATGCGTGTGAATGCTGAAAAGCTATTTTGCTAAACAGGATTGCTTAAAAAGAAGGTGAAGTAGAGAGAATAATTGGAAAAGTGGTTTTATGGTGGTTTTAATTAGTATGACTGTTATTGAAATGTTGAATAATACCCCTGATGACAAAAGTAAAATATTTTCAGATAAAAAAAAATAAAATGACTGAATGAATGCATGTCAAAAAGTCAATTTATAGGTAAGTCAAAAAAGTCATAGTATGGTATATGGAAAAAGTAATGAAAAAGGTTAGAGTATGGTATGTCAAAAAAGTTGTGGTATTGTTTGTCAAAAAGAGTCATAGTATAGTATGTCAAAAAAAGTGATAAAAAGTCATAGTATAGTTATATTGGGGGAAAAAGTCATGGTATTGAATGTGAAAGGAAGTCTGGAAGAAAATGCAAGCTCCACACAAAAGGGCCTAGCATGGACTTTGAATCAAACCAAGCATCAGAGTCTGTAGTAATAAGTTGATGCCAATTGTCATAGTATAGTATGTCAGAAGCAGTGATGAAAAACTCATTGTACATTATGTTGGAAAAAGTGATTAAAAAAAAAGTCATAGTATAGAATGTGGAAAAACATCATTAAGTAAGTCGAAACATTCCTAGTATAATTTGTCAAAAAAAAAAAAAGTCATTGTATGGAAGTAGGATTTTTTTTAAAAAGAAGTCATATTCAATTTACTCATTTCATTTATTCAGGGCAATTCGAAAAAAGGGATAAAAAGTAACACTATAGGTGTCGAAAAAAACACATTATATAGTATTTTTCAAAAAATTCATTCATAAGTAATAGTATAGTATGTCGTACAAAAGTCAGTTAAAAGTCATAGTATAGTACGTCGAAAAAGTATAGTATAGTATGTCAAAAAAGTCATATAATTGTATGTTGAATAAAGTGATAAAAGAGTTATAGTATAGAAAATCAAAACAAAGTGTATGATATGTCAGAAGAAGTGATAAAAAAGTCATAGTATAGTATGTCAAAAAACGTCATAGTAAAGTATGTTGAATAAATTGAGTAAAGTATGTTGAAAAATCTCATATTAGAGTATGTGAAGAAAAGTGATAAAGAAAATCATAGTATATTATGTCAAAAAAGAGTGAAACAAATTCATATTATATTATGTCGAAAAAAATAATATATGGTATGTTGAAAAAAGTTGATAAATCTCATTGAATAGTATGTTGGAAAAAGTGATAAAAAGTCACAGTATAGTATGTTGAAAAAAGTCAAGGTATAGTCATTGACATTTTTTTTTAATTCATAGTACAGTATGTCAGAAAAAGTTATAAAAACGTCATGGTATATTATGTCGAAAAAATTGAAAAAAGTATAGTATGTCGAAAAAAGTTATAAAAACTCACAGTTTAGTGTGTCAAGAAAAGCTATAAAAATCATAGTATAGCATGTCATATAGCAAAAGTGAAAGAAGTCTTGGTATGGTATGTCAAAAAAATTGAAACCAATCATGGTATGGTGAGTTGAAAAAATTGAAAGTATAGTATTTCAAAAATAGTTAAAACGGTCATAGTATAGTAAGTCAAAAACTTTTAAAAAAGTCATAGTATAGTGTGTCGAAAAAATTGAAAAATTCATGGTATAGTATGTTGGAAAAAGTCATCATAGTATGTTGACATTTTTTTTAAATCCATTTACATGTCAAAAAAGTGATAGTATAGAATGTCAAGAAAATTGAAAAAAGTAATTATATAGTATGTCAGAAAAAGTGATAAAAAGTCATAGTACAGTATGTCAAAAAAGTCATGGTATTTTCGTCGAAAAAATTGAAAAAAGTCAGAGTACAGAATGTCAGAAAACGTTATAAAATGTCATAGTATGTTGGAAAAAGTGATAAAAAGTCATAGTATAGTATGTTGGAAAAAGTGATAAAAATTCATAGTACAGTATGTCAGAAAAAGTTATAAAAATGTCATAGTATATTATGGCCAAAATTTTTTTTAAAGTATAAAATGTCAAAAAAAGTGATTAAAAACTCACAGTTTAGTGTGTCAAGAAAAGTGATAAAAATCATAGTATAGCATGTCATATAGAAAAAGTGAAAGAAGTCTTGGTATGGTATGTCAAAAAATTGAAAATAGTCATGGTATGGTGAGTTGAAAAAAATAAAAAAATGTGTAGTATAGTATTTCAAAAAAGTTAAAACGGTTATAGTATAATAAGTCGAAAAAATTGAAAAAGTCATGGTATAGTATGTTTAAACATTTCATAGTATAGTATGTTGAAAAAATAGAAAAAAGTCATAGTATACTATGTTGAGAAAAGTCATCATAGTATGTTGAAAATTTTTTAAAAAGGCATGTAAAGTATGTCAAAAAGTGATAGTATAGAATGTCAAGAAAGTTGAAAAAAGTCATTATATAGTATGTCAGAAAAAGTGATAAAAAGTCATAGTATAGTATGTCAAAAAAGTCATGGTATTGTTATCGAAAAAATTTTATATAGTATAGTATGTCAAACAAATTGAAAAACGTCATGGTATAGTGAGTTGAAAAAATTAAAAAATGCATAGCATACTATGTTGCAAAAAAGAGATGAAAATGTATGTTATAGTATGTCAAAAAAAAATCATATTGGAAAAAATCATAAAATAAGTCATAGTTTAGTATGTCGAAAAAAGTCATAGCATGTTGAAGAAATTTAAAAAAGTAATGTAAAGTATGTCAAAAAACTGATGGTATAGAATATAAATTAAAAAAAAAAGTCATAATACAGTATGTCAGAAAAAGTTATAAAAACGTCATATTATGTAGAAAAAATTGAAAAAAGTATAGTATGTCAAAAAAAGTGAATAAAACTCACAGTTCAGAGTGTCAAGAAAAGTGATAAAAATCATAGTATAGAATGTTGAAAAAAGTCACAATATAGTATGTTGAAAAAATTCATAGTATGTTGATAAAAGTGAAAAAGTCATAGCATAGTATGTCATAAAGATTGAAAAAAGTCATAGTGTTGTATGTCAAAAAAAGGGAAAGAAGTCTTGGTATAGTATGTCGAAAAAGTTGAAAAACGTCACGGTATAGTATGTCGAAAGATGTAATAAAAAAGTACCGTTATTTGAAAAAAAGTGATGAATGTCATATTATTTTATGTTGAAAAATTCATAGCATAGTATGTCGGAAAAAATAATAAAATATGTCATAGTATAGTATGTCGAAAAATAAATGGTATAGTATGTCAAAAAAGTCATAATATAGTATTTAGACAAAAGTGATAAAAAGTCATTGCATTGTAATGTCGAAAAATGTCATAGTATAGCATGTTGAAAAAATGTATGGTATAATATGTAGAAAAAAGTTATAAAAACTCATAGGATAGTATATCAAAAAATGTCATACTGTAGTATAGTATTCATAAAAAGTGATTAAAAACCTGAATAATGATACTGTAGTATCTGAAGGTTTTGTGAACGGTCTAAAGTGAAAAGTGAATGACGTCTGTAGCTGAAAGTACAGTGAGGAAAATAAGTATTTGAAAATAGTTAAAAAATCATACATTGTTATTTCTGGATTTTTAATTAGATTATGTCTCTCACAGTGGACATGCACCTACAATGACAATTTCAGACCCCTCCATGATTTCTAAGTGGGAGAACTTGCAAAATAGCAGGGTGTTCAAATACTTATTTTCCTCACTGTATGTGATAGGAGGGGCATTTGGAAGTGGAAGAAACCTAAAGAGGATTTAAAGATTGCTCCATTGACTTTAAATGTAAAAAGAAAAAAAGTTTTTTAAAAGTATAAATGCTGGAGAAAATTTGAATACAGTACAGGAGTATAGGTCATACCGAAGAGTCTGATAACAATACTGATGATCAGCATTCACACAATTATTTAAGGGTGATGAAACTGCCTCAAAATTGATTAAATTGTCTTGTTTTTTTCATGCAGATGGGCTCACTGAACTGAAAAAAATAGGTACAGTGCATCCTTTCAAATGACAACCAGCTGACTGTGAAACTGATATTTAATATGATTTGTAGTTTAATGTACTTTATGTGTGTAAACGCACCTGGCTGCAAGAGTGGCAGCAGTTGTTTCATTTGAGAATCACTGGCTTGTTATAGCCACCCAGTAGTGACAGAAGTACTCAGATATTCGACTCAAGTAAAAGTAGAAAAACCGCTGTCTAGCAAAGTTCTGTTACAAGTAGAAGTCCTGCATTTAAAAGTTTACTTCAATTAAAGTATTTTAAAATATTTGATTTTAATTTTAATTACTTTCTAGTTTGTGAATTTCCCCCAGACTCGTCTTAACCTATAATAATAGATAATAATTTATTTTTGATTAGATTGCATAGCATAGAGCAGAAGTATAAAGTAGCCGAAAATTAGAAACACTCAACACACAACAGTTCTAGTATTTTCCTACAGAGCAAGTAAATGCACAGTGGTTAAAAATTCCTTTTAGGCAGAAATTTTCGGACAGACCCAGGCTCTTGGCATGCGGTGTCTGAGACACGGTTTTACAATGAAGAGCAGGTCTAGACCACACAAAAAATAGTAGTATGTAGTAGTTCTAGTATTAGTTCATGGCATAGCAGGGCACCAGAGCAAGGCACACAGGACAGTGGCAGAGCACAAGGGCATAGCAGGATGTAGCAGGGCATTGCAGGACGTGGACAGCGGGACCATGGCGACACCTGCAACCATGATTTTGGGGCCTCCCTGATCCAAGGAAACACGCTGGGGGAAAAAGAACATAAGGACTCCGGGGAAGTTACTTCCCACCACTTAAGCTATCTACCAGACACCTTTTTCAATTTATTTTATGTGTACTCTGTAACACTACATTCCTTCACTTGTATTATTACACTAACTGCCCATTGTTTTGTTACTCTTGCATCATTTTATCACTCTGTCTCCTCAGATCAGATGGAGTTTGAGGCCGCTCAAAAGATTGAGGCTACTAACATGAATGGTAAGTTTGACCAAAGTCCAAGGCAATGACCATAACCCAAAATGAGGTGACTTTATAAGCAAATATACATTTTATCAATTGTGTTAAGTACAGTTTGTAAAACAAGTTTGAGGTCCATCAATGCTCTATTTATTTTACCCTTTCCTGTAAAGTGACAGAGGATCAGAATGAGGGAGCCCACGACCATGGTAAGAGGAGCTACATGAGCTCAGACTTCGTTCAAAACTAAAAAATTGCTTATTCAGATGCAGTGTTTATGCAATCTCTCTATAATATTTTATGCCGAGGCTGTTCAAGATGGATCTGGTAAATTATACTTATATGATGAACACCTGAACACATTGATTGTGTGTTAAATGTCACATATTGAAATGTTTCCAACAGTGGAGGAGCATACTAAAGCTGAGAATGACAACACAGGTGTGTGAAAAAATAAACATCCCGCTGGCTTTAATCATAAGACAATATGTGATCCTGTTCAACATTACATCATTTGTAAAACTCTCCTCCAACAGAGGGAGGTGGGAACTCTGACCTAGCACCTCATGAAGGTAAGAGAGGTTCTACTGTACTGTTCAGTATCAGCCTGAAGATGGTGTTAAAGGACAGTTTAGAAAAGGACTGCAGGCTCTCAAAGTACACTTCCATGTTAAAAATCCCAACCTGACTGATTTCTCTCCCACACAGAATCCCAGTCGGAGTCCTCTGAGGAAGCAGATGGTGAGTTTGTGCATTAGGGTTTTGTAGGCAGTTTATTTCAGCATATTAAAGCTGCAATTTCAGCTTTTGTCATTCTGTCAATGATGTTATGTCTATTATTTTTTAACAGGGAAACAGAGGCGGGGTAAGTGATGTAAATCTACACTAAAACACTGCAACAGTTATTAGTAGTTATTTAGAGATTAACAATAGAAAAGGACTTTTCAAAACAAGTTGCAAAGTGCTTTACATGGTATTAACCAGGTTTAAAAACTTCTCAGGAATTAGGTAAAAGTACATTTTAATGTCTTTTCAGAGAACCGTGAGACAGTGGAGGAGACTGTGAGCAGTTTGGGTAAGATCAAGTAAAATGGCCACTGACTCACTATACTTATGAATCCCACACTATACAATCTGTAACTCTTCATTTCTCCTCTGCAGATGAAGTAAGTGAGGATTCAACCAAGAATGAACAAGGTGAATTTCTAAATTCTACACACATACATATACAATGATTTACCTAAAGGCTGAATGTATCATTGAATTATCCAGAGACGCTAGTTAACTCGCTGCGCCTGCTGAGGCAAGATGTGGTGAACTGTTTTGAGCAACACAGTGAAAGTTCAATTGTGCAATGAACAGAATGTGAAAAACAAATCCAGTCAAATCCGGTCCCAGCTGGATTTAAATAGTGACTAAATAAAAACTTTATAGGTTGGGTTTAGAATCAAGTAAATGCTCAAATGCCTGAAGAGCAATTACAAATGTACAACTCGGCAACTTGTGAAAACAGTTTAATGTATAAAAACAGTGAAAGCCAATGTTCTAGAGAGATATTTAAGTCATCACAGATATGAGCTGGCTGCTTGACCTCAAGATTCTGGGATTGTTTATTTGAACACAGTCCTCCTTGCATGTGAGTAAATCTAGGACAAGAATCCAGGGCACTGTGAGGCATCTGTCCCCAGGTGCTTATTGTGATTGATTTATACTGTATCAACTGCTTCTGGTTATTTTAAGACCAAGGACGCATTGTCCCTGCTCTAAAAAAATGGCGAAAGGATTGTTTTAAAATTGATCAAATTCTTGTTGACCAAAGACATTGATCCAGATCATCTTTTTGATTCTCTATGATGTGAAAAGTCAAATTCCTGAGAAGGCAAACCTTCCGGTTTAAAAAAAAGAGAGAATAAACCTGTAGCAGTAATTCCTAACCCTTTAGTAATAGAATAGGCCTTGCTTTGTGCTTTAAAATCACAAACTGCCTGGTGTAGTCACCATTCATCAGTACCATGTTCAGAGGAATGAGTCATATCAGAAAGACTGAGGTGTGATTTATATAAATATCTCTGAGAGCCCTGGAAAACTACTGAATTGTGTTGTTTGCGATGTAAAACTAGCGTAAAGGAATCCTGCCTTGTCTGCCCCTGCGTCACAGATGTACTGGAGTGAGAAAACACAGCAGCACGTGGATCCCAACGCTCACTCATCACCCAGTGGCTGAGCTGTACTGAGCTTACTGACAATAAAAGGGAACTATCCACCTATCTGTACAACCTCTCTGTCCTTTTTGTTTCATGTTAAATGCTGTGACAAAATACTTCTGCAGTCTTTCAGAACTGCTTTTTGGGTCTTTTCCTAAGATAATATAACATTATTTTACCACGTGCAACGGATTTTAAGGCTATGAAATTTCAACATATTTGCAGTGATGGGTTGTAACTAAATACATTTTCTCAAGTACCATACTTACACATAGTACACATTCAAGGTACTTTGAGTATTTTTCTATTTTATGAAACTTTACACTTCTACTCCCTTTCAGAAGGTAAAAATTGGTAAAAAAAAATAAAAATTTTACATTTGTCTGACAGCTATGATAACTTTAAAGATGATGAACAAGAAGGTGTTGATTTTAAATGATTCTGATAAACTGAAGGAAGTGTTCCTCTTAAAATTCTCCTTAAACTAAATAAAATGTAAAAGCCCTCTTGGATCAGCTAGAAAACGAGCCGTCACAGAGCTGAGAAAAAAAAAAGAAGCTGTTTTTCTGACATGAAAAGTTGACTTCTTAAGGAAACATGGTTCTCACAGGACAGCACCACTACAAACTAATGATCTTATAAATGATGTACTGCTGTAGATTAAACTACCCAACAGTATATGAGTTAAAATAAGCAAAATCTTAAAAATCTACAGCTGTAAAATGTAACCTACACATTAATGCAACAGAAATAGTGTCAATTTCAGCAATAAAAATCATGTATAATAAACACTGACAGGGAACATTTTGCTGCACAATTAATACATTTAAGTACATTTTAAATGCAGGACTTTTACCTGCGAGTATTGTCAGTGTGGCATTACACACGTAAAGGAACTGAATACTTCTTCCACCACTGAGTATTATTATATATTTATATGATGTTATAATGTAGTTACAAAAACAACTGCAGTGTTTTCCCATTTTTTATTTGTTTTTTCATGTACAAGTGTGGACAACTAGTATGTTGCTGTGCAAAAGAAAAGAAAATTCTTTGGTACCTAAGGGAAAATAAAACAATTAAGGCAACTACAGCATCTATAAATCAGATATGCATTTAGTACTGCAGCTAAATGACCACTCACACCCCGGTGGCATGCAACGTATGTGTGCACCCTCCTTCAAACAAGACCACACCACCCAGTTAGATAACTTCCAGTTTTGGGTTCCCATTTGTCCTCTTTTACAACCTTATTCACCTTCCAAGGCCGGGGAAAAAAGGAAAGCTAGAATAACCCAACATGTCTATGCAGGTGCAAATTGCACACAAAAAAAAAAAGACTATCTTAGGGAAGCGATATGTGGTAAAGTATAAAAACAACACTGAATGATACCTAAAGCATTTAACCATCAAATATGATGCAATCAAGTTTTAATGGTAGACTTAAGTCTTGTTTGAGAGCACTTGTTTCCCTTAGTTGACCGTCTGCTGTTCTCAAATTCAAGTAAACAATTTCAAGCAGTCATTTCTGCACTGTGTGTTTGTAGAGCCTCAGCAGATTCTAAGGAGACTGGATCGCAGATAATCCATCGACGATTAGGGGGTTTGTCATTTGTCACCTATTATGCCATTGCACACACACTTTTGCAGGGGGGATCATCCAGTGTTTACAACTGGTGCTTCTACCATAGTAGAGTAAACTATTCAGATAATGCTGTTATATAGACTGCAGTGCTGTGAATGTGATCACATTATTTTCAAGTATGCGGGAAAACATTGTTAACAACCTCTCTGAATTTACAGTAAGTTTTAAGTCAATTTGTTGTAAAACGATAGAGGGGAAATAAGGAAGCCAGATGCCAAACAATTTATACACACTCGTTTTTCACCCAAAAAAAATACAAAATACTGATTTTTGCATCTACATTACTTTCAGCATGTGTTATGACTGGAGAGTTACATCTGCAAAGGCTTATACTGCATTTGAAATTTCTCATTTCTTTCTAACGTGTAAAACAAAATGAAAACAACGTTGTATATACACATCATTTTAAAAGTAAAAAAATGGAAGAATGAGTATTAGAAAAAAAAAGCAGATGGAGCTTTTAGATTAACTTGTTACAGAATGATGATATGAAAAAGCAAGTCAGAACAAAGAAATGTAAACTTCCCACTGGAAGTAATGCGACCCATATGGAACAAACAGCAAATTTTAGGTTGAAAATGATGCAGCCAAGAACCAAAGGCCCATATCACAAGTCCTTCAAACATTTCCATTTTTTTTTTTTCTTTCTTCCAAAGTTGTTGGCATGAGGTAAGCGATATATTTTGGCCATCCAGCTTTACTCCTTTTCTCCTGGTGCGCAATGGAGCGCTTTCTTTCTCCTCCCCTGCTTGGGGTGCAGCCGAAAGCTCAAAGGATGCCATAGATGAAGATGGCCATGATGGCGGCACTGATCAGACCAGAGATGGGCACAGTCACAAACCATGCCATGAAGATGTTTCTGAATAGACGCCAGTCTACTGCCTTCCTTGAGCGCAGCCATCCTACTGCTACCACAGAGCCCACCTAGAAACACAGCAGTAATCAGATAAATCCCATCATCTTCCT
Organism: Etheostoma perlongum; assembly: GCA_026937815.1. Lineage (NCBI taxonomy): Eukaryota > Metazoa > Chordata > Actinopteri > Perciformes > Percidae > Etheostoma > Etheostoma perlongum. The sequence goes on from CM049386.1 coordinate 13,874,969, forward strand.
GAATTTTATGACTTCCGAATATCACTGCATACCTCAAATGTTAAATTTTATTGAGGAGAAAGTTGTTCCACATTTGGGCCGTCTCAGACTAGGTTCCTGTTTACTATAGCCTCCCTTATACTAAATACACCATCCCAGTCTGGTTCCCAGACCACAGTGTTTGACCAGCTTACCTTGCAGTGGGTGGTGGAGACAGGCAGGCCAATGTTAGAGGCTACCACGACAGTCAGGGCTGAGGCCAGTTCAATGCTGAAACCACTGCCGGGAATAAAAACAACACTTATGTCTGAGCATGCTTGCTAAATTTAAAGACTGGTAATGTCTGAGCAGGATGTGGTTTTATGACTAAAGGAGAATCAGGTCTGTGGAGTATATACCTTGAGGGGGTGATGGGGGTAAGGTCCTTGCCCATAGTCTGGATCACTCGACGACCCCACACCCAGAGTCCAGCGCAGATGCCCACACCACCGTACAGCAGCAGCCAAATGGGTGTTGGTTCCACCGAAGTCACTTGTCTGGTTGTGTACACCAACCACAGAGCTACCAACGGTCCAATAGCATTACTACAGAGGAAAGAATTAAATTAATTATATACCAGGAGTCAAATATTCAAACTTTTGTTGATATCTGATTAGTAAAGTTTCACCTACAACATGCCAGAGAATGTTTTTTTTTTTTTTTAAATAAATTTATCAGCCTGATAATAACATGACCTTCATGAAGGAATCTGCATACCTAACATCGTTTCCTCCATGGGCAAAGGAGCCGAAGCAGGCGGTGAGAATTTGGAGGAACTGGAAGAGAGTGGAGACTTCTGGCTTGTCTGCCTCAAATCCATCATCCAAAGAGCTTTGGCTGCCAGCTGCATCCTCCTTTGTCATTTCTAGCGTCACATCACCATCTCCCAGAGCTTCAGGAGTTGTGTGCTCTGCCACAGCATTGCAGTAGCTAGTGTAACTGTCCATTCGCACGCGCTTCTTGTCCGGACCCCCTGGACCTGTGCCCTTGGCGCATTCCTCATAGGCACGGTAGTCCCCTTCTTTATGCTTGTAGTCTCCGTGCATGCCGATGATAGCCATGGTGTAGGAGGTGTAGCTGTTGTTGCGTCGGATAGGTCGGTCACCCCCCTCGCCCATGCAATCACCAACCTTGGCCAGGTGGAGCTTGTGCAGCAGGTCCTTGTAGAGGCCGGAGTCCTTGTGGACTGTGTGGTACTGGCTGTAACCGTTACTTGGAACCTGTGCCGGCCTGTTGTTGAACTGAACCTGGTTGTTGAACTGGACCTGATTGGCTGAATTTGTGGAGCCATTGCTGTGCTGGACCAGCTGGTTGTTGACCTGACCATTAGATTGAACCTGATTGGGGGCTGTAGAGGGGTGAAATAATAACAACAACAAAAAAAGTTAACTTCACATTTCATTTTGTAGCATAAGGAGGAATGTTACATTACACAGCATTAATGTACATAATGATAATTACATGTGTTAACATTTTTTTTCTTTGCATACTTACCACCATTTGTGTCGCTGTCTTCTGTGTCATCAGAGTCTCCGATGTTGAACGCCACCCTGCGTTCCTTGTTGTCAACATCATCAGAATCTCCAATGTCAAACGCCACCCTGCGCTCCTCAGGGGCAGCCTGGGGCTGAGCAGAAGGACTTTGATTGACATCTAGGGTGGTAGGTGTAGTCTCCCTGGCAGTCTGTTTCAAGATTGGACATTGGGCCTCTCTTAGCTCCCTCTTCTCCATCAGGGGGCTCTCAGAGGGGCTGGCAGACTTCATATCTCCTAATAGGGGAAGAGGTGGAATGAGATATTGCTAGGATCATGCCCAAACATATACCCTGTATAGCAGAGAAGTACTAGAACATCACGGGTTTCCTTTCAAACAGAGCTGTAGAGTCTTAAGAATTGAATAACCTGAGTAAAAAAAAAAAAAAACAACTTTGTCCTTTAAAACTCAATGTTACCCATGTTCAAAAGTGAGCCCGAGTTTGCAGGATCAGGTGACTGGATTATGATCTTACAAGGAACATATTTACACTACCGCTAGCAGCTTCACTTATAAAAGACAGTAAGACTTCTAACAGCGTGTGACTCACATACTATTTGAGGTTTTTAAGTGAATCAAATAATGCCAATGTTTCCTATGATATAATCATACGAGTATTCTGGCCACATTGCATCATCCAAAGTACACATGCACTGCAAAGGCTATGTCAAAACCTTAAGTCCACCTAGGTTTATTTTAGTTTGGTATAGGTAAAGACCAATTAGTGGATCACTATGACCCAATTAGGCTGCTTGACTCCAGTGGCTACTAGAGAGAAACCTGCAGTTCCTGTTACCAGACGAAACACTTGACAGGTACTGTAAAATCAGTAATCACTCAAAATATGTTTGATATTTTTCTCTGACAACAAATGGGTTTATTAACATTGCTACAATTAGAGAATATGACATATTTTGACAATTCATACATTTTTCAAAAAAAGAAAAAATAAGTCCTATTGAAACCTAATGGTAAACTACATGGGAAAATGAATGTGTTACCTGTTTAACCGAAACCACATCAATGGTGTGTAAATGCAGATGGCCCTTGTTTTTTTAAATTTTAATCCAGGATTGTAAAACAGAAAAACTGGTGACAATATTTTCAGACAATTTTCATTAGAGCGACTTCATTATGACAAAATATCCCAGGGCTCCATTTGCTAGATTAATATGAGACCTCAGTGTGAATAGGTTGAGGTTACTGGTGCAATGCTAAATCCCTCGCTTGTCCGTGGCATCAGTCAGTGGTCAGGCGAAAACGGTGACAGGGATTTAAAGAAAATGAATCAGCAAGTTGCCAAAAATGAAAACAGAAAAAAGGTGACTTACGTTCAATCTTCTTCTTGAGGCGAGGGCAGACAATAAACCAGACCACAATGGCGGTCAGCACAGAGAAGCCCAATGAGATGAGCAGGGTGCCCCACCAAGGGATCTTGTCAAATCCCAGCACTAAAGGACCAGGTGACAAGGACACAATCGGACACACACAAAAAAGGAGAATAGAGAAAGGCAGTTTAAAAAAATAAAATTTAAAAAAAAAGGCAGCAAGTACTACCCTTCTTAGTGGACAACACAAAAAGTTGAAACAGCAAAATTATAACTGCGCTATTTCATAAAACTTTGTAAAAAAAAAAGTAAGACATAGTATTTTAGTAAGTCAACATGATGTCAGGTTAGGAGGAACATTCTTATTTAAAATTGGTAATTTTCCTTCATTAGTGCCATTATCTACAGGGAAATAGCAATAACTTCAATGACATTGACCACGCGTGTCATCATTTGGCTCTCCCTAAGCATGACTGCACTATGTCACAAACGTGGAAACAATGTGTACCCCTGGACGTGAACAGTTATGTAACAACCAAAAATGTCACCATGACACTTAAATGCCCTGCCAACACTGCACATGGACGATGAGTTCCTAAAAAGGTGACATTACTTGGAGGGAAAGAACTGGGGGGTCATTCAGTGGGGCTGTTTGCTCTAGCTGTAAGGACACCCTCTTGCCAAGACTGCAGCAAAGCTTGCAGCAGAAGTAGATATAATGCAGCACATGCTGGCAGAAAGCAACCATTTAAATTTCCCCAGGGAAAGCCATCTTTGTCATACAAAGAAGATGCAAGTCAGCAGTGTGGTTAAAAGAAAACAAAACAAGAGCTGCTGAACATTCCAACATTACCACCTTAGGAAGAAAAAAAAGAAACACTTTTACTAGTTTGGGACTGGGGTTTAAGATAAACAAAAAAAAAAAAAAACTAGGGCCAAGGCTAAGCGATAACGGTCTTGAGTCCAGTCCACTCTCTGAGTCACGCTGCAGCATGAGACTGCAGCTCACCTCACTGATGTTTATTTTGTTATGCAATGGAAGCTCACTCCTTCAGGACTGGGGAGGCATAAAACCACAAGGAGGTTCTGTAAGAGCTGTGGCTCACATGTAGTGGGCCATCTAGTAACAGGTGTGATGCAGCCAGATATTACTGTGCTCTAACAAACTGGGCAATTAAAAAAAACAAAAAACCTAAAAATGACAAATGGTCTTGACACTATTCTTTGTCACAGTGACTCATTTTTAGGCACCCTCTTTCACAATATAAAAGAAAGAATTTACAAGCTAGTCTTGTTGTGTCTGATAAACACACACAGAAAGGGATGTGTTATACCACAGTCATGCAGTGGGATGAAGGACTGCACAGAAAATGGACTAACCACGGCTGCATTCCAAACCCCTCCCATAAACCTCTGTATCCCATGACCTAAATCACTCAATAGGGGTGTACGATTAAAAAAAAAAAAAAAAAAAAAGAAGTCATGATTCGATTGCAATTTTTAGGCTCATGCTTTGATTCAGAAACGATTCTTGATTTAAAAAACAGCTCACAGTATGTAAATGTTACTTTCCCCATGTATGTAATCATTCATAGCAATATCATTCCTGTGGATTTTTTTTTTTTTTTTTTTGGGGGGGAGGGAAAAATCAATAAACTGTCATGTGATTGCTGTAAAACTACAATAAAAAAATAAAGAGGAATCGATTTTTGGAACTTTATGAATTGATTTTTAAAATCGATACAGCTTGAATCACGATTAGATTTTTTTTGCACTTCCCTTCCCAATAAAAATCACTTGTTTTGTTAACATATGTGCATCTCGCCACCCACCCAAATTACAATGAGTGGCAGTTTATGACTCACTTGGCAAGGAAACTTTGGTTATTTGTCCTCACTTTTGTCTAGAAGCAGATGCAGCAAGAGTATTAGAATTAAGTAACGGCTGCATTAGGTCTCAGCACTGAAGGGACCTGTACTGTAAGACCAACGTTCATTTCTCACAATAAGTATCCATGACAACAGCAGCCAAGAAGCCTGGGATTTTGTTTCAGGGCCATGCTCAGGTTAAAACAAGTCATGTATAATAAGATGTGTGTTTTATGTTGGAAATAGTTTGGTGTCCCCAAAGCAACCAACGCTACTGGGCGTGTGTATTTAAGTGGGTAACCCAGGCAAAAAATTGATATCCATGCAGTCAATCGGGACAGGCCAACAAGAGTTAAAAAATAATTTATACTGACTTAGAAAGCCATAAGTCTTCATATCCAGGTGACAAGGTGTGAACATTTTAATAGGCTAGGCATATGTATATTAATTCTGTTTATGTGGTAGATTTATATTTTACAATGTAAAGGGGTTGCAGTGGAGTGACAGCACCTGAGTGATTTATATGGTGTGAAAAACCCAAGACACACCGAGCCTCAAGTGCAAAAGACAGCTGACCCTCATATTCTTTGGCCTAAATTGCATGCACATGCTGACTTGAGGTTTCTAGCACTGGTGTGTATATATTGAGTATAGGAATGTGCTGCGGGATGCCTGGTGTCCAATCGCACCACTATGATAAAATCTAAAACAGGGAACCAAACGTACTGTACTCAGTTGGGCTCAGATATCACTGCTGCATTAGAGTGTATATATGTTGTCCTGTGGGCCAGCGTAGTACACTATCCAAAACTGGGCCTGAATATAGGATGACAAGCGATGTCTGACTTTGGATGATGGAAAAACAAAATACTGTCAAATAGATGGATACTGAATTAGTTGTGATTCATGCTTTCTTATTATTTTCACCATCATGCAAGAATCAATGATTAACTTGATATTAAACTCCACTGTAGTTTGAGACTTTACCAGTGAGATCTCACTGTGTAAGTGGGGAAGGAGGAAGCAGTGGCTCTTGTAAATGTGTCTGAAATTCAAACTCACACCTTTATGTGAGGTACCCAGGTACAGGTCCCCATGTACAGTATGCTGAGGTTTGAGGAACTTCACACAACTGTACAGAATGTGCCTGACTAAGCAGGGCTATGGGCTATGCTGGAACTGCAAGTGTTCTCCTCTCTGAGTGTGCTGCTGATATGCATGCACCATATCTGGTCAAACTCTGGCCTGTAGTAGCCATTTAATGACCCAGGCCAGCTAAGATCTTGAACTGTTAGGCCCTGTAGAGAGAAGAAAACAAAAAGGAGCAAAAATGGCTCATTTAATGAAGATTCTGAGGATGAAAAGCCAACAAGTGTTCAGAGCATTATTGTACAAATACTAAGCAGTAATAAAACTACTAGAAGTAGACAACTAGGACGATTTCCAACACCCTATTTACTTCTCTTTTCCTCCTTCATGTCTGAAGAGCAGACAGTGACGTCAAGAGTCAAGTGAAATCTTATTTCCATCTCCCTGTTGTGCTCCGCTTTAAAACTTCCAGCTATGACCCACATAGAACCACAAGCAAGAGAGCCCCAAAAAACATGTTAAATAAACATAGCGTCTGTAAAAATGGTCAACAGTTTGGTTGAGTCTGGAATATGTGTGGGCATCCGGCTGTCTGAGGGAGTGGTTTATTTTAGGCTGCGGGCAGGCATGCAAAGCAAAATGACTGAAACAATGATACTCACTCGGAGCTCCAGTGAACATGATAGAGAATAGGTTAATTCCCATAGTAATGGCGTAGAAGACAGGCAGGGCCCTCAATCCATTAGGAACAGGGTCTTTCTACAGAGACAAAACAGAGCACCAGGTCAGAAAACACATTCCACTGTATGAACACAACAGTCCCATTTTGCTGTCAGCTTACAGTAATTTGAATCTCACTGTATGATGTTATTGTGGATAAGGAACCGCTTCAGGAACCAGTTGCCCGATTCTCACCATGTAACAAACAATTCCTCTATTTTATTTTGGCAGTGGTATAGTACGGTGTTGAAACGGACCTAAAAACATCACTCCAGAAGGTTCCTGTCTCACTCACATAAACATACTATCTACAATTTGATAACAGCCAGCTTACCTTGCGTAAGATGAACATGCGCACAAAGTAGAAAACAATGCCTGACATTATTCCAGACAAAAGGGGGCTCAGGAACCAGGAAGCAACTGCAAATTAAAGAAATAATATGAGCATCGCAATTTAGTGGAAATTAATATGTGACAATTATGTCAGAAAAACATCCTTAAAAGTATTTTTGGGAGGAAATACAAACCCTTGGGAAACAATCCTGACATATCAGGTCTAAACAGGAAATCTCATCTCCTGTCACCTATGCCAGTTTCTAGTTTCAAACTATTAAGTTACTATAATAATTTCCCTGATAAAAAAGGGACATTCTTTGGCTAGTTTGGCAACATAGCTACCGGTCCCATGGACAGGAAAGATGGATGTTTTCTTCAGTCGTTAATCAATTAGGGTTCTCGTTGTGACCTTGGTATAACATTCAGGCCATTTCCATAACTGAATGGCATTAAAATTGTATTACTTTTTATTCAGTTTGGTCGTTTTTCCCAAAAAGAGCAGTGTGGTTAACATCAGGTTTGGGCTTTCCGTTGAGGAACATAGACCTGAATCCCACCATCTTTCAAAATGAGTACTTCTACTGTATGTATATTCTGATTAAACTGACTATAATTGACTCATGTTGTCAGATATGCGTGAAGAGCTTATCAAATGTCTTGCCTTCCCCACCTTGACAGTCCAGTCAAATATTCCAAAAGATAAGTGACTACTTATTTACAACACATTACATATTTTATGTGTTGTGAACTGAGCTCTAAATTGGTAACAGCCATACATAAATAAGCACTGCATTGTTGAACTGAGTATTACAAAAAGCTCCTCAACACAGACAACACTGGCTGATTTAATTACAAATCACGCCCTGCCTTTACATTACTTTAATTTACTCATTGATGCATTCCAACCAAACACTGAAGATATTTCTAGGTCAGCTGATTAGTGTCTGACTTACCGATACTGAGGATTTTGTACCACATGACTCCCTGCTGGCCTTTGGCAACCAGAGAGAAACCGATAGTTGCACCAACAATGCAGTGTGTTCCAGAGATGGGTAGCTTAAGGAAGGAGGCAGCCAGCTGCCACACAGCAGAACCTAATGAGAATAGATTTAATATCAGCAAAAAGCACACAAAACAATGTGCCTACAGTAGAAACTAGCAAAATACAAAACATCTGCTGTTTATAGCAATTTCATAACAATTTGGATTTTTTTTGGCAATTGGATTCAGAAATTTCCCAAACAAAGCCCTGTTCTCAGGTGTTGGTTTGAAATTACATTTTTGAGTTGTAAGAATCAAAAAAAGTGTCAGGCCCTACATGTTCTATTCACAGGGTTCAATGGCCGCAGGTTTAACTACATGCAAGATAAGCTGCAGATACTTACCAAACATGGCACTGGTGTAACCAGCCATCAGAACATGCTCAGAGCCAGTGTACATGCTGTTGTCGATGATACCATTGCGGATGGTATCGCTCACTTTGGCCCCAAGAAGTACAGAGCCCAGAGTCTCAAACACCGTAGCCAGAATGCATGCCTGTCGCAAGGTGACCACTCCAGAGCCCACGGCTGTGCCAAATGAGTTAGCAACATCATTGGCACCCACGGAAAAGGCTAAGACAAAGGCGATGATGAAGCCAATAATCAGCAGCCACGTGTATGTCTGAGGATCCTTGGTTGCTATCGCTATTGTGCTAGCCAGTATTATTGCAGTTGCAGTTGTTGAAACCATGATTGCAGACTATAGAGAGAATTGCTTCACAATCTTAAAAAGGGAATTATTGTCTGTTAAAACTAATTATATAATGCTACTTATAAAACAGCAACTAGGAAAGAGGTAAATGGTTAAATAAATAATTAACTTATTTAGGCCTGCCTGTTTTAAAACAGGATTTCTGAGATTTAGCAGTGCAAACTTGTAATGTGTTTACCTGGTACTGACCATAAAACAATTTATAAGGAGGTATAGTGTGGGCCTATTGCTATCCTGTAATTATACTAGCTATATTTCTGTTCCTTTGGTGTAGAGATATTAAACAGACTGCCATTGTGCAACTGTAACTGCAGATGAGCAGAGGTACATCCTGAAAAGACAAAAAGAGAAAAGGCCGGCTTTAAGATAAAACAGTTTCTTCCCATTCCACCTTCATGTGGAAGGTCATTAAAAGCATAGCTAGAGAAAAGACATTGACAACACTAAGGAAATGCATGGGGCTCAGTGAGTTTAAAACGGCATTTATAAAAACTAAAGATAACGTAAAAGGGTGGAAAAGCTAGTCGACCGGAAGGTGTGTCTAATAACCGCCTTTCGTGAAACCAATAGGAAGCCATTTTCGAGACTGTCGCAGGAAGAAACCGAAGGTTATTATACACCAACGTCCTCTAACATCATCCAGACACTTTACTTTGGATAACTGTTTATTGCCGTTTTTGTTTAGCACTGCTGACCACAAATGTTACGAGATAAGGATCTTGTAACGACATTATAATCGTTTTTACGTGCACATGTGTCGTCATTCATTCATAGAACACAGCCATCTGTTCATATCACTTCACGCGATAAAACAGAAAGAGCTCAACCGATAGACTAGCTATTAAATTATTTAACGTGTAGCTATATTCGCTACAACAGCTACTGTGCGTATTATAAGTAGTTTGAATCGTGTCTCACGTGCTTTTTGTAAAGGGGATGCAACCGGATGTAACTCAGTTTAAGGTACACAAACCACCTCTGACCGTGTGTCGTGCTAATTTTTAATGACCTAGCGTTACCAAGTAAATGCTAGACAGATGGTCAATACTGTTAAAATACAGTTTTCATTGTGTTCAACCGACAATAACGTAGTGGACGTTAGACAGGTCTCGGCCTTCGCTTATAACGTTACTAAATGTAACGTTACCCAGCAAACGGATCACTCAAATCATAGCTAGAAAAGTGACCATATCGCTAGCTAGCTAGATATATCTATAACCATTGAATACAGAGCACAAGGGTTTATTTCCGGCTGTACATTAACATCGAATGTTGATTTGTGTTAAGGCGTTCAGTATATAAAACAGAAGTATTCTGATTCAAAGTGTAAATTATGAAACTTACCACAAGTTGCAGTTGTCAGTTCTGTGGAAAATAGAGCGTGCTAACCACTAAGCTAATTAGCGCGCGCACAAACTATCTTTACGATAGCGCGCGCGGGATAATGAAGAAAAAAGAAATATATTCCCTTAAAAAACGCCTTCCGTTAAAAATAAAGTCACCACGTCAAAAGCTATTTACGACTATTTGATTCGATTCGATTTGATATAACTCCAACTCCAGAACCGTCTCAGTTTGAATGAGATCGTCGCAGCCGCATGTGTAGAACTTGCTCGTGCCGGTTTAACGGAACAGGGATTTCTTTTTTTATTGGATACACCCTTCGTAAAGCCCCGCCCACCACCCAGCTGTCAGCACCAGTTTTTTTTAGCTACGTCACGCGTTCAGTGAATGGATGTACAACTTCGTCGGAAAATTCCACTTCATAGCAAAGTCTTCGTTTTCAGCTTTATTTAACCCGTCACATGTTCACGTATAGTTAGCTATAAGCGTTACTGAAAAATATGGTTTAAATACACTGCCACTACTAAAATAGCCGTTAAACTATCGATTTCTGGAGCCTAGAGTTGTCACAAAAAACACTAATCACCCCTAGTAACCCCTTTTCCTAACTACGGAAACTGTTCAGTCAAAACAGTCCAGGAAAACAACGGTGGTGGTGGTGATGTTGACTGCATTATGCTACAGAAGACTTATCATTCATTCAAGTGCATCCAACCGAACATGATAACAACATTCCCCCCACTAACAATAGTCGTTTCCTTTGATGTTTATTGTGTTCAAGAGAGACGTGATATGTTAAAACGAAGAAGTGCCCAATAAGCATGGAAAAATATGTTTGGCCAAAACATGTTTTCATGACAGCAACAAGGTAAATATAATTCACAAAACACATACAGGCTATTTATTTAACCTACATGGGATAATGCTGTAACAACAGCATATTTAATTATTACTTTATTACGACCTCGCTGCCCCCTTTGTCTCTTATTATTTGACGTCACTTATTTTGAGGATAATGGAAAACTTTCTCATTCCCAATCCGTTGGGCAATGCTTAGGGTCGGCCACGCTTGTACTTGCGATTGTTGTTCTGGCACCTGAAGGCGTCATTTCACAAAGGAAGGAATGGCGATTACATCTTTTTCATAAGAGGGGAGATACCGTTGTAATGAGTTACTCAGACTAATAAGACGCCTCCTTGTTTAGCCTACTCCTTTGCCAGTAACCAGAAAAGTTACTCAAACGATTAGTGGAACTGTAAATGTCATAAAAGAACTCGGAATTCGAATAGTTTACTTATGTTTGTTTTTCTAGCTTCCATAGTCCTGAACAAACATAAACATAATTTAAATGTAGGCTACTCAAAACAAGTGCTACTTAATTTTTAACGTTTAGCCCAATGGTCAAATTACAAACTCACAGAAAGGACAACTGATGGATTGTTCAGCTTTGTTGTTCTTGTTTCTAACGTGCCAGAGTCAAATTCACTGGAGGTTTACACTTGACCATTAAAACTGATTCTGATAACCATTTCCCTTAATGTACAGGCTTATATAACTCCTTAGAGCAGAACTGTGGATTTGTTTGTTTAGAGATAACAACAACGAGATACATAAGGCACATCCTGTGTTTGCACAAGGTTCTTTAAAAAAACATCTTGTCTGTGGTCTTGTGATAGGCAATTGAAATAATTCAGCCTTGAGTAAGACCATGATTGAAAATAAAAAATGTAACCTATTGTTACACCCACTTCTTCAATGTAATAACCCTGTAGCCACAAATAATGCTATATTGTGTTAAGAAATTACATATGTGCTATTTTGTTTATAGCCTTTTGACAGTGCACACTGCACAAGATAATTGAATGAATGGCTAAATAAAAGGGTTGGACAAAGAGAAAACCCTAAAAAGAGTAGAGCCTTAATGATTACAGTGTACAGAGTAGCCTACCTCTTCTAAACAATATATTAGCCAGATTTTCTCTGATGTACTCATTTTGTAAAGTTTTATTTGTGTAAGTTTAAATTTTTAACAAATAGTTCAGCTTGTATCAGACACAGGCTGATCTATGGCAACGCTTCTTGTTCTCTGCATGGTTAAACAGTGCCCTCTGGCGTCCAGGCTACTCAGTAACATTTTGAGAACTAAGATTTCTTTCTCTGCCTATATATTTGTGTATGATGATTCCATTCCTATTTTTTAATAGGTTAATGACGATTCCATTGTTTTATTGTAGGCCTAGTTTTCTAACTCTACTGTTGAAGGTTCAGAATAAATCTGGCCGACGCAGCACAAACCCAAATCCACAGCTGTGTCTTTGGCATGTTACTGAACTGAAGACATAAACTAAAAGAATGAGCATAACAACTGTGTTTTCGCTTTGCTGTATAAATGAGCCAGAAAAACCTTTTTAGTTTACTTGACCATACCCTTCATACCAATCAAACTTAATCAGGATTGCTCAAAGGCAGGTAGGCCTATATCAATAATAATATGCGCATGGTTCTGGACTTAGGATGATGGAGGACAGTAAAATTGAAACATTGGCTGTTAGAACTAATTGCATAAGTTTCACATTCCCTCTAAATATAAAGAAATAGCCTACATTTTAAAACTAACTAAATGTATCCTTCAAATGATTTTATCACAATATGGTTTACATTTGATGTTAATAATTGTACCCTTTGTCCTTTGAAATGTAGCACAACGACAGCACCTGTTTTATACTTGTGATATGATCAAAATCTTATTGAAGTCACTGCATTACTGGCCAAGCTCCAAATCCATAAATTTCCTCTAGTCCAAAACTATCAAGAAGTAGGCTAGTCAATAGAAAAAATATTGAATTCCTGGTTAATGTTATCATTATAACAATTCACTCCCCTAACATAGAATGCACTACATGAGCTTTCTTTAAAAAAAAAAAAAAAAAAGAACTTTCTATGCTCACCAAATGTATGCTATAAAAAGGTAAAAAGTGCCCAGGTAGGGAAAATATGTATTTATATACTTACACTTACAGTGGCTTGAGAAAGTTTACACACCCATGCTAAAGTTGATTAAAAAGAGGAATAAAAAAACATCTTTTGGAAATTGATCTTAATGCCTTAATAAAAAAAAAAAAGGAAAATCCAACCTTTTAAGGACACCAATTTTCTTTGTGAATGAATAATGTATTGTATATAAAATAAATGTTCTTCCTTAAAATACAGGGGGCATAAGTATACACACCCCTATGTTAAATTCCCATAGAGGCAGGCAGATTTCTATTTTAAAGGCCAGTTATTACATGGATCCAGGATACTATAAATCTTGACAAAGTTCCATTGGCCTTAGGAATTAAACTAATCCCATATCATCACATTGGCATGGTTTTATTTCAGTTAGTTTAATAGCTGGTTTGACTTATGGAAAGTTCCCCATGCCTATCTCTATGTATGGTGAAGGGTATATGATGATGTCGGGCTATTTAAATTCCAAAGGCCAAGGGACTTTTAGCAGGATGCAGAGTATCCTGGATCCATGTAATAACCGGCCTTTAAAAATAAAAATCTGCCTGCTTCTATGGGAATTTAACATAGGGGTGTGTATACTTATGCCCCCTGTATTTTAAGGAAGAACATTTATTTATTTACAATACATTATTCATTCACAAAGACAATTGGTGTTCTTAAAAGGTTGGATTTTCCAATTCTTTTTTAAATTAAGGCATTAAGATCAATTTCCAAAAGATGTTTTTTTATTCCTTTTTTTAATCTTTAAACTTTAGCATCGGTATGTAAACTTTCTCAAGACACTATGTCTGAATTAAACTTTTTCTAGCCCCTTGCTCAGCTTTTTATTGTTATTTATTATTTTATTATCTTTAATACCATGTAGGCCTACATTATGTTACTATTTTGACATCACCCCACTTCATGTTCACTAACTTGTCATAATGTCCTATAAATGATGTTAATGTATAAAATATGTTTAAACTGAATATATTCTGTTTAGGAGGTGTGCTTTTATTTTAGAAACTCATACTTATATTGTTCCACACCGAGTTTGTAGTGGGCCTAGGCCTATTCTTAACTGTGTGCTAAATAAAAAGGTTAAAAAAAGTGCAATTTTGAGCAAAGAGGTTATAAAAAATGACCTCTTTGTTTTGATTTTGAACCATGGTTTCACAGCACCGCTAGAGGTCAACACTGACTTTCTCTCCCCATTATGTTTTCTGTATAGACTAATTTTGGACGGTTTTAAAAATACATTCTCCTCCCAAACTAGTGTAGATAACCTGAGCAGTTGGTGCAAAATCTGATCCCAGATAATCCATAAACAGTAAAAGAAAGAGATAATCGAAGAAACTGGAAAGTGGGTAGCTTTGGTAGAAATGTAAAGCTTGACAAGCGCACATGCTGGTGCCTGAGCAGCTGCATTTAAAACAGACTCCCACTGGGACCAATCAGAATTGCCCTTGAACAACAAACGCCCAATGAACGCCCGCCTTACAGTTTTTAAGGCTGGATTTCCGAGTGGGTGTGTACGCAGACTGTAGGAAGAGGAGGTCAAATGCACTGCTAGCTAGAGTTTGAAAACAACGTGTGGTCGTCCAGCCAGAAAAGAGACAACGTTCACAGGTAGACAGTTGTGTGGAGTTACAGTAACGTTAGACGATAAAATTTACAGTGCCGTCATTAGAGTTTCGATTCAGATAGAAGTGCGGCGGTGTTGGGTGTGGTTGTGTGTCGTAGACTACTAGTAAGCAATTGACAGATAACGTTAGCTAATGCTAACGGTAACGTTAGCTACATGACCCGTGCTCGTAGACAGCTCGCAAACTAACGTTACAACTAGAGTAAAATTATCATCCGTACAAAGGCAATGCATGTTGCATCTCCGCAGACCACCAGGTTAAGCCGCAGAGTTCGTTAGCTAAGGTTAGTTACTGCCTTGTTGTCGACACTTATTTTGTCTTTGAGAACTTGCGTCACGGTCACAGCTGTCATGTTTCACTCTGTGCCCCGTCGCCCGATCTGCGAGATCGGTGTAAATACAATGAGGCTTCAAAGCAGCGGGCCATTCAAGCGTACTGTCGAGGAAGGCAAAGGAAAGCGTGAGAGGTTCCCGTTACTGGGCAGGAGCATGGGCCTGCTGTTGTCCTGGCTTCAGAAGGCAGGTGTCGGTGCCAGTGAGGCCGCGGGATCTGGCCGAAAGAGGAAGGGCTTGCTCTCCATATTTGCAGACCACTGCAGCTTTGTGACCGGACAGAGGCTCCGGCGTGCTTGCCAGATCGGCGAGCTTTACTCCAACCTGTACTCCGAGCGGACCAGGCGGACCCTGGTCGGTAACATATGGCGCAGATTTCAAAGCAAGCACGCCCCCAATGGGAAACTTGTCGCGGCCCTGGCTGGTATCTTCATGTGGGAGAATGAGAAGATTCACGATGAGGAAATTCACAGGTTTGCTATTTCTTTTAAATGCACATATGGGTGCATTTGTGCTCGGATAAATTACATCAGGAAAATCTGAATAAATTAGTGGAGCCATGACAACTCCAGATGTTTTTGTATGCAGTTTATCAATTGTATGATGTGAATTATATGCTATGGTCTTCACATTCACCAAATTTCAACCCAGTTGAACACCTACAGGACATCTTTGCCGATCATGTAGAAAGCCATCCTCGTCAGAATAAGGGAATAATCCTTTGGAGAATAGTGTTCATCCCTCTAGAGTAACAGATACCTTTTTAGAATATATGCAAAAGAGCATTGATGCTGTTCTGGGAGCTCAGCACTTTATTAAAACAAATGTCAAATGTGCAGTATGCTAAACCACCTGTCCTGTTTGCATCCATTGAAAGGTGTGGACTTGAACTACAGGCACTGGGTGCTGTCAAATGTCTAAACACTGCTTCAGGGACAGTGGCTGGGCACCTTGAACTTGGCTGGGAAGTTGTGATGGAGAAAAAAGGCTTCAGAGTGTGGAAGCGACCTATACCCAACAGTCACCTCTATGAATACAGAGGTCAGCCAACTCACAATCTTGTGTAACCAGGTCTCAAATTACTTTTGTGCTTTTAGTTTTTCCTGAGACTTTGGTTGTAGTGATATTGGTGTGATTTGTCTGAGTCAGCATCCTTTTATTTCAGTTTAACTTTTTTTTTATGTGAAGCACCTTGAATTTCCTTGTGGCTGAAATGTGCTATTAAAAAAATAAATCTACCTTGTCTTGCAGTGTTGGGCTCCTACAATGATGTCACCCCAAGGCAGTTCTTCAATGTACAGGTACAATCTGTTCAAATGTCCTTATGTGCTACTAGGAATATGGTGGTCTCTGTTAATGGGGAAAAAAATAAGTGAAAATAACTTATTCTACTGAGGTACTGGCTTACAATAAGAAACATGAAAGGGGGGGGGGTACTGAGGCAATCACATCACTCCTGATGTTTGACTATTAAACCATTAGAAATCTTTGTACTACTGAAATTACATCATGCAAGTGGATCCAACTGTTAATGTAATAGTTATAGCAGTGGGATTTTCATGTAGTTATTTTTTTTCATTGATTGTGTTTGGTACATTTAGGGCAGCTTGTTTGGCATTTCTATAACCCACCTGCTTTTGCGCAACCGTTTGCGCTGCTTGTGTGCTGTTAAAACTCAACTGTGTTGAAACTAACACTCACTCTTTGTGCTATATTAAGCACCTCATCCGTGACTTATGCTTTCCCCTAGTTGGATACAGAGTACAGAAAGAAGTGGGATTCGCTGGTAATCAAGCTTGAGGTGGTGGACAGAGATGTCGATACAGGCTCAGAAGTTGTGCATTGGGCTACACACTTTCCTGTGAGTTTCTGTAGTTTTGCTTTTTTTGTGTGTTACAAAGTACGATTGACCTTGGCTTATGTGGTTAAGAACAACTACTAGCAAAGTTTCACTATATCTTCATAAGCTGTTATTTAATCTTGTTTAATCCCCCCCCCCCACTCCACACACAGTATCCCTTGTACTCACGGGACTATGTATATGCGCCGCTATGATGTTGACGTAGAAAACAACCTGATGATCCTGGTATCCAGGTAAGACTTCAAAAATGTCTCTGGAGTGAATTATGGTTTACTTTTTGATAAATTAGTAAATGAGTAACTTGTATATGTGTAATTCTGCTGTATAGAGCCGTGGCGCATCCTAGAGTCCCAGAGACGAATCAATTTGTGAGAGTCCATTCATACCAGTCAAAAATGGTCATCCGGCCTCACAAGTCCTTTGATGAGGTTTGTGTTGCTAGACATATTACTTAACTTGCACCTAGGTTCCTGTGTATTATAGCCACTGAGTTTGACTTGTTTTCTTTACAGAATGGATTTGATTACCTGCTGACCTATAGTGACGACCCTCAGACTGTCTTTCCCCCGTTACTGTGTGAACTGGATGGTGTCGAGTGGTGAGCTCTTTTCACTTATTTCAATGTATTAGGTCCGCATGTAATTATTTTTACAATAATTTTCTAATTTATTTGTCCATATTACATTAACAAATGTTAAGCAGCAAATCTGCACACTTGAAACCTGCAAATGTTTAGCATTTTCCTTTGCTGTTGCATTCAGATTTCTGTGCATTTTTGCAGAAAGTTTTACTTTTTTATACATTTCATGTTTTATTTTCCAACTGAGTTTGGGTATTCAACCCTGGTAATAATCCCTTTGCGCCTGGCAGGTATGCCTGATTTTCTGGAGAAGCTGCATGCTGCTGCCTTGAGGGCCAAGAACTTGGAAGTGGGAATCTTTGACTACACAGCTGTCATTAAATCCAGCGACACCAACCGCCAGCCAAGCCAGGAGCGCCTCAGTGGAGAAAAGCCACACACAGGTGGTCCTGGACAGATCTACGCTTGAGATGGACAATTGTACCAGGAGTTATGTTGGTGTTTTCACTCTCACTTGAACCTCCAATCAAACCCTCCTACCCTAACTTTCTGGGTAGATTGCATGAACTGCAAATGGAAGTTGCAACCTACATAAAGGATTAATATACAGTATGTCCATCTGTAGATATATGGCTACATTGGTTGTCAAGATGTCACAACAAAAATGGACTGTATTGATGACAACATTTCTGTCCCTTGGGGAAAAAAAACGTCGCCATAGAAATTATCATCTAGACTGCTGGCATTGGCACTATATTTGCTTAGCTGCTGATACGCCGTGGCATTTTGTTTTGCCTCCTTTGGTAATGTTTGTCTTAGAACTGTTAAGAATGGAGCCAAAAATCCTAATTGTAGAAATGCTTTTGCCAAAATGCTGTTTTTCCCCATTTCAGTGTTCTATGCCTTGTCTTCCATTGTTTGACCAGATTTGACTTTCAAGGCTGTGCAGGGTGCATGCAACCAAATTACTGTTTGTGGTGTGATTTCAGCAAGATGTTGAGGAAATGGTTGTGCAGTATTGGACAGAACGGTAACTGACTGACTTCTGATGGACATTATTACTGAAAGTTAAAACTACGGCCACGATTTCTGGACTGACCGATGAAGACTAGAGGCCTCTGCCAGGAATACTTGCCACAATGTTTCATGGCTATAAGCAACTGATTTCCTGTTTGCTTGCAGTATAAGTGATCTTCACAAGTACACAATGTATTTTATTTTTGTTCATCTCACCGTGTCTGTTCAAAACTGCCAGCAATGAATGGCCTTCTGAAGATAAACCAGTCCTTCAGTGTTAGGGGCATAGTGTCTTATAACAACCACATAAATCCTCTCATACAATGGTACAGTTTAGTTTCCCTAGCAAGTAAACTCTACAAGACTTTTTTTTTTTTTTTTTTTTTTTAGCGCTATTTGGAGCACTTCGTTTTGTCACATTATTTAACATGTTTGTCCCGCATTCTTCAGGTTTTGATATAAATATAGAATCCTACGCAAACTTCATAGAATTAGTCCTTTTAAATCAAGCTTGTGTTTTGTAGTAAACTTTTTTTTTTATTTTTAAAGTAATGTACAAAGAGCATCACAGTGGAATAAAACATTACGTACATAAAGTACACCGTTTACAGCCTAACAATCTGGCACTGATATCTTGAAATTCAATTGTTTAAAAACATCTCATCTTGTACTAAAATTTGATATAATTTTGTTATACATCAGATTGATTCAGCTGCAGTACCTCAAGATAAAGCAGTACAGTGGTGTTTTGTCAAGGAGGTCCCACCTGTATGAGTGTCTAATATTAACATATCCCCACTGTGTCAACATGTATAATTCTGTTCTGTAGTGAAGTATTTCCAGATATTGGATTAATAAAAACAGTGTATAATTTGTCAAATGGATGTTTAAAATAAGAGGGAGGACATTTTTTTTTTTATTTCTCTTGTGATTGGACAAAATAAACTTTTTAAAAGAGATCACAATAACCCAATTAAACCTTATTCAATGTTTGCGAATGTAACTATTTATTGATGATCTGTTATTTGTAGACACCTGTGTGCCACCTGCAGTAGTCATACTGTTTTTTGTTTTTTCTGCAGGCAGTAACATGTTATTGGTTAACACGAGAATTACTTTAGGAACAGAACTGATTGTGTGACTAAGCTTGTGCACCCTGTGATTTCAAGACTGAATGAAATCAAAGCTCGACTCATCAGATCAAATAAACATCCTTGTGTATCTTTGTGTAAAGCTTTCATTGCAGAGCATTCTTGGTTTTGATCTTGTCTTGGTTAGAGAAGGGCGATTAGCAGTGTTTGTGTGTGAAGCAACCAACGTGGTCCAGTCTAATGAGATAATCTGTAAAGCCTAAACTCCCTGTCTGGGCATAAGGTCAGGCTCCACAGTTTACTGAAAGCACTGTCTGCTCAATCGATCAGCTTGGAACAAGACTCTACTGGCAAAAAATAGCTATGTCCCAAATCCACACTACATACTAATGTGAAGTAGCTCCTCCAGTTTCTTTGTGCATTGTATCGTGGGAGAATAGTATCAGCGGCACACTCTTAACACACAAAGACAAAACTTAACAGTTTACGCTACATCCCCAGTCCTGTATATAATCCATATGATTGGATATGGTGTGTGTAAGCTAAACTGTTGTTAGAATCTAGCATTTTAGCTTAAGTACCTACAAGGAGTTTATATATGGTTATGAAACAGTCAATGTAATACAATATATGCCTCTACATGGTGTACATAAGCAAACAAGACCGTCAAAGAAGATTGGCTATTTCAATATACAGTGAGGAAAATAAGTATTTGAACACCCTTCTATTTTGCAAGTTCTCCCACTTAGAAATCATGGAGGGGTCTAAAATTGTTATCATAGGTGTATGTCCACTGTGAGAGAAAAAAAAATATATACAGAAATCACAATGTATGATTTTTTAACTATTTATTTGTATGATACAGCTGCAAATAAGTATTTGAACACCTGAGAAAATCAATGTTAATATTTGGTACAGTAGCCTTGTTTGCAACTACAGAAGTCAAACGTTTCCTGTAGTTTTTCACCAGGTTTGCACACACTGCAGAAGGGATTTTGGCCCACTCCTCCACACAGATCTTCTCTAGATCAGTCAGGTTTCTGGGCTGTTTAGGTCTGGAGACTGGCTATGCCACGCCAGAACCTTGGTATGCTTCTTACAGAGCCACTCCTTGGTTATCCTGGCTGTGTGCTTCGGGTCATTGTCATGTTGGAAGACCCAGCCTCGACCCATCTTCAATGCTCTAACTGAGGGAAGGAGGTTGTTCCCCAAAATCTCGCAATACATGGCCCCAGTCATCCTCTCCTTAATACAGTGCAGTTGCCCTGTCCCATGTGCAGAAAAACACCCCCAACACATGATGTACCACCCCCATGCTTCACAGGGATAGTGTTCTTGGGATGGTACCCATCATTCTTCTTCCTCCAAACACGGTTAGTGGAATTATGACCAAAAAGTTCTATTTTGGTCTCATCTGACCACATGACTTTCTCCCATGACTCCTCTGGATCATCCAAATGGTCATTGGCAAACTTAAGACGGGTCTTGACATGTGCTGGTTTAAGCAGGGGAACCTTCCGTGCCATGCATGATTTCAAACCATGAAGTCCTAGTGTATTACCAACGGTAACCTTGGAAACGGTGGTCTCAGCTCTTTTCAGGTCATTGACCAGCTCCTCCTGTGTAGTTCTGGGCTGATTTCTCACCTTTTTTAGGATCATTGAGACCCCACGAGGTGAGATCTTGCATGGAGCCCCAGTCCAAGGGAGATTGACAGTCATGTTTAGCTTCTTCCATTTTCTAATGATTGCTCCAACAGTGGACCTTTTTTCACCAAGCTGCTTGGCAATGTCCCCGTAGCCCTTTCCAGCCTTGTGGAGGTGTACAATTTTGTCTCTAGTGTTTTTGGACAGCTCTTTGGTCTTGGCCATGTTAGTAGTTGGATTCTTACTGACTGTATGGGGTGGACAGGTGTCTTTATGCAGCTAACGACCTCAAACAGGTGCATCTAATTTAGGATAATAAATGGAGTGGAGGTGGACATTTTGAAGGCAGACTAACAGGTCTTTGACGATCAGAATTGTAGCTGATAGACAGGTGTTCAAATACTTATTTGCAGCTGTATCATACAAATAAATAGTTAAAAAATCATACATTGTGATTTCTGGATTTTATTTTTTTAGATTATGTCTCTCACAGTGGACATGCACCTACAATGACAATTTCAGACCCCTCCATGATTTCTAAGTGGGAGAACTTGCAAAATAGCAGGGTGTTCAAATACTTATTTTCCTCAATGTAGTTATTCTCAATGCCTGGCAACCCCGATCCGATTCCCCACTAAATCAGACAAAACTATTTACGGCACGCAGACTGGAAGTATGGAGCTAGATTTGTTTCTTTATTACATGCGAGAAAATAAAGGATCTGAGAGAAAAGAAGAAAAATAAATGTTGAGAAAAAGTTATCATACTGATAGAAAAAAGAATTTTATGAGAAAAAAAAATTCAGAAAACGTTTTCATACCAATAGCAAAAACAAATCTCTATCAAAATACTTTTTTTAAACTCTTAAATATATATTTTTTGCTCTCAGTGTGAAAACAAATTATCTAAAAAATTGTTTCTCTTAAAAAGTTTTTCTTCTCGGTCTCAAAACCCTAAGTCTTTGCTCTCGATTACATTTTTTGGTCTCAACTCAGGATTTTTCTCTCCATGTGAAAATAGTGGGGGTAGTGGGGGCCACGTTCCTATTGGCCAGTTGGGTGAGCACTGTCTTGTCTTGGGAGTGCATCTGAATCACTGGCAGTGAGCTGCAGGTCCTGCAGCCGCAGACGGACCACCATCAGTGGGGCTCGGCCAGCGTGGAAACATTGCTAGAAAGCTTTGCTGGTAACTGCGGCAGTGGTTAAGCTGAGCTTCCCTCCATTTTGGCGGCGGTTAAATTTGTATATTAGAAAATGTTACCAACAGAAAGGTGTGCCAATTTTGTCTGCGCTTCTAATTCTGATTGGTGGTCTTTATGATTTTGATTTTGTATCCCTCTTAGTCTCACAAAATAATCTTCAATAGGCTTTTTACAGAAGGCATTTTGACTTGTGACAGCAGGAAAAGTACAGGTGTAAATAATAAAATGAATTGCTGAATTCCATTTAGCTGCTTCGCTTCATGGTCCTGGTATATTGTGCATGCTACTAAATAGAACACAGCCATCCGTATTGTTACAAATAACATTTAAAGGAACACTCCGACTTATTGGGACTTTAGATTATTCACCGTATCCCCTAGAGTTATATAATTCCGTACATACCCGTCTCTGCTCCGTGCATTGCACCACCACCAAAGTGAACATAAACAAAACATACATATGTATGACACTGTTGACGAAACCCACGCAAACAACATACACACACTTGCAGACAGCATCTTGGAAGTTTGTTTAACCAAGTGGTGTGCCATCTCATAGGGGTATGTTTTTACCCCTAGCCCTTACCACTCGGTTTCGAGGGCCAAGGGCTAGGGGTCAGATGAAGGGGAAGTGGTAAGACGAAGAATTAGAATTCAGCCTAAGTTTCTGCAGTAAAAAGGCTATTTTTATTTGTTTTTATTGAACGCATTTGATAAATTGTATTTGAAACATAAATAAAATAACTGCATTCAAGACAGCAGCTGCAATTGAGGAATTACATCACCTTATCCATGGTGAGAGCGCAATCCCATAAAATAAAGGCATAGCCAAAAATGACAATCTATCATCATAATTCTCAGTCAAAGAAGGCTTCATTTTTTTTGGAAATATGTTATATGAGAAATGACAAATTTATGGATGGATATGTCTCCAGGATAGAGTGCATTTACTCAGTACAACATGACAAGACAAGGTTCTTGGTGTACTTTATTGCTGTAACGTTCATTCTGACAGTGATTCAAACTCAAAAGTCATACATCAATATTTTACACTGTACATTATCATGTAATGCCTGCAGCACATGAAGTGTTAGTGAAGACTATATTCATTAAAATAAGAGTCTTAAAGAAAAGACGAGTCCGGTTTAATCATTTCAAATTTATTGGTTAAATGTGATTTGACTTATGGGACAACATAGACTGAAAAATAACTAATATATTTAATCATCATTTCACAAACATAAACTAACAGTCTAAAACCCATGGGCTTGGATGTCTCATGGTTTGATTTACAGATCAGTGATGTGTCTACAGTCTTGACAGACTGCACGTTTTAATATAAGACATCCACTGTCTGAAATTATTAGCCATAGTTAAAAGCTGCGGAGCACTTACATTAATTGATCGTTTACACAAATCTGCCATATTGAAAATGACTGTTTTATCTATATGAATGCTATAAACCCTTTGAGCCCCACTCTTTTCTCTTTTAAAATCAAATTTTGCCCTTCATTCAACATTAAAAAAACAATAAAACACACAGGATGTTTAGATGATATTTATTGGTCATAGTCATACATCTGAACGTACATTGTGAGAAAAAACAGGAATAGGAATTATTAAAACTAAATTAGAGCCAAAGCTTTTATACCATATACCATATTCTTTCCAAAAATATTTAAGTTTCATTACCCTGTTTTAGACTTAATTTCATCTATATTTCTAGAGTCTCAAAATATTCAAGCACATTAATTATTTGAAAATGAAAATCTGAGTTTTTTTTCACAACAGAAGGCCGATAGTGCACACAAGGCTCCAAGGTGCTTGGCACAACCATGGACAGAAGACGCACTGCATGGTTAGATCAAGCACAATGGGGTCCAGGGCAAGGACAAAAAAAACAACACATTTCAGAGAGGATCCAGCTTTACATAAGGCGTCCGAGGAACTTGAAAGCTTTGGTTTAAATGTGAATGGAATTAAGGGAAGAAAATCAGTGAAACAGAATATATCTTATTACTTTCATCAACCAACTCATCAAGTATCAAAATGCAAAAGAAACATTATCATCAAAGCATTTTCTTGCAGTTAAAGAACAATCCAACAGCTTCGGTCCAAGATTCTAAAAAGTCCAAAGTGTGAGGGAGGAGGTCCAAGCTCATGGATAGACAGATTAGTTCACATAATGATTAGAAAATAATTATAACACAGATGCAGTAAAGTACATCTGCAGAATAAAAAAAGTCATAGGTCACACTCACTGCGGAAAAAAGGGCTACACCCTAACTGCGCCCAAACTGCGTCAAACCCCACCCTCTCGCCCTTCGTGCACGACTCTACCAGACACGACTAAAAAAAAGTCTAAAAACTTAACTATTGCATGATACAAACATTAAAATAAACATTTTTAACAAAAGATTTACATCAGGCTTGAGGAACAGTGGCTTAATCAAATTAGGTTTCTATCAGTCTGTTGGGTGTTCTTCGACTGATCAATGGAAACAGAGTTTGGGTAATTCGTCAAGTCCAGTATCTGAAATTGAACATGTAATTGACTAAAAATAAGTCTTGGTGGCTAGAGATAACAACATTCTCAATAATGATTGCTATATTGCTGTTGTCCATCTAAGGACATTTGCTGTCTTCTTAGAGTAAAGACAAAGCCCCTTCTGGCAATTTCATCCTAACTATGTTAACGGTCACCGAGTGCAATGTCAAGAGTCATGATACTATCAAGCTAAGACAGCTGTTTCTCCAAAAGGTTTGACAATCTTGTTACTTTCTCTTTAGTGTCTCTTTCAGCTCCCATGGGACATCTAACTAAAATGAAAAAGCATGGTACAATAATCAACTTAGACCACTGGCAACTGAACCACTTTGTGTGATGAAATTACACCACAATGCATATTGATGCACTAAAGAGAAACCCTGCATTTGTAGTTGACCAAATAGCACGAAAATGGGAGTACTTTGGGTGAAAATGGTGGGCGGTGGCGGTCAAACAGACCTCTGTTTTTGAGAACAATGAATGAATGTTTCAAAGGGATGCAGTGTGGCTGATGGGATGGCGTGATGGTTTTTATGCACGGATGATTGTGATACATATTTATGCGTCCTTACCGTTTTTAGGCATTTTTTCTTTCATCAAAAAGGTACATGGATCAGCACAATCACTGTCTTTGAAGAGTTGGTCTTCAAACTCATGCATCTCAGAAAGAAGGTTTAAATGTTCTTAATTAGTTATCATTAAAAGTATCTGATTTAAAGCATTACATCAAATTGTTTTCTGACTGAGGGTCACAACTCAACAAACTACCAATATAACATTACAAATTTGCGACTTAGTCATAACTTACTCTGTATTTAACTGACAACCTCCAGTTGCCGTCTTTGGAAACTTGCCTCTATATGTCTGGTCTTTCCATGAAACCTACCTTTCCATCCTCTGGTCCTAGAGTCGCTGTTAGGTGTAGCCGGCTGAGGGCTGATGACGGCGATTGGGAGCTCTGAGCTGTGTCTACCAGTTTGCTCAACTGGAGACAGACTGTCCTGACTGCGTCCTCAGCACCCTTCAAGTCCCCAACTCCTGCCCCTCCTTCCAGCTAGGAGGGGTTGGTGATGTTCTCTTGGGATAGGTGCACTGGCAAGGAGGACTTGATCAGGCTGGGATTGGATGTTGGTTGGGGAGTTTGGGGGGGCCCACCGGTTCCGCATTTCATAAATATTAATACAGAGTCCTCCCTCTCCAAATGGGTAGATTCTTTAATTTTGTTAGAGGGGGAAGTGCTTTATTCACTTAATGGCTTTTATTAGTGCCCGGTCTTCAACTCTTTCATTAGCTAAAGTGCTGCTATAATTTACAGGGTAAACGGGGGTGGGGAAGAGGTGGTGTCTGAGGAGAGTTGATCCTGCTGCTGCAGGACAGGCATGCAAAACCCTCAACCACTGCAGCTTTTTCTACAAAAGTGGCTATTCTCTCAGTAAGAACTGTAGTTTATAACATAAAATACACACAATCACATCCTCATTGACCATTATAGTGTTGCACATCTAAATCCTTGTTAAACACCCAAGACTAACATTGTTTAGACACTGTAACCTGGAATTAACGGACAACATTAATAGCCCTTTTGGCGATTACATGGCTTCTTATATATGAGCGTGAAAATATTATATTGTGGTCAAAGCAGTTTTTCTTCTCGACTGGACTGCAGAGTATTTATTCAATAGGGATCAAATATTGCACATTGTATTCTTTTGGTAAATGAAGATATACAAGATTGTTAAAGTACATTGGATATTTTGCATGTCTTAAAATGCCAACATTTTCCTGTTTGATACATTTTGTGTAATATCAGATGACATGTAAGGGTCAGTTTATTTAAACAAAACAAGCTGGAAATTATAAAGGCCAGTACCACATCTTTGCAGCATATTAAAAGCTATGAAACACTCATATAGCTTTGGGAAAACTAAGCTTAATTGTATGGCTATTAAGTGTAATCTTTATTCTTCAAATTTCCATCCGACAACAGCATATTAGTCTATATACTTTCGTATGCTCTGGCGTCATCCACTGAATCACTGGAAAGTATTAAGTGCTTAGCCATAAAATGGCCGCTACAATTCATGCAGGTTGCAACATATCGACAACAGATAATGCAAGCTTCCCAAAGTGCTCCCAGCTCTGATGAAATGCTCTATATTTTGCTCTGCAGAGTCTTGTTAGTTGTGAACAGCTGTGGTATGATGTCCCCAGACTGTGTCTGAGTGAATGAACTGATTAACCTGAGTGGCTGTCCCTACCAGAAAGAGGGGGTGGACCACCAGCCTGAATTACTGCCTTCCTCATCAATGTCACATAAATCACTTAGCTGGACAGGGATCCCAATGACTTCTTTTCTCTGAGCCAGACTGAAATGGTCATGGTAATGCTGCTGCTTAGTTCTGGTGGGTTTCTGAAGGAGACCATGTTAGTGTGATAAAGCACAGGTTTCAATGATGCAACATTTCTGTCATGCTTCTGTGACAGTAACACATTACGATTTAAAGAGAAAAACTGTGCCTGTCTACACTTGATACATACTGTACATGTTAACATTGGACCACCCTGGTAAAGGCTTGATAGACAAAAACCTTGAATAAAGAATGGTGTACTGGACAAGAGTTGTGCAATGGGTTTTAATTTAGAAGGCTGGATACAAAGAAAAACTTAACTGTGGCACAAGAATTAAAACGGAAAGATTCCTTTAGTTTTTTATTGAACATTTTTTTTTAGATCTAATTGCAAGACTTAACAAATATTCAATATGAACTATTCATGGTGTTAAGTACTGTGGGTTCTTTTGAATGTGACACATTCATGTCATTTTATTCTTAAATTACAGCATAAAACTGGGAACCGCAGGACACAGATGCTCTGATGGATGTTTGGTGATTTTATGAACACTTGTACAGAAAACTTCGTAATACACAAGATATGCAGTGAACTACGACTGCTTTTACTTTTTCACCAGCTGGATAACGTCTTCATCGTTCATCACGTGGTCCTTGCCCACCTTTTGAGGGTTGTGTTTCACAGATGCTCCCCACACAAGTGCACTGAAAAAAAAAAAATATTTTAATGATTGTACATGAATGATTCCTTTAAGGCAGTAAACGGGATGCATGTTTAACGTTAACCTACTTCAAAGAACCACAAAAAAGGATGAAAGTGCTCATCATGGGATAATTAAGACCTTAATTACAACAGAAAATAATTGACACAGATACTTTCATTCCTATTCTTTGCTACAGCAACAATGGTTGTGCACTATAAAGTAACCTACAGGATACGATGACATCCTTCAGTTACAAAGGCTGTCTAATCGTGAGCCACTGTTTGACCCATTAATTCCCTGGAGGATGGGTAATGCTCAGCAGCACT
Organism: Etheostoma perlongum; assembly: GCA_026937815.1. NCBI lineage: Eukaryota > Metazoa > Chordata > Actinopteri > Perciformes > Percidae > Etheostoma > Etheostoma perlongum. The sequence continues at coordinate 13,903,249 of CM049386.1, forward strand.
AACATATAAACTGATTGACGATCTTCGCGCTCCCATTTGGAGATGGTGGTGCAACAAATCTCAGATCCTAATCCAAACTCTCAAATAAATGCTTATCTGGGGTACCTAGCCATAAAGAGGGTAATGGCTGGGATTAAAGCAACTGTGTTGTTTTTAACCATTTGATGACCACTTATTCTGGTGTAAGGTAACTATCAATGCCTTTTAGTAAGAGTGTGGAATAAAGCAGATAAACATATTCTTCTTACAGATCTAAATTACAACTGTAATTTAAGTGAATACATTACAATTCCAATGTACTGAATAACCATAATCTTTTTGAATTAAGACATGATGAAAAAGGAAAAGGACAGAGGAAAGAAACTTCTGTAGATAGCACACATGATCAAATCTGTGTGCTAAGAGAAAAAATTCCATTTAAAAAGTGAAAAATCAAAGCCAAATCTACTTACTACTTAAGTTCTTTGATGAGGTTTTTGTGAATCTTTAAGCAGAAATCCTCGACAGCAGTTCTTCCATCAGGGAGTACAACAGGAGATGTGTAATCAGGAAGCTGGCCTTTGGGTTTAGTGTAGCTGGAAATAAACACAAGATCTCAGTCTAAACCAGCAAAATAATTATGATTCACAAAAGGTAGATTTCTAGTTCTGCACCATTTAAATCCCCAACTCTTTTTCACTTCCATTCACACCCCCTAGTGGTGATTGTATAAACAACTCTTACATGCGCACAAGCCTTAGGTAGTCCCACATCCTTTCCAGCAGGTCATCGAAGTTCCAGCGGTGGTGGGCCGAGATGGGAACACAGTGGGGCACCTTGTAGATGATGTCGAGCTCCTCGATGGAGATCTGATCGATTTTGTTGAGGACATAAATGCATGGGATGTAGACCCTGTGGACAAGAGACTGTAAGTGGCCAATACTCTTGAAAGTGATGCATAACAAGCAGCCGTCAATGTAGAACAGGTTGAAGTAAATTCAAAGCTTTGTGTGTAGAGAAATATGTCAAGTCATGTGTGTGGCAGGGATGCCGTGAAGCTTGTAAAGCCAGTGTACTGAGACAATCCTGTTTAGTGTGGAATATTTTATGACTGTTCATGGTGTTACACAGGCACAGAGCATTTATGTAAAAGAGATCCTGTGAATGCATAATTTCTATACAACTGGATACATATGAGTTAATGTATGGATATTCCTTTATGTGAATTATTGGTTATTTTTTTATTTTACAAGGTTTATTTTTCTCACTGCAATATTTATGTGCATTATGTTCTCCATTTTTGTTTCATTTTTTTTCCTTCCTGGGAGGGCACAGAGTGTATTTATGCAGTAGATACGCTGTGAATGATTTGTTTCATTACAATTGCAGGCAGGTTATGCTGTTGCCATGTCTGGTGCCTTGCAATAAAATGCAGAAAGACACTGAACATCTCTCACTTATTCTGTATTCCAGGTATAGACCATCATTCTCCAGATATTCCATCTAATCAGCTAAAACTTCTTAAAACCCTGCTCTTTTGTGCTAGAAGATGTATTTTATTAAAGTGGGTGTTGGAGGAAGCCCCTTACTTTGCCCAGAGGATATGCAGTGTACTAGAGTTTATTCGCCTCGAAGCCCTTAGCTTCTATCTGAGAGAGAAACCGTTTCAGTTTCATATAGTCTGGGGATCCATTTACAACTTACTTGGGGTCTGCTTTTCTGCGTACAATAACAGTACAGCTATATGGGTTGGCTTGGGGAAAACATATCTTTACTGTCTAACTGTATTTCTATAGATGTGCATTCCTGATTTGTATTGTATGATGGATAGTTGTACCTTCATTTGAAACTGTCATGACTTGTAAATCTGTCAATGTTCAATAAAAAAATGCAGAAAGACAGTCCTGGGACGACAAGTCCTTGTCCAATATACAACACAGCACAGAGCTAGACCAGCTGCACATGCCCCACCCTACATCAACCATATCCTTGATTTGAATGCATTTGCTGAGTTTTTATATTTGATTCCATTGAGGAATGTTAATCCCATAGGCTTTTAAAGTAAGAGATGACATTGCTTACTACAATTGCATTACACACATGTATGAAAAAATGGTAAGTGGTCTGCAAATGCATGTGGTTGGAACCCATAAATAGCATTTTTAAAATGTATCTACACTGGTGTAGTGAGAATTGAAATGGGATTTACGATTCCAACAGGCCACACCCACTGGGAATGACTAAGGAGGGCCAATTCTGGCACCTCAGCAGCTTACAGCTTACCGATTTCCCTCCACCACATCAATGAGGTCATCAGCTGTGGAATCACTGCGCAGAGTGATGTCGGCGTTGTGGATCTTGTACTCTGCCAGGATACTCTTAACAGTATCACCATCCAGCTCAGATTGTGCACACTAAAGAAAGAGGGAATGGCAGGCATCAGCACAAGTCAAAGAGATAATGAAAAAAATACTCATATTGTACAATTACATCACGCTTCAAGTTCAGTATAATGAAAATCCATGAGAGAATTAGATACAGCCAATGGTAATCGTGGCATTTACCAAATACAAAATAAATGTTGATATTTTGCAGGACAGGACAATAAATGGGTAGCAGCAAGTTAAGAGTAATCTTATACATGTCCACCAGAGGGGGCATCGAAAAGTGTTTGTTCCCAAGGTGATACACATCTTATGCAAAAATGCATTTTCTGCAGATAAGTGCAAACCTTTAATTAACTTATTTATACACACAAAGGTTATTAAAAGACTTTCACATTTTGTTTAAACTAATGGGTTGCGAGAAAAATTGGCTATCATCAAAATGAACTGACAATCGACGACAGATATTCCTGACAACTAAAATCCTGCATGCCAGAATAATGGCAGTATTAAGTGACATCCTTTAATTGACTATCAATGTTTAGATTGATGGTTCTCGTCACGATAATCTCACTTTTCCAGCTCATCATTTTGGTGTAATAACAAATAGACAACCCGCATTTATAACACTGTCACACACACAACACATTAAATCAACTATACACTCTTATGGGCTTTAGAAAATTCATTTCTGTGACTCGCTTAGAAGTGAAAATATGGACAAGGTTTGTACTTTTGTATTTAAATTCTGGGTGAGACATACTGTAGCTGTGAAGTTTATGCCTCCTTTGTCCTTCCTCTTGAAGCCAATGTTGGGTGGTTGCTTGTTAAGACGAATGCCAAAGCCCTCCAGCTCATGTTCTATTAGCTTCTTATGACCAAGAGGCTTCAACACATCGAGCACTATCAGGATTAGGTTACAAGTTCGAGCCACTAAATCAAAGGGAGGAGACAGAAGCAGACACTTGTTAGAGCAGTGTGGATAAAGGCATCCCGTTGCTTCTGTGGTAGATACAGTTTGCATCTGCAACCATTCAAGAATAATAACACGGGTAAGGTTTACTTTATCCTTCCACCATTTAAGCAAAAAACATCTGAATAAAAAATAAATCTAAATGTGTTGGTCTGGGTGTACATGATTTGCTTCAGCATTAGCTGTAAGCCAATAGTATATTTTGTACTACACTATAAAGCTTTGTTAAAGCTAGTTTGTGCCCCGATAGTGGTAAAAAAAATCTTTGGGCGGAAATAAATGTGTTTTATCATTGCCTCTAAACATTACCTTAAAACTTGTTTCTAAGCTTTATTAATATTCTTTGCTGCCATTAGAAGCAAACATACAGTAATGACAAAAGAGTCTCATTTAATGGAACGTTCATGCACAATATTATTGACAGGGAAAGAACTAAATGTATCTGGCATCATCCTTTGTTTTATAATTCTATTTTTTCAAGGAAAAACCTGTCTCAATCTCAGCAGAAACTTTACCTGCAATGACCTGTCTGCCTCTGCCCTTGCCATCCTTGGCACCCTCAATGATTCCTGGAAGATCCAAGAGCTTAGAGGGAAGACAAGAAAATAAAATTAGAAACCCACTGGAAACATTTCACACGGAAAACTGTTGCAGGTACTGAAGAAACAAGAAATGTGTGTACCTGAATTTTGGCCCCTTTGTAGCGAATAACTCCGGGTACTGTCGTAAGAGTGGTGAACTCGTAAGCAGCAACCTCCGAGTACACACCTGCAAGGTTACTTAGCAGTGTTGACTTTCCCACTGAGGGAAAGCCAACGAAACCAATACGAGCATCACCAGTTTTTGCGACATCAAAACCTAAATGACAAAAAAAGAACCAGGAACATGTATCAAGAAAATACACGCTATAATGCTTTAGATGACAGAGAAGGCTTAAAAGCCCCATTTGAAATAAAACCAAGATGAGAGTAGAAAATATACTAAGTAATTAAAAATCGTTATCTTACCTTCTCCTGTTGCACCCCCGCTGCCTCCTTTTGGTGTGATGAGTTCCCTCCTCAGTTTGGCAAGACGAGCTTTGAGCAGACCCAAGTGGTGAGCTGTGGCCTTGTTCCTCTGCGTCCTGGCCATCTACAGTTTTAACAGTAATACCACCAGCGTGAGGTCCTATTCTTGTTTCATGACAATTTTGTAGTAACCAATTTTTATTGTTTGTTATCAGGTTTAACTAAACATTATACAACAAAAAGATAAACACAAAAATTTCTTGTGAGTTTTGATACACTTTGGAATACATAGTGCAGAAAAGGGAACTGTAGATTTGGTGCCCCTTCACTTAAATTGGAAGTGCAGAGATCTTTTAATGGCCATAAACAGGCAAACTGATTATAATATGAAGAAAAAAATTGTCAGTGTTAATATGACCATATTGTTTTAAGAGAGACTTGAGCAATAGTGAATTTATCCTTAAAGTAAGGAGTTGACAGAATTATGACGACTACGAACCATGGGGGTCTGTTTTAATGAGAGGGGCTCCTTTACCTGGCCTCTGTTTCACCATCTGCTCAATTTAGCCATTTCAAGACAACACCACAGTCTGAAGTTAATTTGAGCTTTAGGTTTATTGCTGAACCTAAAGCATCCGTTAGGTAAATGTTTCTTTTTGTACAATATCTGCCGACGTACTTTGAAATAATGTAGCTAAACTATAGTACTAAATGCCGTGACTCCACCTCTAACTGAGTCCTTGCGATACACTTCAAACTATTTTACAAAAGCTCGTGTTCAAGGGTTACTTTTAAACCTCTTCAACATTGAAATGACTAAAATAAACACCCTAAGAAAGTAATATTGTTTTCACATTTTGTTACGCGCAATCTTTGGAGTCCAAAACTAAAGTTACATATTGACACGTCGAAAACTTTGGTTACAAAACGCCTTTTGTCTTTTATGTAAAGCTAATTTACGATTAAGTTAGGATGTTTCGTGTGCTAACGTTACGGTAAATGTACTATCACAGAGAACTACCATGACATAGCTAGCTCGATGACTGAGAAGCTTCACAGGCAAACGCAAACCTGTGAAGATAAACTGTTGGTCACCAGTCAAGCCAACAGAATCTATAGTCAATACTAACGTTAACCGTAGCTATGCCAATGACCTGATGTTATTGTAACATTAAACAACGCCCTCTGACTTCTGATTAATAACACATTAAGAATGGCCACGTAAAGTTACTTTTCAATACACAATGTGACATGTCAAGAAAATGTGTGCAAGAAATATTTAGTGTAACGAGGGGCCCAGCTGAGGGAGCTAACGTTAGGCTAATAGTTGCTACAGTTAACAGCCAACAGCTAGCTAACGTTAACTTAGCTAGCTAAGCTAGCAGTTAGCGTGTAGCTAAAACGTGACTGATTCATTGAGTTGGCCAGCAGGCTGTCTCGCATCACTTACCTCATTTTCAATCTCTGCTATTTTGGCGAGTATACTCATGGTGACGGAGATTTATGTGTATAACCAAGGTTAAGCGAAAGTACTCAATTTTACATGGACGTTGGCAAAGTTAGACGTTTAGCATGCACACGGGTCCACACCACGCAAGTGCCGCTGTGAGCAGTAGGGCTGCCTCGCGCAAAATCTCGCGAGAATATAGATTGGAGGACCAAGACAAAATTTCTGAAGGAGGGAACATTACAGCATAATAGCTTTGGAATACAGTATCTGAAAGATTAAGTGGTGGAGAGTAACAAAGTATATTTACATAAATACTCCACTTTATTATATTTTGTGGTACTTATTGTACTTTTTACTCCACTACATTTATTCTACAGATAAAATCCCTAGTTAAGTTTTACATATAAACATATGATTATCCTATAGAATAAAATGTGTTGTTAAAGATTAACTTTTGACTCCCAACCGTTTAGTATTGTGTCCCTTTTCCAAAGAGTAGTGCCTACTTGAAGTCCCTCATCAGAGGTTTCAGATGTTTGAGAGCTCCTCCAAAGAGACATCTCCCATGTAACTTTTGGTTTCATTTAAATAATTGTTAGAGGGCCAATATTAGTTTCTGCTTTTCTACCCTATTTAACTCACTCCCTGAGATTTATCTTGCGATCTTTTGGAGGGGCCCGCTCCATAGGCTGGGAGCCACTGAACAAAATTACTGTACCTATACCTGTATATAATGTTTTTAAAACTACAGCTGCAATAGTAAAATGCTGTTTACTCATTGATGCATTGGTAATAATCTAATAATGTCATGGTGATATAATAATGTATCTGTTTTCAAGTATAACACTTATATAGGCTACTTTTAAGTAAGTACTGCTGGATTTTTATTTTGTGGTATTTGTACTTTTATATCAGCAAAAGAGTACTTCTTCTACCACTGATGGTCAGCCTCTTACATTCTGCATTAGATAGAATACCTGCAAGTTACTAGGGAAAAATGGACCAGAATAAAGCCTACATGACACCTCACTCCTTCAGTTATTAGTCAGTGACAAAACCAAGAAAGGTTGTCACACCAAATCAAATTTAAATTAAATTAAAAAGTTATTATTATACAGTTGAATGTCAATATACTTGACACTTAACCTAATTTGTCCTATTCAATACAAATTCTAACACAATAAAAAAAGGATGCAGGCCAGTTACATTTTGTATATTTTTTTATTGTTTAATTGTCTAATGTTTAAGTTGCAAACAGTATAATCTTTCATTGGTTTCTATGTTGCTGATGTTTGTGGACTGAACATCTGTCATGTTGTTGACCACCGACTGACTTATTGGTTAGTGGGTGGGCTGGTTGAACAAGATCAGTGCTGCTGGTTTGATGATCTCCTCTGACCGATACTATGCTCTGTGAACCTTGGAAAGGTTACATAAACTACTATGTTCATACGTGAATATTAATATCTAGAGGTTATATTGGTCACATCAGAGCCTTTCGCACAGTTCATACAGAAATAGACTGTATGAAAGGCCATGAAGGATATTTCAATCAAATTTAAATATCTTTATATCTCATTTTTGACATTAAAACTTCAACACCTAATAAATGCCAGCCACTGTAGGTAGATTTACCAGTTCTGCTCTTAAATATTGTTCTTCCAGCTCAGCCAACAGTGTCATCTAAAGCCTTAGCTGTAAAAAATAAATGTAATCTGAAGAACAATGCAAATTCTTAGTCTATAATCAATTTCAGGAAATAACCTAAAACTTTATGTATCTTAACTCCAGTCCAAGAAATACTAAACCATATGCTAGGTATGCTAAATCTGTCACTTCATACATTCCCATTGTTGTTTGTTTAGTTGTAAGAGGTGTGCTTGTCCTCATCAAAATATATAAAAATAGGCATTTTCTTTTTAAAAGGTAGATACGGTTTCAGAGAGTTGTTGTTCAGCATCTGTTGTTGCCCAGCTGGGGTGACAGCAAGCATAAATAACACAGGAAGGAAGGACAAGAGGTGAAACACAGCAAGATAGGCCGTAATTACTGAGTTTGTGACTGCTAATTACATTTTTGTAGACCTCTACAGGTCTAAGAAAACAACAAAAAAGTGCTTTGACTTGATTCATCAACACTAGCCACAACTTGAGAATTGACAATAATAAACCCATGCCCAAACATCTCAAATGTTCTTCTTTTAATGAGCAACGCATCTTTATATCATACGTCAGTCAGCATTGAAGTGCATTGATTAAAAATTAAGTGCAAGTACAGATTTTGATGCATTCATTTTGACTAGAGGATTAAATTATTTGCAATGTTGCCCCAAAAATAGTCATTCTAAAGGGGCAATCTGCAAAGAAAACCGCTATAGATTGATGCTGTTTCTAACCTAAAAGATATATACTTTTTTCCTCATTTCAAGCTAATTAAGTTATCTCTGTGTGCAGGAGCGATTTTCATCTGCTGTCTGTTCTCAGTTCACTCTAGTCCATCAAACACAGCACTTTTTCCCAATATCACTGTCATGCTTCCTGACTGATTTCTCAGTGGTTTCTCAGTTTGCTTTGAGGAACATGACAACTGAATCAAGTCAGCGGAAGCACAAAGTCTGTGAGAAGCACTATTTTAGTGCAATAGTTTCACACATGGTAACCTTGCCAACTAAAACTGGCTATCTCTGCATAGAGATGGAGTAGAGTTTGTATCCTACCCTCATCGATAGGCCTTTTACTGAGGAAAGCGCCATTATTTGTGGTCATGTAACCAGAGCAAGGATAACATCATCTTTTGAGGTAATAAAAATCAATAACAGCATGAAGTTATCCCTTAAATGCATTGTCCCCAGTATCTTGGATTCTGTCATCAGAATTTGGATAATACTTATTGAAACCATAAGGCATTACGATAAATGCAACTTGGCCATATGATGGCAAAAGTCTTCAGTGGAGGCATTTCCCTTAGACTCTAGCTGCTATCGGAGGAGGTGGGTGGTGCTGTGGAAGACGACCTCCGTCGGGACACTGACTGTGATCGCTCAGTGCTGTGTTTGTCATAAGGCTGGAGCTGCACCTCCAGGAAGTCCCTGTGCTGCTGGCTGATGACCTGGCTGATGAGTCCCGGCAGAGCCTGCAAGTTAATCAGTAGAGTCTCCAGCTTTGTCTCCAGCAGGGCAATCCTCTTTTCCATGTCCTCTCCTCTCTCATTTAAGTCCGATATCATGTCATACATGATGTTCTGAGTCTGGAAGAGGGGAGAGGGAATACACTTAACACGATTTTTCAAAATTGGTATTATTTTTGATAGACAACCTGGTAAACCTGGTGTATGTGTTCATTATTAACACACACACACACACACACACACACACACACGCACACGCACACGCACATGCCCACACACACACACACACACACACACACACACACACACACACACATATATAGAAAAACACAGGTTTTCTTAATACTTTAATTATTAAATTAATATAGAGTTGAAAGAGTTTGTTCTGAAAAGAGAGAGAAAAGGAAATAGATTGAGAATTATTTACTTTTTCAACACATTCGGTTCAGACTTTAAATAATTGAAAACCAACTGGTGACTGTCTGACAGAAAAAAATTGAAGGATAGGTTAACATATTTTCAAGTCTATTTGAAAACAATACTCACATGCTCTATGTACATTGAAAGCCTTAATCTTTTCTGGCAGCAAAGAGATCCCTCTCTAAAGCAATTTCAATGTAAGTGATTGGGGACCGATACATTTTAAAGTTTGATTGAAGCCAATACCAGGCTTATGAGCCTCAATTAGACAAATTAACTGGGAATCTTCCAAAGCTACAGACTTTTTAGTTCCCTTTTTGTGCTTCAATGGACCATATTTTCTTGCTGAACTACAGTAGAGGGAAGGTAACACAGAGGGAATTTTGTACAAAGAACAGAGTAACTTCAGAAGATACCCTCTTGAAGTGACTGACTCAGACTGCTGAAGCCTCATATTAAACCATTTTCACATATGAACTCCGGACTATGTCTGAGGAATCAGGTCCTGACATTGTCTAAAGTTTCAGTTTCTCACATGTAACACACCACAGATTTTCCATCTCAGACGTGTTCTTACTTACTGGAAATACTCTGTTTGGTTTAAACCGAGGGTAGAGCATGAAGAAGGCAAGACATGACACGGATTACACCCCGTCAGCCGTTTCGTAATTTGGTTTTAAACAACTGAGTCTCTTGTCATTCCTTGAATTTGTCTGACAATTTCAGCGTTGGCCCTTACTGACAGAAGTTACCAAATCTAATTGTTTCTCCAGACATTGTCATTGCCTTCTTTGTGTAAATCCTCCTCTTTCTTCACCCTTGGATGTTTGTTGGAAAAATTATCAACACACCCACTCATTTGCTGTGAATTGGCACACTTTGGACTCAATCTGAAATTACACAGATTTTGTATCTGGGCTCTGGCAGGGTAAACACCTGTGATGTCCAACTGATTCAGACATTTGCATTGTCACATACAACTCTGCCGAATAATGTCTAGTTTACTTCAGGGTTGCAGTGCATGTTTTGATATGTGAACTTATCCTATAATCTCAGCAGCTAAAAAAAAAATCCAAATAGAATGGATATACTGTAGACATATCAGCTATCAGCATGAAAATCCAGTCCTATTGACAAATCAAATTTTACAGGTTAAAGTAAATACTTTCATTCTGGTAATATCATGGAGTCTACGTTATCCATTTCGTCGGCTGCGATTTCCCAGCGAGTCCATTGTCCTTCAGTCTTGGGGGAGCAGAGGTTGAAGTATATTTCACATTAAAAAAGGTCAGGGGGACATCAGGTTTAATTACAGCCTTAAGAACAAATTTCTTAATAAAGAATGGCTGAGAAGGGTAAATTTTAGGACTAGTTTACAAGAGTTCATGATGCAGACCAGAGTACATTATGAGCTTGAGGAGACAGAAAAGGTGCCTGCTGAGTTTGCATGATGCTTGCCTTTGATGCATCAATCATCTGTTTGTAGAACTTTAAACTCCCGAAGTTCGGTCTTCAAAAAATAGTCAACAACATACCAAAGAAATCTATGTGACATTTCGGATGAGATGTGGGGATGCTGCTGGAGGTCTGAGGTATTATTCAGTAGAGGGCTGATATTCCCTGGCAGCTTGGAGGGGATGCCATCCATCACTTACCTTGTCCTCTTCTGATTTGAGGTGGGAATAATGGGATAGGTTGTTTATGTGAATCAGTGAGAACTGAAGTAGCACTGACAGCACTTAACCTGACAACTGCAGTGGAGACAAAGGTTTCACTGTGTTGCATTAACTACATGAACACTAATCTAATCCTTGACTTCTTGAAATTTAATTCAACATTTAAGTTTGTGTAATGATAAATAAATACCTAAATGTATGGATATACTGTCTTGTACAAATGTAATTTGCCCTTTTACTAAGAAATTGATTGAAAGTGGAGCAGAAATGACCTAAGTATTGACCTCATCTGTAAATTATGAAATTATATAAACCCACATTAAAAAGTGATTGTATTAAATCCTCAAACCAAAAACATGGACTGAGTAACCCATGAGAGAATAAGTATCATAAATAGAGGATGAAACTGATGGAGCAAGAATATATGCCATTATTATGGATCCACTTAAACTGTATAATAAAACAACAAATTGACACCATCAACCCATTTCTGGACAAGAGAAGGAGAGTGGCGGAAATTGCTTTAAAAAGCAGTATGAGTGAGCATTTTTGCAATTTGAGGACATATAACAGCCTGAATGGCAAAATGAAGAAGATGCCACATTCTATATTAGACTGTAGAGGAGAAACTGAGCTAAGGGGATACATTGTGATCTGAGGAATTTCACATTGCACTGCAGTGGTGATGCAGCTACCAATGATATGTTCAGCTCTATTTAGCTCCATCTTTCCACTGAGAGCACAAGGAGACTGACGCTACTCTGCCCTCTTATGGCAACAGACTCATATAACGATTACAGATCCAGCTTAGTGGATCTGGCTTTAAGCCACCTTATATCCAATGTCCCATCCCAACTCTCGCTGCCGTTTTACAGCCCGAGGCGATTGGGCAATATTAACTAATACCTTTCATGACACTCTGGCCTGAATCCAGTTTGACTGTGCTAATTGTTTGAATGTCAAAGCTCTCTGCCTTTCTCCCCTCCCTTTCTCTGCCTTTACTTCTGGCTGAATCATCAGATCACATTGTGTCTCCCTTCCCAGGTTACTGTTTCTGCTGTTTCAAGCTGGTGCACTGCCTGGTGCTTCCCTAAGGTTTCTCAACTTCTGTTTAGTGCATCTGGAGACAAACATCACACAATACATAAAGTGGGAAAACAGCATGGACACAAAGGGGTTTCTCTTCCCTCTCATTCAGTAATGTTACGGAGAACACGTCACAGAGATATTAATTTACACAGTGAAATGAATGAAGTTATTATTTGAAATACAAAAGATCAGAATCTCAAGTGAGTGCAGACAACCACAAGCATCACACAGATTTATTTGTAACCACCCTGTGAACGGCCTGTCTGTTTATTTGACACCTGTAGACTTTGATTATCAGAAACAACTAATTCAGCGAGTGAACTAGCATGCATTGAATTCAATCACACAAAGTAAAGAAACTCATCCGGATAGTTGTGTGTCCTAATGTGCAATGCAGCAGTAGACTGTTAGTCTAGCTTACCTTAGCAAGGTCCACTAGTGAGTTTGCTTGGTCATTCAGCTTGCGTTGCTCCATTTTAACACTTCTCAATCTGAACACAAGACCATTCAGAACCCAATAAATTAACGCTATCACGATTTTGTCATTAAATTTGTGCACACACAAGGCATACACATTGAGAGAACACTCCTAGGACATGCACAGGATGTGTGTAGAGAATGCAGGGGTCAGTCTGTTTGGTTGAGCTGCATGCAAGTGAAAAGAAGACCACAAAGGGCGGGAGAGCTGCCACTGAGGAGAATGAGACCCTACGTTCTACTCAACCAAGATATACAACCTTAATAAAGGAATGAGGTGTACTCATACCACTCAAATTCTATACTTGGTATGTAAGATTATAAAACACCAAAAACTGTTGTGTCTTTAAAGTTCTGGTCTTTCTGTTTAAACCAACTTTTCTCTGTTAAAGTTCATGAATTATTTAGTCACTCAAAAGCCACAGATATCAAACACTGTTTTATGTAAATATAGAAAAGCATCTGTACATATGTTTTCCTTTTGAGACTTTCCAATACAAACATTTTAAAAACATTTTTAAAAGGTCTACACAATCTGCTTCACAACTTGCATCATGGATAGAAAATTAAGCATAACTTGTTTAATGAGTCAAAAAAGCATAATTTCCTCAGTGAGTTGACTTATGGTCGACTTTTTTCAACAGCCAAAGATCCTACTTGTGAAGTCAGCAAAAAAAACTTGCCTACTTCATACAACATGATTAAATAATTCACATCTCATGTTTAATTAGCATGTTTTTACTCATCTACTCAAGGCGCTCAAAAACAGCAACTGTGCAGTATTGTAGAGTTCCCCCCCCAGAATCGCCTACGCATGCTCAGTTAAACAGGACACAGTACACAAAATAGCATCATGATGGCAAGTTTGCCAACGTTTCAGATTTTTTTTTTAAATAACAACAACCTATAACTAACTGAGACATGAATTCAGTTTGAGGTGGTTATAAGGTTGTGTGTGAATTGAAGGCAAACAGGAATTAAGATTGAGAAGGGATTTAACAGGCCCCGATGGGATGGGGGGGGGTCTGCTAATTAGCTGAGATGCACCCGTTCTCATGCAATGCGGCATCATTTCTGTTTCTGGTTTGACAGGCAGATGTGGAGCAAAGGTTAGACCAACAGAGGGTGCCACAGGAGTCACTAAAGGAAACTACAGGCAAGGGAAAGTTTCCTGACAACTGAGGACCGAAATGCTTCATACAGAGCAGACTCTCAAAACAAGTACAGAACACTATTTCACTTCTATTGATAATGTATTTAAATACAATAAAAACTAAGGTATCTACAATGATGGAAGATAGAGATAGATTTTCAATGTTAAATGATTTTAGTTGATGTAAGACCTGTTCAAATTTCATCGTTGGATGACCAATAGCTGGCAGACGTGGTCAAAGCACAGGGCATCCCTAGGTCAGGACGAGGAAGCCCACTTGTCCTGTTTTTTGTATTCTGTTCCCTCGGTCAATCACCTCTCATGGGCATTTCTCCTTTTCAATGGGCACTCTAAATCTGCTTGCTATTCATCAGGGGGAAACGGCAACGCTAAGCTTTTCAATACCCAATAAATCAGTTAAAGTAATCTCAGTTAGTGCTGCGCCATATTTTTTACAATCTTAACTTGCATTCTTTGTCATGACCTCCTTTTACCTCATTGTGTAAAGAAATACTAATTTCTCTTCAGTGTAATGGGCAGAGTGACCATTCATTTTTTTCCGTCCCTTCTGACAGCTTCATGCTGTCAGTCACAGTCGCGGCCTCTCGGCCTCAAAGGGGATTGCTTGGATGCTTTACCCATGACCTTCCTCTCAGGTCACTTTCCTGTTTCTCCAATCCACTGATCGCTGAGCTAACAAGCACTCACTGCCCTGTCTCTTGCTATGATTCCCACTTCAACCTTAGAGTAGTAGATGGAATAGGGGAGGGAAAGGGACAGCGTTCCCAAAGGGGATGTTCTGACAGCACTGAGCCACTTGACTTAATGGCCTTAAACATACTGGAAGACATTTGGTTGCACGCATGCAACATCATGCCTGTGGTGTGATAAATTACACCACCAAAATAACCTTAGGAGTATTTAAACTGTGTACACATCTAACTCTGCTAATTCTTCTCAGTGCAGAAATGCATGACAGCTGTATGTGTGTGTTATTATGCTGTTTACCAGCCATGATAACACCTGATCAGCGTGTTTGCTACTGGGTCATCCAACAGAGAAATGGAGGAAATGGGGCTGCAAATGTAGCAAGAGGCGTAACAATGGTTCCACACGCCGAAAGATGACCCTGAGCCCTGGTCTGTATGAGCATGACTGCTAAGTTAACATGACTTGAGGGACTGTGAGTTATATACTTGTGCTAATGCAGGTCTGTCTCCTGTAGAGCTCTAGTCGTCATCCTTTGGTACGTGAAAGCACAGTTGATTGGAGTTTAATCAGTGGCTTTCTGATTAAATATTAAATTCTCATCACATCCATGCAGAAATGGAAAGAAAAACACCCTCCATCACCGATAATTGAAATTCACATAATATGAATCTGTAGGTGTGTTTATAAAGTGCAACATGGTTCCACTCAATGATGAAACAAAACAAGTGTTTGTGCTGATTATTTGAAGCTGTTTGTTTGCAAAATGTTGAATGAAAAATAATAGAATAATGTGTATTTTATCAAATTGACGTGTTACTCAGCTGAACAGACATCTCATATAAACCTTTGTAGTAGCTTAAATGGAATAATCTTGCAACATTAGGATTGTGTCATGTGAAACGATTCAATTGTTGCAAGCTACGACATTTTTTGTGGCATGAATTTCACTTATCAAATGAGGGAGTGTAATTTTTTAGTCACATTATTGAGTTCAAAGACAAGCTCGCGTTAGCATGCACACAACAGGCCTGTATCTACAGGTGAGGCGAAGACTTACTTTCGAGCTCTATTGCATTGTGTCGACACAAACAGGAAAAAAGGAAACATGAAGTAGACAAATGAATTATTAAAACATCAGATAAACATATTCAGACGGCAAAATCTCTTTGCTCAAGTCTGGCTGCTGGAACCCTCATTTCTACGCTGTCACCTCACCTCTGAACAGCAGCAACAATTTTTCTTGACTTACTTGACTTATTCTAGCAAGTTATCTCTCTGTCTATGGACTGTTCTGGTAGCTGCAGCTCTGCTTGCTCTCTAAGTCTAATCCCTTTTTTCCACACCGGTCCTGGTTATCAGAAATACAGTGAATCAAAACAAACTTCCTATAAACATTCACCCGAAGCACAGTGCCTCAAAGCTTCTAGGGCCACATTTCACAACTTTTTAACCCCACATCCTTTACATCGATTGATGAAGACGTCTGTGAACATTTTTCCCACACTTTCTTGCAGCTTCGACCAGCGGAAACAGGCACAATGATATCCGATTTGATGTCTGCTATCGCCTCATGACAAGTCAAGGATAACTGTAGCCCTTTCCCAAACTCTTCACTTGAGCAATCTGCTCACTGTCAGACCATTTCCTGTCCTATATTAAGGTCACCTACAGGCAATACTTAAAACTCTCAAAGATAAAGCCTGTGAACACACTACCTTGTGTACAAAACAGATAGATAAATGTGTGGCGGAAGAATGAAGAACATTTTGAGTAGTTGTCCTTACTTAAAGAGCTAGACAAATCTGCTTCTCTATAGATTTAGATGTAGCTCAGAGGGATTTCCATTATTAGGCTGTCCTAGAGAACAGGAGGGGGACATGAGACGCTGTCATCGCTGCTCCAAATCGGCTGAATACGACAGCAAGGACCTAATGACTCAACAAAGCAACCATGACAAAATGCAATTAAACAGCACAAATCTGGATGCGGGTAGCAGCAGCAGCAGACAGTTTGAGTATTTCTCTATCTCTCTACCTTGTAATTAAAGATCCTAATGTGTTTGAAACACAAAGTGTAAAATTAATGAGCAAATCAAAGCTGCACGCCACATAGACCCATATACATAAAACCACAGAAAGCAAACAAACATACAAACAGGGGGCATTTTACTTGAGCAAAGCTACATAATAACAAACATTGCACACCTAGTTGAATGCCAGTTATTTAAAAGAAGCCACAGACTGGATGTGCTTGAAAGCACTGTAGGTTAAAGAAAAACAAGAGTGAGGTGAGGCTAAAATCGATACTGTTTTGGACTTAGCTAGCACATCGGGGGGTCCTTGGGGACCCAGTAAAAGACTAGCTGACAGGTAAGTTTCTGACCAGCCGCAAGAAAAATAAAAACCCATGTGTCAGCCCCGAGGTCAGTCTGACATCTGATTTACAACGGAAGAAACACAAAAGAGTCAATGTGACATCTAAAAGTGAGAGGGGGAGAGAGATTAATATCATACTGCTGTGAATTATGTTACTCAATAATATTTCATTGGAAAATTTGTTTCAGGAATAATTCTGTAAAACTGAGGAACAACTATTTCCATAATGTACCCACACGCTTAGCGGATGCTTACCACAGCTCATTCAGAGAAAAATGCAATTTTTCATGTCAAATATGTTGCTTTTATATGTCACTGACACCCACTGACTCTACTTTTGCATAAATGGATAACAAGAGCCTCTAGTGTATCAGTGAATGTAGTTCTCTTTCACATTTTACCACTATATATGATGCAGAATCAACAGGCCAGCTCAATATCACATCTGCAAATTTAAAGTTAGTTAAGTCAGGTGAAACAAGTACAAGATCCTTCAATAATATGAACACATATATTTTGCTACAGGTGTCAAACAAGTCAGATTTCAGGTTGGTGTTGCATCGGTAAATCAAGTGATGAAAGGCATTAGGCTGACATGAGTGGCGAGGTCAGGGGTTAAGACCGGTGTACCTACTGGTGAATGGCTTGAAGAAATTTCCTCTGGTGTTTCCTGACTCTGGCGTGGTCCATCTTCCTCACCAGTTTGGTGTTCTTATAGATGAGCCACGTCTCCCTGAGAACATTCGCAGCTGTGTTTTTCACCTAAAGTGCAAAAAAGGGAACATTTTGGTCAAGAACGCGGAAAAGTAAAATATCTGTAATGTCAAAATAACGGAATGCAAAACTTTCACTTACTCTTTTTGTTAGCTGGGTGTCCATCATAAAATTGTGGACATGTTTTTCAGCTTTGGTTAACTCCAGTTTCTTTGCCACCACAGCCACCACCAAGGCAGTGCAGCCAGCGCCCTGTGAAATAGCAAGAAAGGACAGGCACAAATATAATAACATGGATAGTAGCATATTAGTTACTTTTTTAGTCAATATCAGAAACATTGATTAGCAAAAAAAACAAAAAAACTGGAGCTGTGCTTTTCTCACCATAATGCCAGTCAGGAGGCAGACTCCTTTCCCACAGTATGTGTTTGGGACCATATCCCCATATCCAATGGTAAGAAATGTGATTGAGATCAACCACATGGCTCCTAGAAAGTTGCTGGTTGTGTCCTGGTTGTCATGGTACCTGTAATAAATAATAAACGCAATAGGTTGACCAACCTCCAGCTTCAGCTTCTGACTAATTCTCATTTAAAAAAAACAAGTACTAAGATTAAATGTGTTGTTAGGATACTGCAGGGCTTTAATCTTTTTTTGTAAAACTTTCTATCTTGATGGTCAGATACAGTGTGTGCTAAGAATTGTGTACAGTACATTATCTATTTTTATGCCTTATCTATGTTTCATGCTGAGCAGTGCTGCATAGTGTGAGAAACTGATCCAGGCACCTCTCGCAAGCTCTCACAGTCCATGCGGCAATGATCCACAGTGAGATGGTGAAGACCAGCAGCACAGTGCCAGGACAGATGGTCATGAGGGTCTTCATCACAAAGCGAGTGTTAAAGTTAATCTTGTTCAGTGCACCGATGCTGCGGGACGAGGCGTCCGTGAAGAGCTTGCTGTGCAGCAGCATGACACGAGCGATGAGGTACAGCCGCAGGAACATGGGGATGGACAGAATTATGTCCACATCTGCATCCGTCTTTGATGGCACATACGAGTAGGCCAGGCGTGCTGTCCAGGTGAAGGTGTAATTTCCTGGGATGGGGTGAATGGCGCACACCAGGATTTCCAGGCAGATGAAGAAGATGCGCTCATATGTCATGGCTATCCTCCAGTCATCAGCTGCGTTGTCCACCATAAATAACTGTAAGGAAAGGGCATGGTGAGTCTAATGCAGGGTAACATTTTTATCATGGTGACACAGCTAGCTACAGAAAATCATTAAACCTTATTAAACAATAAGTCACAAATAGCCTTGAGTCATTCAATCACATTTTCGTAGTCACATTTTTTAAGACCTTAGCAATCCCTATTCCATGTTGCTGCCCATTTAAGACAAATTATACAGTATATATACACACATATATACAGAATCAACCAGTCACTGCGTTGAGGAAATAAAAGGGGAGAACACTTTATGTTTTCATGCGTTCTGTCCTGCCTTGCAGGTAGGTATTTGTTTCTATTAATTTTTGTATTGTAAGAAAATCCCTGCGAATCTCAAGCTGTAAAGGTTTTCAAGCTTAATTTTTTATATTTAAGTGAAATGGATTGACTAGAACGTCTGTCTGGAAGGTACAAAGAAACCAAAATTAAAGCTAAAACAATGAGTCAAGTAATCATTATCAAAAATATTCTGCAACTATGTTGATGTAATTTTTTAAGGAAAAATAGTGAAAACATGTAAAACATTATCTGGTTCCAGCTTCTCAAATAAGATTTGCCGCTTTTATTTGTCATACACGTACGCTGTTAACTCAATATCTTGGGTATTTGACTTTTGGTTGAACAAAACAGGACAGGAATTCATGTAAAGTATGTCATTTGTACTAAGATAGCCCAAACAGTCTGTTTCCACAGGTTTGTCTTTACTACTCCACAAATATCTTTCTGTCTCTGCTTTCAGACTCCATGAATAAGTTACAGTAGCAGCATGCATTTTCAACTTTAAAGCGTTATACTGAAAGAACATCTGCCGCCTTCACATTAGCATTATCTTTTGATCGCCTGGCCACCCCAAACAGAAGGTAGGCCGTTCCACTGGGGACTTCAGTGTGGGTGGATTGCAATCCCCGTCATCACTCTTCTCCACCCTGTCCACCAGCTTCCTCACATAGGCATCTCTGCTGCTTTTTCTCCCTCCTCTTGATCATCCCCTTCCTTCTCCTCATCAATTTCAATCCAATCTATTGTTATCTTCGGCCGGAAGATTCACTGCTGTGTATTCAACCTGAACTAATGGCACAGCCCATGACAGCCATCACCAGCTCACACAGTGACTCCCGGTCATAGATGCACACTTTCTTAATCTCACTTCTCTTTCTGAGTTGTATATTTACTGGAGTGGGTTGCAGATTAAATACTACCAAACTGTATTAACATCCCCTACATTTGTCAAATAATTCTTCTTTTTGAAACACAACACTGATATTCCTTCATAGCTGCTCCTGCTCTATCCACTCAATCACCTCAAGGTTTTCTGCTTGCCTACAGGCTGTCACAACTAGCAGTAGATATTTCACAAAATGTTACTGTCAGCAAATACAATCAAGGTTTCCTGGCGGCTGATTTTGCCATGAAAGCAGAAGCCTCTCTTAAAGGAACACGCCACCATTTGTTGAAATAGGGCTTATCACGGTCTCCCTTAGTTGAAGATAGGTGGGCCAACGCATTTTTTGTCTCAGTGCAGGCATTGTTTTAGTCCAGTGCAAAACAGGAAGCGCCGCCGCTAGTTAGCTTAGCGTAGTGGATGGAATCTTATGTTGCCGGTTAGCATGTTGTGAGTAAAAGTAAGCCAACAAAAAAACAACAACAAACTAATTACTTCTTGTGGCCTGCGTATTCACAATGAGTACAAATAGCTATGCAGATTAAGACTAGACAATTTCCTAGGCAGATATTGACTTGGGACTATATTGGGTAGAAGCACTGCTGAAACACTGCTACATGGGCGCAGAGATCACGCGGCACCTTAAATCCCCCAGCTTCGTCAACCTACCCAGCGTGAATAGCTGGCTGTTTTTCCTACAGTAGACAGTGAATAGCGATAAACATGCCGGATTTTGTGAGAGACAAAGAGGATGACTTCTCAGACATTTAAGATCTAGAAGCATACCTCTACAAACCAAAGTTTTCAGAAGAGGTGCTGCGTGCTTTGGAAATCAAACGAGAGGAGGAGGAAGTTGCGATCACTCAAAGCCAGAGGACATGAGACATCCTGCAGTCCTTGACTTTTTTTTGGTGTGATAAAGTCAACTAGGAAAAACGTTGAATGGACCTAATGAACAACTGTCCACAGAGTAAGGGATTACTGTAAACATGACGTATGGTTATTTTACGGGATAGATTGACCCAAGTCAGACCTGTACTCACACAGAGTTGCTGTGTGATATCTAGGCGCCATGTAGCAGTGCTTTGGCTGTGCTTCCACCCAATATAGTCCCAAATCAATATCTGCCTAGGAAATCGTCTAGTCTTAATCTGCATTGCTATTTGTACCCGTTGTGAATACGCAGGCCACAAGAAGTAATTAGTTTGTTGTTGTTTCTTGTTGGCTCACTTTTACTCACAACATGCTAACCGGCAACATAGGATTCACTACACTAAGCTAACTAGCGGCGGCACTGCCGGTGTTGCACCGGATTAAGACAATGCATGCACTGAGACAAAAAAAGCGTTGGCTCACCTATCTACAATTAGGGGAGACCGTGATAACCACTATTTCAACAAACGGTGGCATGTTCCTTTAAGGAGTGAAAAGAAAAAACGCACAAGATTACATTTTGTCAGGCACCTTCTTAATATGCTTATATGGATTTAAAATGATGTATGCTCATATTATGTTTTTGCTTACAGTTTAGCATCTCTGAGCACAGGATTGGGTGCTGTTCAGTTTATCTTTCAGCTCAGCTCATCTTTAATATTCAAAGTGTGCAGTTTGGATTGTCATTTTTGTTTTCAAATCCACTAATACCTGCCAGCATTACCATTGAAGAAGAGTAAAGAGGAACACATTTTAAGTTTAGAGGCTATACAAAAATGATTAGGGGTCAGATAAGGGGGGTATGTATTCATAGAATGTAATGTATTTACTTCTTTTTGCTGAAAAAAAAAGAAATGCTTTCATGGCCCTGGTTTAAAATAAATTCCATCATTTTCTTGCAGCATTTACTGTAAAACAAGCTTGAATAGATCAAACTCAAAAACATCAACATCAAAAAAGTCACGTCAAAAACATGCTTTTTGTGTGAGCCATGGATTTTAAAGTTAGCCTACGTTTTGCCATATGCCCAGACAACAATCCTGTCTCCATATTAGGGCTATTTTCCCTCAGGTTCTGGTGGCTTAAATATATGTTTTCACCTTTATGGATATTAAGGATTGAACCTAATCTCTCTAAAGAGTGTGCAGTTTCACAGGACACCAATTGCCTTTACTTTTATCTGCAATATTACAGAATTAAGGTAAAGTTAAATGTACCAGAGCAAAACTATGACATAATGGATTTGTAGCACAACCAAATGCTAATTCCACTCCTAACATGCATTTGTGTTTATACATTACAAAACATGTTTATACCATTAACATATTACGCTTAAAGTCAGTGTTAAGTTGAGAAATTAAGGAGGGTGGGTGTTGCAATTCTCTCTGTGTCAAAGAGAGGGTCCAAACCAAATGTCAATAATATTTAACACACAATGGAGGCACACTTCATGACTTGGCATCTTGCCAAATTCTCTCCATTTGGTTTAATTTGGAATTTCCCAATATAGGTAAAAAAAAAACTGTCCCAATCCTGAAGGGCTAATGGGATCAGTGACCTAGATTGTACCATTGATATGCTACATAAAATTGAATTGCTGAAGTAGTCATATTTCTCACATTGAAATGAAAGCCCATTCACCATGTTCAAGGACAAAGAAAGCACATAGAAGAAATCAATAACATGGTGCACTGACACTTTTCTTACAGACATACATGAATGCACACTGATGCTTCAGCAGCCCACTTCTCT
The DNA here is from genome assembly GCA_026937815.1 of Etheostoma perlongum. Taxonomy (NCBI): domain Eukaryota; kingdom Metazoa; phylum Chordata; class Actinopteri; order Perciformes; family Percidae; genus Etheostoma; species Etheostoma perlongum. Next base: position 13,925,860 of record CM049386.1, read on the forward strand.
TTAACACACAACCTTCCCTGAACCCACAACAGCAAACACTGCCTGCTTATTATAGCTTCTGAGCCAATTATATGTCCAACAGCCACTGTGCAAGAAACATCAACTGTCAACAAGCTGGCACATTACAACAAAAACAGAACAAGCTACAGCTAATACATGTCTCCGTACAAACAGTACGACTGACCCACAAAGCTTCTGCAGCTCATTTATATTTATTTAAAGGCTAGAATCAAAGTTTTTCCCAAACACAGAAAACACATAAATTCAATTTTCAGAGGCAGTTGTTCATATCAAATGAGAGACACAAGCTCCTTTAACACACTGACATCTGTCAGAGAAGTGTGTAACTCTAACCATAGCTCGTCATGTTCAGCTTTCCAAGTGAGTGTAATGTAGACACGGAAACACAAGCTGTGTCTCCACTCTGCTACAGTTTCTTACTTACAGAATTAGGGCTCTATAAGCAGCTGAATCTATTGTTTACACACAGCACAAGCAGCATTTTATTTTAAATTTTAAACAACAAACCTGTCCTGTCAAATACAGTTACAAAGTTTCTTGCCACAAAACAATGCAATTAAAGATTTAAACGCAGGTTGCATAAGGAAAGCCTACTTGGTGGGTAAAAGCAATTATGATAATGGCCGACCTGTAATACAATACTCAAGGGCCCTTAACCTCAGAGCATCAAATATTCCATGCTAGCAGCAAACCAACAGTTTTAACAGAGAGGTGAAGAAAACTACATGTAAAACCCTTTAACTGTGTGTTTTGTATCATTTAAATATAATAGACACTGGGAGTCAGGCCTAAAATAAAGTTGATGAAACAGGACACTTTTAAATTTGTTACAGGAGGCTGACAAATAATTTAAACACAGCAAGTAAAAGGATTTTAATTTTAACTTATTCACAGTTAAAAACAAGTCTTTAAAGAAAAGAAAGCAAAGAAGCCGACAAGTGTGGACTGTTATCTGGAAAATAGCACTATGAATAGCATTATGACTAATTATTAAAAAACTAATTGTAACATTATAAAACTAATAGAGGCTCAAAGATTTACAGTGTAAATCAAGCAATGATGTATACAGAGGAGGAGTAAGGACGCAAGGATGTAATCAAACACACCTCTCAGGAAATGGTCAGACTAATATAAACTGCATCAACAAAGAGGAATGTAGATTTCAAGCTGAACATTACAAACATACTAAACAAAAATTTGCAGACAGTTGGTTAACCCAAATGACAAAAGAAAAACATTTTTTTTCTCCCTTAAAACTAGTGATATCCTGGCATTCAGATCTGTTTAATTTGCGAATGTATTGTGATAGAAAAACATGCCAACATGCTCACAATAGCAAAGCTTACATGCTGGTATAATATATACCATGTTCAACATCCTAGTTTAGTGTGTTAGCATGTTAACATTGGCTAGTTAGCACAACACACAAAGTGCAGCTTAGGCTAATGGGAATGTCATTCTGTTTTACAGATATTTGATCATAAACCGAGCTATTGGACACATTTAAACTTTCACATGAATAGTTGTTGAGACATTTCACTCAAAACCATAAATGTCAACCTGATGTTGTCCCTAAAAGAAAAGTCAGAGGATCACCAAAGACAACAGGCTTCACCCCCTGGATAATGAAAATGTCTGCACAACGTTTCATGGAAATCCATCTAACAGTTCAATTGAATTCAATTTTATTTATATTATCAAATCTAAACAAGAGTTATCGCGAGACACTTTACAGATAGAGTAGGTCTAGACCACACTCTATAATTTACAAAGTTCCCACAAGTTGTCTGGATCAAAGTGGCAGACCTACCAAGTGGCATTTCTATCCACAGAGCCATGGCTAAAAATTTAACAGCAAGATTTCTTCCTCATGTTCCTCATAAAATCCAGCAAACTGAGACAGAGATTTAAACTCCAAACCTGGGTAGATCAAATCTAAACTACAGCCAGATGCCTTATACGAAAAATGAGGTTTACAAGCAAAACACAATACGTTTGCTTATGGTAATTTGGGTTAACTGGCCCTTTACTGTAAGTCATTTTAAAGCCCATGTTGCAGGTTTAATTTTGCAACGAATTTGTGCAATTTGCTTGTTGGTAGTAAATATTTGAACTGTTATCCATTGTATTTGATGTTGTTGGATATCGCAAAGCTGAATATAATACAAAAAGTAGGCACAATTTTACAGTGTTTCCTTCCCCCCCCCACAATGCATTGCATGACGTCACGTTGGGGAGCAAACAGAGCAGCCTGCATTGTATTTACCACTGGTCTGGCCTAATGTGGCTTCTGGTCTTTTAATATTAACAGTCTATGGTCTCGACCAGGGGACTGTATTATGTTTATAATAATATTGGAGGGAAAGTGAAACACAGCTTAGATGGGGATGTTGTTCGGCTTTTCACAAGTTTAGACTGCTAGCTAACAATACGCCACTGGACGTTAGCACAGCAGCGTTAGCTTAGCCTGCTAGGTAAATATTACGACTGCCTTTGGTGTTGCCTATCAATGCGTCAATGTTGTCAACATCATACATGTGGCATTAGTGCACCTTTTGTACCATAATTGTATTGAATGAAATGGTAAGCTTTGCTCCTACAAGATGAGTGGGTTTTTGTTACGTTACACACAAAGCTAACTGGCTATAGTTAGCCTGTACGGATGCTAGCAGATATAGCTAACGTCACGTAGCCAGCCAGCAACTTCGGCAGTAGAGTTTCGGTGAGCTAACCACGACAGCGTTGTCGCCCATTAACCTGCAGTGATGTTTGAAATGGAGACACGCATATCGTTTCTTTTTCCGGAGATCCTGGACATTATTTTCATTTATGGACCATGATCCTGCCTGAAATGTCACAAATGGATTTAGGCATCTTCAGATCAGCTGATCACGGGACGAGCTTCCCGACCGGAGGCTCACTCCCCTACAGCACCCGCTCTCCACCGCAGCTTCGCCACCACACACACAAGCACCGGCCAAACAGCGACACGTTTTCACCAGAGGAAGAGGTAAACACTTGGAAATAACACTTGAGGATGCTTTTCTATTACTATATCTAGATAAGTGTACCAGTACTTATCTGAACTAACGACATGATCACTGTCACTAGATCGAAAGAAAACGTTGACGTTCACTCGGTGCTATTCACTGACAGTAAAAAGTAAAGTCATTGTATGCACTGCTGCTCTGCTAAAATAAAGGAGATAAATGAAGGAGATAAATGAAGGAGACATCCCCACAATCTTGACAATTCCTCATTTGCCCTCTCACATCTGGCAGGTTCGTAATTATTCGGCTGCTGGCCTTTACTTCTCTTCCTCATCCCAGTCAGTCACCGTAGTTCTAGTGCCAGGCTGAGACTTCGCTCCCCAACGTGACCTCATCGCCGAATTGACTTCATAAACCCGCGAACACCAAAAGTGACCAAAATAAAAATAAAAACTAATTTTTAACACTATTTGGAGACATTTTTAAAAATGATATACGTATCTTGAGTGCTTTTTGTACCCAATAATCAACAGTGGTGGTTAACCTGCAACATGGCCTTTAAGTCACACACAAACACACGTTTGTACTCTGTCCATGTGAGTATGTGTGTCTCCAATTCTTAATCTAAACCTAATTCTAACCCGAGGGAAAATGTCTTCACTTTACAAAACCTGGTATCCTTGCAGTAAAAATAAAGTACAAGAGCAAACACATTAAGCCCCTGCATTGTGCAACACATCTCAAACAGTGACCATGAAGGCGATTTGAGGACAACTCCAGCAGTTTCTGGCTTCTCTCAGCTTGTTTTCTGATGGATACAAAGTAAGTCTAATCACTAAGAGTGCGTGCCCCTTGGTCATCATGGGGAAGATTCATTCATGTCAGGTTCAGAGACAATACAGCCAAATATGTCCTGTTTTTATTATCCGCCTGCCACTGTCCTGCGTCTACACTGTGCAGTCTCAGAAGAGCTCACCTGCAATGCTAAGCTGTGTTGGTTACTGGTTTCACGATGCTCAATATAACTAATGGAGTCCGGCTCAATATTTAATCTGTGTAATGTGGAGATGGGAACATATATCTTGTCACTGAGAATGAAAACGCTCAATCTCATTAGTGAATTAGGTTGAGAGGTTCTGCTCGATTAGACATTAATGCAATGCTTTATTTATGCTATCAAAGTGAGCCACTAAAAGGCCACTTTGCTGAGTAAATCTGAAGCTGTTGCAGTTTGCTTTTGTTTCTGAAATTAAGTCTCACATTTGCATATCCATTCTTCTATTCAAAGAAAAGCAAAGCCTCTCTGAGCCAAAGTAAAAGCTTGTATAAATCTTTCTTTCTTAAAAGTTTTGCTGCTGCGGCCAGCATATTAATAACATAAAATAATCTGCATGTTTGAAGTCCCACAGAGCACAATTTAGGAAATGCCATCAAGAAGAATTTGAGGAGGCTGAGTGTCTCTGCCCTTGAAAGCCTGTATGTTCAGTGAAAACATTAAGGTCACAAGCCAGCGGTGGTTATATGACTCCAGTCTGGAGTCTCAGGTAGAGGGCAGATTTCACTGTGAGAAACGCAGAGCGTCTCCTGCAGTTACACCATATCTCTGACACATACACACGACCCAAGGGCAGTCTGACAAGCACTGCCAAGTTTGACTTTGGCAAGATTCGGGGATGTGTTGTTATTTTATTTTTTCTGCAAGCTGTAAAATGTAATACTGTGCAACTGTGAAACATCACAAAAATACAAAGCCCAAACCCAAAGCATTTTGCATTAGTTTAAAAAAACTCAACAGAACTGTCATCACAAAGTACATCGACACAGCAATGGGCTTATCACAAATGCCCCTCGGCAACCAGCCTTTGTTGTGTGAAGAAGAGAAAACTTTCAAAATGTCAGTTTCTGTCTGTTTGGGAATAAGGTGAGCTCATCAACCATCTTAACAGCAAGTGCAGGACGATGCTCCCAGCTCGTAGCTCATATCACACTTTGACAATGATAAATCAAAGTCACGAAGCAGCTATAGACTCTAACATCTCCATTTTCACTTGTACTGTACAGTAAGTCCCTGCAATCTCAACTAAATCATGGCGGCTTGCCAGCTGTTACCAAAAGACATCATTGGGACTGAATCAGGCCAATAACATTTGAAGTAGAAGTATAAAAAGATACTGAACAACATCAATATGTACAAAGAAGATTTAAACGGTATTATACATATCCTAATCGTAGTGGGTGGGACAGGTCTCAGGATATTTAGTAAAATATGGACAGACTGTTTCTTTTGGTTACTGCTCAGTAGGTCACCCGTCACTGCCATGACAGCACAGCAGATGTACCCCTAAACAATTTAAATGACAGCTGGTATCCAACATCTACCCTGTCTGACCTGACCTTTTGAGTGTTAGTCACTCAGAGGAGGAAAAACTTTGTTGTTATACCCCATAAAATGAAGTCTGAGAAGTAAATCAGTTTTAAGGGGCATGGTGGTGGGGAAAAAATTCATCATCCTGACTTATGCTTCTACATCTGACAGGCATCTGTGTGTACACATGAATGTGCATGCATAATTCATTTCACTGTAGGAGCTACATTCCCCACATGGAAAAGTGCACTTAATAAAAGCACTCTACTAATATTACAAAAAACATTGGGCTCATGTCATAACAAAAATAAAGTGGTAGTCATAAACCAAGGCATGCCAGAAACATCGACTGTAGATACAGTATGATGGTGATAATACCACATATGGAGTCAAATAATCAGGGTTTGGTTAAGTGAAATCCTACGTCAAAAAGTTATGATTTAAAATTCTCCAGTCTCTAACTCCAAGCTGATATACTTTGTAATAATTTTTATATAATTTTATCAGAATTTTCAAAGCTTATCCAGAGCCACAGACATTATACAACGTATTTGCAGTGCTGTACTTCCAATGACTAGTAAATTGATTTTGACATTTAAAGTTGGATCGAGTGTCACAGGGGAACTTTGAGTCAGTGTCGGTTGGATCTGAAGACTACACGTTTGAAAATGAAACAAATCTGGTGGCGTGGAGTTAAAAAGAAGTGAGATAACCAGACCTCTGCAGGCTGCTCCTCATCTCTGCATGAGGCTAGCTGGCTAAGGCTACATTAGCTGCAACTGGCACGACGCACCTGAATATACAGTATCTTGGCAGTGAAGTTGCATTGTGGGTAATGTTGGTGCCAGGTTTTGACAAGGAAGGATAATGTGTAGAATGAAAGGGCAATATCTATGATATGTTCCATCTTTATTTTGTCCATCTTGAGTCTGACAGTGCTAAATCAAGAGAGTACTCTTTTACTGTTACAGTAAGCGTCAGGTACAAAGTAAGGACAGGGCTACGTTTAAAAGGCATGGTTTTTAACCTGGCCATTAAAAAATAGAGCTACAGTAAAACAATTCAATTGAACACATATGAAGTCAAATCACATTTTTATCAGATGCAAATGAATGAAGCACAGAGAAAAGGAAACAAACACACACACACACACACACACACCACTTCTTCTGCTCAATTTGTGGACTGGATTCCAGAGCAAGTGTGTGTGCATGTGTGTCATTACATTAAGATAGATTTAGAACTAATTTCTCTGTGTATGTGTGTACGTGTCTGTCTGTGTGTGTGTGTGTGTGTGTGTGTGTGTGTGTGTGTGTGTGTGTGTGTGTGTGTGTGTGTATGTGTGTGTGCGTGTGTGTACAAGTACATATGTCAGTCTGTAAGAACCAAGTAATGACAGACTAGCAACGACATGCACAAAGCCCCTCAGGCAGAGAAGCAAAGGAGCAGCTGGTGTGGAAGTTGAAGCATAAACACTATGAACTGGATTTAAATAGTAAGACAGTCAGTTTCCAGGAACTGGCTGATAGTTTGTTCCAAAGGAAACTTGACAAATTAGAAGACAGACCTTATAATCAACTTGTACAGCAGGTTGTGAGTAAGACTGCAGTGAAGTGACAATGTTTCCTGATTCATCTAAGTGCTCAGGAGTCTACGTTTGAATAAATTGCATATAAATCATTGTGGAGAGGGGATATGTGGTGAAATATGCATTGCAGTATTCAACTCTGGGTCAAACAATCACCTAAATAAAGTTTTCTAGGTCAGCATAAGTGGAAGCGTCTTTATTGTGTAGAGAGAGAGCTATCTGGGGTGAGAAATGTTTTGGATATCAACGTGACTGTCAAAAGCAATCTGGATCAAAGAGGTTTGAAAAAGCCTTAATTTGGAGTAAGTGTGGAACTACTGACAATTAAAGGAATGGAAAGTAAAGCTAGTTTTAGAGCTAAAATTAATATTTCATCTTGCCTGTACTGTAGGAAAGAATATTGCTTTACAGACATTTTTAATGTGTAAAACCGAGGCTTCAAGCTATTTAAAACTGCAATCATTACCATATTTATCAATTGAGATGTGTTGCAGCATCACAACAGTGAGAATATATGAGAACCAGTGACCAAAACCATGTAGCACAATCCAGTACTTTAACGTTTTACTGGTTTAGTGTGAACAGACTGAGGCACGACTACCAATTTAATACAATCTGTTATAAAACTTACAAAATGGAAACCTGCTGTGATAAAAAAGTGCACCTTTGCAAGATATTAGTCACAACTAAATAATTACATTATTTAACATCAAGAAGGGTTTGCTCAAGCAAGAGGCTAAAAGCTCAGTTTAGGAATTGAATAATTTACACAGGATTAAGTACAAGGTGCAGAGGCCAAGGGAGGGAAGAATGAATATGATACTGTCATGCAAACTTACAGCATGCTTTCTAATTTATAAACAGCTACTGGGAACTGTCTGCTGGGGAAATGGAAACACTTCTGCTTTGCATTGAAACATGGTAATGATTTCTGTGTCTTCTATCATCCGTCATAAAGAAAGGTTACAATGAAACATCTGAAGGGGGCAACACATTTTACTGTTGGGCTATTTCTATGACTGATACTCCCCTGGGACTTGTAAGCACTAAATATACCAACAAGGCTGATGAATATACTGTAGTAAATGCAACTTTTAGCGCTGATAAGACCCAAATGTAATATTTTTCTGTTGTATGTGAATATAAACTGATTAAAACAGCTATGTCAGCTCCTACAATTCAGCTGAAGGCTTTTTTTGTTTTGTTAAATCACCATCGCCATCTTTCGTCCATTAACATGATTAAACATGGTGTCATTCAAGATTCAAGAAAATGCTTGCAGTTATGTTTCTTTTCAAATCATGTTTTCCTTTTTAAGTTGATTTAATTTAAAAATAAAAAATAAAAAAGTATCTCATACATTAAAGCTTTCTGGCCACATACTGTATGTACATCATGCAGAGAGGGACACCATTCATTCTGTGTCCGTTCAACAAAGACACACAAGTGCTGAAGCGCAGGAAGAACTGTAAGTAACGCAACAATACTTCAAGGCAAGGTCATAAAACTGTGTTAGAACATCTCAGGGGAGGCTGACAATCTATGTTCATCCACTGAGCCCTGTGAGGACTTCCTAAATCTAATCAAAACATATAATGAACTGTTAATGCTGCTTCACTCAACATATCCAATAACCTCTACTGTCATCTATGCAATCACAGGGCTGAGTAGCTTTTTAAACATGGAACTAACATTAGACGTGTTAACTTTGCAATAAAGAATAATATACTACTATATATAAAAATGAATATGATTTCATTATGTAATTACAGTCCCACACTGCACAGAAACTGAAATATAACACTTCACTTGCTGTCACAAGAGGTTATTTACTCTAAAGTCAATAAAGAACCTTCTAACCTGCCAAACCTATTTGTGACATACTATAAAAGGTGTAAAGACATATTCATTTCACATTACAAATGACAAAAAGTGGAGAGACATTTATTGTTAAATCAGACTGCTGACCCTTCAACATCAACAGTTAAAGAATATGAAAAGTGTTACAACATTACCTGTATCTCTCTTGCATGGTATATGATAATCAGTCCCAGGAGAATGATTGTAGAAAGGCTTATCAGGCATTTTAGAGCTAATGAATACAGGGACTCCTGGAAAAGAGCAACAACACTAAAGCCAAACAACACACATGACATAAAAGCACATTCTTATGATGGATTAGTTACATGTATGTCCCACATCTGGAAAAAAAAAACACATGTAGGCTAAGTAAAAATGTGGCTTCTTAAAGTGTAGTGCAACAAATTCTGACATGTGATATATATTTGTACAATTGAACAGCAGTTGGACAGCAGTGGGCCTTTTGGCCTTCATGTGACAATGTGACTACATGGGACACTTTGCACTGAGCCCAGACTTCTTATATAAAGTGGCTGCTTTTTATATAACACTTTGGGCATAAGTTTTTTAAATTTTTTTTATTTACCTGCTCCGTCAGTCCCATGCTACTAAATTAACTCTGGCATATATATAAATACGCACCTTTCCATAGGCTCCCCATGAGAGTTCAGTCTCTATAACCATAACAACGATCCCAAACATCCCAAAGATTAAAGCATAGTCGCTGAGCCGCTTCCTTTTCTCAAACAAGGCCCTCCTGTGACCGAGCTTTTCCCCAATGTTCTGGTTCTTCTTTTTCCCCAATTTACCGCCGCTGTGGCCGCAGCCTCCCCCTCCGTCTCCCGATGCATAAGGCATCAGTGTGGTGGAATTATTCTCCGCCTTGGATACTAAAGTGTCAGACGCATCTGCGGCTGAGATGGGCTGCAAAGGCTGGGACTCGGAATCAAACTCGTGTATGTTTCTGCGGGACGAGCTCAAGTTGCTCAGCGGCCGCATTACGCCGCCGTTGTATCTGCAGCTGCTCATGGCTATTTCATTGTAGGAGTTACTGTCTTTGTGGCTGCTGCCCAGGCTGCCCTGCTGCCGATCGCGACACTGCTGTTGCTGCTGATTGTGAGGATGATGATGCCTGGATGAACTACCATGACTAGAGGGTGTAAACTCGCAGATGCTGTACTGACAACCTTGTCTCGAAGACGTTTCCGAAGGTGTCCTTAAAGTTCCCACAGTGGTCGGCGACGTCCCGCGAAAGACGAGGCTTTTTCTCGCATCACAGGTGCAGTTATTGCAGGTGCAGCATTGGTCGTGCTGCTTGCCGATCCGATCCTCCCGCCCGCAGTAGTGCTGGTACTTACAGTGCTGGAATCGCTGCTCTGGAAAGAAATCGTTCTGCAGCTGCAATGGGGTTTCCATGTCAGTGCTGCCGTTTAAAGCAGCAGTCGGGTACCACAGAGTACCCGACGAAGGGCGTTATGGTACTTACGGGAGGACAGAGCCGCTGCATGAATAGACCCATTTCGGCTCCGGTAGAATGTGAGCGGAGCCTCCGATTGGGCAGGGGGGTCCAAAACAACTGTATCGACGTCATGAAAAGGTTGCAACCATGAGATGTGAAGCCCAGCCTTATTTCAACAGAAACTATTATTTTGATATTTGGACCTTTACAAAAATCTAAACATTTAACAAAAACACGTAACTTATTTCTAAAACTGCAGCCAGTGAAAATACATTTTTCTAAAGTATAGAATAATGCCTATAAAAGGTGTAGTTTCTTTTTTTTAACTGTTGTTAAATGTCACTTCATTAACACACCTCTGCATTATATATACTGCCATTCACAGAGATGTAATTTAGCTTTTGCACCCATCAGCCAGACATATTCATAAATTCCAATTGATTTCCCATTTATTGACTTCATAGGAAACACGTAGCTCGCTGTCACCGCAGAGTTACACGGTGCTTATTTCATTCAGCTCATTGGCCGCTGACCATGTGATCGTGCAGGCCTGTAGCATATATGGCCAGTGCTCGTGTCTGCAGCCATAGATTGATGTGACCGCTGGTGGCTGCGTTATTAATATAGTAGAAGAGTTATATCACCCTTAGGAAATACAGCCAACTGCCTGAAATTGAGCAGCCGTGGAAGCATAAAGCAAAGGGTAAAACCCAATCATCCAAACGTCCCGGCTTATGTAGCAGCAACAAATTTAATCTTAGGCTATATTGGAGTTATGTTTTTTTGTATTTGTAATGGGATTATAGTCAGAGCTGCGCATTTTGCTTACAAGGCTTTCCTTGCTTCAGTTGTATTGGAGTCGTAAAGTTGTCTCTTTCTCTCTATATCTACATCATCAATGGAACCAGCAAACAACAATAAAGAATCTAAACATCTGCAAAGTTGGATAGGACGAGTTTATTTTTTATATGTTATTATGTGTTGCTTTTGAACAGGAATTATGAAAGTGTAGCTGTCCAAGGTGCTGAAAGTCAGTCTGTCGTGAACTAACTTTCAGCACTGGGGACAGCTCCGCTCGCTTATTGATCACTACCAACCGTTTAATAAAACAAGCAATCTGCACAGGATCGCAATGCGCACTTACTCTTGATTGGCTGAGTCTACATACCACGTGACACCTCCCGCCTCCCCTTTTCCTGTATGTGTGTGTGTGTGTGTGTGTGTGTGTGGAGTCCAGTGAATGAAGAGAATCTGCATACATTTAAGCCACATATTGTCAACATGATGGACACTGTATCCCGAGCATCACAGACAGAGAGGAAAGAGTGCAGGGGAGTTGTTTATTAAAGATAAATGGTGATCTTTTTATACAGTTTAACAGTAAATGAAAGCACACCACTTATGTTGTTATTTTCCAGTTATCTAGGTAATATTCCACCCAAAGTATTCTGGATTTTCCCTCATTTATGTAATGAGTTCCCCCCAGTAATTTAATCAGAAACTCCCTAATCACTACCTCAGCAGTTTTACCCCCATTTTGGTATGGATTTAGTTTTATGAATATGAAAGTTTATGGAACTTTCATGGTGATACTATTGTGCCTATGTGGTGTCTATGTAAGTTGGTACCCCAGGTCTCATTGAGGCCAGTGTCCAACATTAACTCATTTCCTTTCCAGGCAGAGGACTACTTCAACTTCGTGCCTCTATTGATTCGGTGAATCTAGGCAGCTGCATGATAAGGGAATGTTTTGTTTCAGGACTGACTCCTTTTGGAGGTCGTTAGACCAGCCATACTTTTGCATACTTCCCAGAGAGAGAGTGAGAGAGAGAGAGAGAGGCTGAACTAGGCTTTAGGCTTTCTTTGTTTTATGCACTTACAACATCTCTGTTGACTTTGGAAGTTCAGTTAATTGTAACACCTCCAGCATGAGTTTAAATGGAAGACAGGAACTTCATAAAGTTGGGACAGCATTACACAAAACACATGGAACTGCCACACACACACACACACACACACTTTTTATTTACTTTATGGTAGCTCATGGAGTCCCATGATAGTTCTAAAGGCTGGTTATTCATTCAGTCAGAGATTTATGATCAAGGCACTATAATTAGTAGAAGTGCATTCATATCAGTCAAACACATATTATTTATTCATGTCCTCTTAGTGTCTGAGGAACTGGTTATTGCTCCCCCTAGTGGTGGAAATGACAGTGGAGACAGGCATGTCTCACAAGAGGTGTATGATTAGGTGCTGGCTCACAAATGGCAGACATAAGAACTTTTATCTACAAAATGACATTTTTCTGCATTTTGCGCTTGAAAACAGTAATACAAATTTCATCCAGACGACACGTATCCAGAAGACAGGTGTTAAGGTCAAGAAGTATTTTTCTCCAGCATCTACACATTAGCTATTCTAAGAAATAGGATTTAACAACATTGAATCACAGTGTAAATATCAAGTCGAGAAACATTGTGAAGTATTTATTTACATATACTATAATGCCTCCCAAAATTAGCTGTGCACATGTTCTAACTGGAACTGCAAAGTATGCCAAAGCTCTAAATGGCCTTGCACATCAGTATATAAAAAGGTAATTACACACAAACTAGTAAGAACACACAGGCAGATGTCTTTTAACCATTCCCCGTACTAACTCTAAAGCAGGAGAGGCTGCTTGTTGTATTGCTGTCATTTGTATGTTAAGCACGTTCTGGTGCATATTACTATGAAATGTGCTATATAAATAAAATTGACTTGACTAATAATTGTATAGGACAATTCAATATCAATGCATCATAATCAAGATTACAAAGTCAAATTGCACATACAATAATTAAATAAATAATTATAAAAATAATATAGAGAGTCGCTGAGATTAAAACACATTTTTAGCTAGTTGGCTAAGTCCCATGGAATATCTAATGTAGACATACAGATATTAGCTGCCTTTATTGATAATAAATGTAATTTCTATTCATTCATAAACTATAAATGTCATCACATCAAGTGCAGTTTCAATCCTGCAAAGAAAAACGATTTTTCCGAGTTGTTGGCCTACAGCCCTCTGCTTTGTGCAGCCTTCTCCGCCATGCCTTCTGATGTTCCTTTAAAGGGAAACAAAATGCTGCCTCACACAATTACAGAGTCAGCGCCACTTTTCAGCCCCACCTCAATGTGTTTACTTACTGGACTGTTAAGATCAGTCTGACAAGTATGTAGAAAAATGTTGAGTGATGCAAGCGGCAAAGTGAGCTGCCTGCTTAGGTTGACAGAAACAGATTCTCAAATGCTCAGTTTCCTTGGCGTGAAGACTGGTCCATTAAGACCAAAAACATCAAGAACAGCCTTGACCTCAATAGCTTCTTTCTGACATGTTTTGCCATTTACCAACCTTTTTACTGTGAGTCTACTCTATAGGACTCTACTCATTTTCTCCTCTGAATAATTTTACTTACATTAGTAACGTATGAAAGCTTTATGTACTCCTTTTTTTGTCAGGTAGGTGCGCAGGATGTGACCAAAAAGATCAAGAGTTTAGAAAGAATCCCGCACACTGACTGATGAAACTAACAAAAAGTTTCTCACTTTTCTCAGTCACAATCAGTCACTGGCCTTGGTTTCTTGCAAAGCTATATCTGAACTGAACATCATATTGGTTGAATGTACACAGCTACAGAATGTGTTTTAAAGGGTCCAATTTGCAGCATATCTGAAGCAGTCTTGCTCCTGTGCCTCATATGTCCTTATTACTATCAATACATGTTCTGAAAGTAATCAATATGTATTTATGTCAATGTCCCCGTGACATTTTCCTGTGCATTTATTATTAGAAGAAACTTTGGCTGTTCAAGGAACACTGATGGCTTTTAAATTCCCATGATAATTAGAAAAGAAATTGCTTTTGTTTTGTTATTGGTATGCACAGTTTTCATTTTGCTTCAAGATGTCTTTTTAATAACCTCAAGGTCTCAGATGACTCTGACACCACAGCTGAGAAAGCCCAAAGCAATAATTGAGATCAAGAATCTAAATGATGCTAAAGGCTATGAGGTTTCGTAAACTTGTCCATGTATTTACATTGACAGGATTTTGAAACTATTGCAGTTGTCAAAATGAATGGTTTAACTTTTCTTAAAATATATCTACAGTACAGATGTTATTTTGCCATTACATTTTTACTTCATGTGCTTTATCAAATAAATGAGTACAGTGTATTCTCTGCCAATCAAGTTGTTATGTTTTGATCCATGTCAGTGAGTGTGGAAGTGAGTGTGTCTTAAAAAACAGAAAACTGAATACATGTGTGTGCTAACCAGCATATAAGGGAGCAACTCTGATGAGATAGAAGTTGATCATAAGGGATAAAGCATAAATTAATAATTCTTTAAAATATATATGTTGGCGGAGCTATGTGATTCTGTTTGGGTGAAGACTTTTCTAGAGTTTGACCTTATGGCCTAAAAATCATTAATGAAAACACCATCTTGATTGCTGTTGCCAGACAACACTGCAGTCAACTTTCAAGGTTCTTTCAAGGTTAGATCAAATTAGTGATAACAAGGCCCAAAGGCAGTGGCTATAAATAATGAAATGCTTGTCCCTGGGCAATACAAAATAGCCTCTGTTGTTGCCATTTTTGAGTTCTAATAATATAACCTACTTATTATTTTTTTTCTTCTCATCTTTATCATCTTTAATTAAAAACAAAGACTAGTAATATTTGATTACAAATGTAGGTCTTGTTTGAATTTAGTAACTTTTATCAAATTTAATTTTAATGGTCATATAGTTGTTTGCCAGTTTGAGTGCTATGGACAAATAGTCACACTAAGTATTAAATTATTAAAACATAGAAAATGTTCATCTTTTGTTTCACCAAAATAAAGTAAAAAGCATATTGTTCATGTCAAAGCAGAAAATGATATTTTACTGTTTGCCCCAGTGTGCAATATGCTAATGTGATTTTTATTACTATTTATTATGAGTTTTGCTTTTATAGCTGTGGTTGTTAAAAGCCTATTACATAAATAGCTGTTTTTCCATCCATTTTTGGCTACCTTTCTATTGCAGTGGCAGCCGGCTAAGCAAGGCAGTCCAACCTTCCCTCTCTCCAGTTTCCAGCTAATCGTGAGGGATCCCAACACGTTTTCCAACCTAGATGAGATACATAATCTCTCCAGTGTGTTATGGGTCTACCCTGGGCTCTCTCACCATTTGGATGTGCCCGGAAAACCTCCAAAGAAAAGGAAGATACCAAGATACTTAAACTCTTTCACTTGACACAGACACAGATCATAATTGATCTGCCTGTTTTAAACTCTTTGACCAACAGGTGGTATTGTGATCAAATGAAGCCTCGAGTAATAACCCTTTTTGCCAAGAACATCTTTGCTGGAAAGCATCAATGCTTCACAAGGCTTCATCTCGCCATCACTAATTAAAACTACCGAAAATATGAAAAGTAGAGGAAATAATGTAAAAACTAGAACCTTTTAACTTAAATTGAAGCCCATTAAACCAAATAAAGACTAAAGTTAACAATACTGACCTAACAAAAGAGCAAAGGGAAGGTTTTTATGGAGAGAGTCCAGCCTACACCAACACACAAACAGGAAAAAACAATTAACTTCATACTACAAATTAACCTTAAAACAATCAAATATTCAGATATCCAAAGTAATCTTATTATCAAACAAAAACAACAAAATTCAAAGTTCCCAAATAGTTGGATTTAACACGGATACTAAATGTCAGACACAATTTGCTTTACAATCAAGATGTAAAAAGACAAATGAAGGACAGATTACTAAAACAGAAACATCACTGAGGTAAAATAGATTGTTGCACTTTTTGTAGGATAAGCTACAAACTCAAAATGAGCAAAACAAGGTGTATTCATTCCAAAACACCTGCCTCTGAATAATCTTCTAATTATCTTCTGGCCTAACACAATCTCAAACAAGAACCTGTATAAAGGCACAGGCTCCAACAACATAGCCAAAGAAATTGAGGTATGGAGATTACGTTTGCTTGGACTTGTACTGCCACCAGAACAAATCCCCAAAGTCGCCCTCCGACGGACACCTACAGGGAGGCGAAATAGAGGAAGACCTTGATGCTGAGTTGAAGGAGATGGGTCTCATTAAACCGGGCCAAGCTGTGGCCAAAGATAGCCGCCAGTGGCAAAAGACCGTTGCAGCCTTTGGTCCCAACTGGGGTTAAGAGTAATAAGTAAAATACATTCACCCAGAAAATATTTGAAGAAATAAATAATAGTCAAGGCACCAAATACAAGAACGGAAAAGAAATTAAATTATAAAACAGACTCTCAAATATCTTCGGGAGGTTAATAAGTATAACGGTGGAATTGCATTTTGAGATTCCCACGTTTTACCAAAAATCTCAATGTCACCTGCCTCCATTGTGCTGGAAATGAATTTAGATTTGAGTCATATGGGCACTGGATACCTGACTTGAGTGACAAACTATAGCCAGCAGCATTCTGCACCTATTTTCACTCCAATTTCTCTTCTTATGTCCCTGATACCTGAATCCAGAGGGCTTTAAGGCACCGCACACCTCATGAGCTGGAGATTTACTGACAATCTGGTTTAAGTGCCACACTCAAGGGCATAATGGCATGGAATACAACATGGGATTTTGACTCTCAGGTTTCCAGTTTATTTCCATGATCAGAGTGATATATTGCTGCTGTGCTGGTTCATTTGTAAATTTGTCATTTGTAATAGGGAGAATGGGCAACAAGCCTGCATGCCCGGGCACAAGTGCCTTATATGATGATAAAAGTATAGACAAAGTTAGAAAGTGTGTTTGCTGACACAAGTCTAGTTACTTCACAAACAAATATTTGACATAACTGAATGATATTAATAACATCAATACCTGCAAAATCCTTTTATTAAGCTTGTTTCCTGCCACTGAAGATTAAAAAATTGATCCATGGTGACTGGCACTTTGAGGACACATTTGTCAAGCTCTGCATGTTTTTGGAGTTTAGTGTGTGTACATTTGTTTTTTCCGTCTGACAAGGAGATCCTGAATGTAGAAATTAGGGCTACCAATAGCATTGCTCAGAAATTGTGTATCAGCATACTGCTTTGAGCGCAGCTACACTGGGTTTATCTCAATGTCTGACATCAACTACATCTTTTCCAGCTTTACAGCTCTTTGATCTCTTTTGGTCTGTAACCCATTATAAGCCCGTGATGAGATGAGTCTTCCAGAATGTTAATTTGTGAAATTCAGAAGTGCTTGTAGGCAGAACCTTTAAACTTTGGACAAAGAAAGGCTAGCTATGTATATGGTGGAACTATTTCCCAAACCCCTGTTAAAAAACAATTTTTTACATTTCGGTTAAAACAAACATACCATGTTGATTAGGGAGTTTTACAGGCTAGATTTCCCCCTGCTTATATTGTTTATGCTAAGCTATGCTAATTGCGCAAGGCTCTAACTCCAGTGTCTGCCCATTAGTCCAAAGGCCCATTAATCCAATTTAATAGTTTGTAAAATGTCCTATTGGACCAAAAGCCCATATTCTGTGAGCCCGTTCTTTCGAAAACAGAAGATGACTCCGAAAATCAACACTCTGGAGTTGGAGTTTAGTGACTGCCGGCCCTACTACTTTACAGACTCGTTAACATATTGCTCAATTTAACAGATAACTCATTAATCATAAAGTATGACTTTGTATGACTCTTAAAAAAAAAACACTTTTCATTTTGGCTGATATTTAATTTCAACATCTATTCTGTGAAATAAATTAAATAAACAAAAAGGGGCTTTTGTTTTTAGGATAACGTAATAAATTATTCCATTGAGACATACATTTATACAGCTGGATTAGATTGTTTTTGTAATTCTTATTAAAGATAATTGGGTTTTATTCACACATGTTAATCAGCTGTGGTGGGTTCTTGTGGAAAACTTCAAAAAACACTATTCATCTACACATCTCCAAGAGTTAAAAAAAAGAGCATTTCTGCTTAAAGTCTGATTGCCCTGCCTATCTTTAAGTGCAATGACAAATTTCTGCATTCATTCAATTTCTGCATGTCTTTCATTTTAGTTTAGCTTTAACCACATTTATAACGTTGATTTCTGTCCCGCAGGTCAACATGACTGCTTCTGGAAATATTCATAAGTCACGCTGCCAGGACTGCTGTTCACTCTCAGATAATGAAAATAAAGTGAGTGTCTGTCTAAACCTGAAAAGCTCCTTGTAAAGTGAACCTGTAAGCCATTCATTATTTATTGTGATCAAGCGTTGCCATGACTCTATGTCCACTTGGGAGGACCTTAGATTTTGGCACTACTCCTTGTGAGTGTTTGTTTCTGCTGCCAACTGTCTGTCTAACGACCTGAAAAACAGTGGTCGGACTCAAAGATGCATAGTGTTTGTTCAGACACACATAATATTTAAATAAAAAATAAAAAACTTGACTGACACTCTTTCAAGGTGTTAACATTTGCAAAGTTTTACTGACTGTGTTGGATATGAATATAATCATTTCCGTGGATAAAAAGCTTGGAGACACTGTAAAAGGAAAGATTGCAAATCCTTGGATATCAGTAAATGCCATTTTGAAATGCTGAACTGACATTTAGTCTTTGTCTTGTCTGTCTCCGGGAAAAAAGTTATGAAAGAGTATAGCAGGCTGACTGAAAAAGGTGGACTCCAGTGATGTACAGTATGTAAAGCATGACTAAGGGTATACGCTACGCTAGCTGCTATGTGAGGCTGTACTTAGGCACAGTGATAACATGCTCACAACGATCATGCTTACATGCTGACATTCAGAAGTTGTAATGTTTGTGTAACGATGTACAGCAGAGGCTGACGGGAATGTAATTTGCAGGGTAGCTTGAGAGGGACATGGATGTCTGTACTAAATTCCATAGCACTAATAACTGTTAACTGGTGATGTTAAGCACTTATATTTACCATGGTTGCCGTCTTGGTTTAGCATGTTAACAATGTATTTTACTGTTGTGAAATTCAACTGTTCATTTGAAGAGTAAGAATGTCTTATTTCTTCTTTTAAAAAGTGCATAGTTTTGTTTTAAAGTCAGTGATCTTATCAGCTCTTGGACCAGTGTGTCCTCCACACACTGGAGCAATGTCTTGGGGATTTGACCAATTGCCACTTTTTTGAAAAATGGGTGGGCCATGGGAAGGCAAAGCAGAGAAAGGGGAGTTTTGTTTAAAAGGATTCCAGTGCCCATCTCTTCATCAAAGGCAGAGCAGGATACCCAGGGCCCGGTTTACACCTATATCACCATTTTTAGCCACTGGGGGACCATAGGCAGGCGGGGGGAACTCATATTAATTTTCATGCCGTGGGACCTTTAAGGAGAAGAACACATACATCTCTGTGTTTGGCTCACAGTGTGTGGCCTGACAAATAGACTCCCAGCTGCTCAAAATGACTTGAATCCAACAATTAAGTTGGCTATGTTCAGCTGACTTGCAGCTGGTCTGTGTTTACGTTACCATTACTGAAGAGATACAGACTTTCGTAAAAGGTGCAGTGTAAGAAGTTTAATTCCAGTGGTATAATTTTGTCCAACATTAGCAGGCAGCCAAAATACATAATTTACCTCATCTAGGGACTGTTATGTCTTTCAAACATAAGATAATGCAATGTGGTGGCTGAGGTTTTTAATATTGTTACAATTCAACTGAGGATTTAACATGGCTCATTTGTGATGCAATTTCAGATTTTTCCATTTCCTCTCTGTTTTCAGTGACTATAAAACCAGTCATCCTTCTCCCCTGCCTTTGGCAGGTGCAGCATATCCCTCAGTTTCCATTTATAATTAGTGTCTAGTCCATCTGAAGCACATCTCTTTCATCTTTCAATCATTTTTCCTTCTCTGTTGTTTCTCCAACTCTGACTCTGAAAGAGCGGAGTGGCAGTTTGTAGCTCGTTCACCAGGATGTCTTTCATGTTGTGCCTTATCAGACGCCTGCTCAAATTCAACCAACCCAGCAGCACTTTTAGCATTCTTTATCAGCCCAGAGTTTAAGTGACTGAACACATTTTTGTGAGTTTCCAAAGCAAAAGACAATACACAATGGTTCCTCTTGTGATTCTCAAAAATTCTAACTCCTTAAGGAAAAACAATTTATTGTGAAAAGTTTTACAACCTACCTATCTTTTATACTTTATGAATATTTATAGCTATGCGAGCAACATCTCAATAACTATCAGATAGATTACCATGAATTTTTGTACACACATTCATGGTACACAGATAACAAACCCCACTGACTTTGGTGAAACGTCTCAGAATCCCATGAAATGTGTTACTATTTTAACTGCATGTCCATGTGATTATGGTGTTGTATTTACCTTTTCCATTGTCAAATCCGTCTATTACTGTCTAACCGGAACACTAGTCAAAAAAAAGTAAACCGCATCAGTAATTACTCATAATTCCAATTAGTTTGTGAAGTGCATTGCTGTTTTTGCAGCATCAGCCATTGTCATTTGAGTTTGGGTTACTTTTGTGTGGAAATTACAATACAAATTATGTGTTTTTACACAGTGTTAGCCCTTTAATTGTGTCAAGCTGTAAATAGAGCATCTCTGGCAGTTTACAGTCCTTGTGACGTTTTTTTTTTTTAGAGGTTTCAGTCTCTCAGTGGTCTGTCTAGAGTGTGTTGTTATCTGAAGCCGCCACTGCCTCCCACTGACAATGCAGGACAGCTGTCACCAGGCAGATCCTTTCTTGAAGTCAGCTGTGTGACATGTGGCAGGACACAGAGAGATACCGTGTGATAGCAGGCCTCATTAGAATCATGTTTGTGTATTCAGATATCACAAGCTACATATGAGAGGAAGTGCCTGCTTGTCACTTTGCTAAATCTACCAAAGGTTTTCAGCTAGTGATGACATGTGCAGCGTTATCAGAAGATATGATGTATCTTAACAAAAAAATGTAAATCGTAGAATTGTATTCAAAGCTTAATACCACTCTTAACTGCCACCAGCAGCTTAGCTTAGCACAAAGACCATGGGCGTAGATTTCATCTAACAAATGGGGGGACAATAAACAACAATTGTGTATAAAGGGGTTAAAGTGGGATCTAGCATTCCAATTTAATAATGACTCAGTATCATCAGTAGTACGAGTAAGAGTATCCAATGTTTAAACTGAATAAAAAAAATTCCCCCATTTGCTACTACTTACAATTTTTTTTTAAAATTATATGTCATTTGCAATACACAGTATGGTTTTAATTATATATTTAGGGTGGCACAGATGGGATGGGTCCTGACCCCCCCCGGCGCTTTCCAGGCTTGCTGTTTGTTAACAAGCCTGGCTCTGTCCAGAGGTTAAATAAAAAATGTACATGCACAAACCCAACAAAAGCATCTGGTAACAAATGACAAATACTTGCTCATCTCGAAAATGTATTTAATAAAAATACAAGTAATTTGAAAAACTGATATTTTGGGTATTTAGTAGCCTCATATGGGTCTGATCTTAACCCCCCTAAATTGAAAAGATGAGCTCTACTAATTTGAGGCCAATCAGGATATCTTGGAGGTGGAATTCAGGGGTGCATGCTGGGTTTTTTTGAATCAAGACGACCATTGAGTGAGTGAATAGCCATTTGAAAAGCAATCGTGGTAAGACATTTAGTGGATGCCTTTTTCACTTGTACTGAGTGAGAGACTGTGATGACACTAATTGTTGTGCAGGTTATTTCTACAGTTTAATCCTGGGGAACGCATGATGCACCTTACATTATGCTGGCATAACTAAAATAAAAATGAGAGTAACTATGCATTTTATAAAGGAGCTGGTGAACAAAACATGTCTGCAGAGATACAGTGTCTTCTTGGAGCAGTGGCAGATTTCTCTCATCTGGTCCTTCACTGTGTCCATTTTCTGCATTGGGGGCTTATCAGGATCACTGGAGTCTGGGAAGCTGATCTCAAAATTTGACAGGTCATTGTCCATGAACAAAAAACATCACTATAGCCCCATCAACCATAAGATAAGCATAATTAAACTTTTAGCTTTTGTTTCCTTTTTGTTTTTTAAATGATGGCCTCAGGCTTAAACACAGTCTCTGTCTCCCTGTCCCAGAGAAAGCAAACCCTTTTGTTTAGCAATTTTATAATTGGAACTGTGTTGATACTCTTGAGCCAAACAGCTGTGTCTTTTGAGATGATCATGGTGGGGCAATTTCTCTATGGCATCAATTCAGGTGCACCTACTGTATGAGGAAACCCATTACATCTCTCTTTTTTTCTTTATCTTCATAGATGGTTGCTCAGCACTCTTGGCTATTATATTGTTAAGTTCTCTTGGTCATTTGTCACCCAGTTATTGATCAATATTGACTCTTCTCAAAAAGTATGATTACCTCGTGGATTCAATCTTGTAGGATTCAATATTGTAGCTCATACTGTGTACCTTGTTGAATGTGGACAGGACTCTCCCAAAGACCCATTGTGTCATCTCTGTAGGGGGCGACATGGATGAAATCTTAATATATACAGTATATATATATGACTATATTTGACTTATCCAGTAAATTCAAATCCTAAAAAAACAAAACTAATCCCATGTCGATGTAAAAATCCTTCATAGAGCCACTAGTATGGTTGTGTTGTTTTTGGCCATTATTTGCAATTAGTTATGATAACACTGTAATCCCCATTTTTTCAGTTATGTTGTTGTGTACCCAGATCTTAGCAGGTAACTTAGTGAGTACAATGTTAGTAATTGTTGATAGGAATGACGGCCTGATAACTGCAAATATTAGACCGGCTACAACATGCGTCCCATTCAATTCAATTCAATTCAACTTTATTTCAGACAGACAGGTCCATATGAGTATAAAAACATAAATGTAAAACACAAGAACACAGACAAGACAAAAAATGTTATGTAAATTGAAATTCATAAGACCAAAGTGATTAAAACACATGCAGACATTTGTTCTAATGTTTCTCAAAGCAAGAAGTGAACCTTGTGTTACGCTGGGTGGGGTCAGTTAAAGCCTTTATAATTACAATTTATTTGAATAAGTTAAAGGACAAATCCGGCACAAAATAAACCTAAGGGTTAACAACACATGGGTACCATATCGACCGTTCTCTGGGATCTGTTTTCATGCTAACTAACTGTTATCATAAACCGCTAATTAGCTTATAAAAAAGACCTTTTATTAAAAAGATAGTTTATAAAGATAGTACCGTTCACGTATACAGGCAGGCGCCATCTTGGGAAAACAATCACAACCAGTCGAACAACAAATAACCAGTAACATAGCTCAATCAAGGCATTCGACTGTGCTTTGCAGTTCATCATGTAAACGTATTTATATAGCACTTTTCTAGTCTTAACAACTACTCAAAGCCATTCACACACTGTGGCCAAGGTTGCCTTACAAGGTGCCACTTGTCTTGCCCAAGGACACTTTGACATGGGATGGAAACACAAACCTTCCGGTTGCCAGGCAACCGCTTTACCACTGAGCCACACACCTAGGTTCATTTCGTCCCGGATTTGTCCTATAAGCAACACATGAGTCTGTACAAAAATTTCTCAACACAGCATGAAAGGTTGGAACATTACTAGTCACAAACATATGACTCACACTTGTCCATCTTTGTCCAAGATTCTGAATGCAGGCAGGACTTAAATGTACTTCCTCTTTATGGTAGGATGGAAGTGGGCCATAGTGGGACGTGATTGGCAAGTGTTCAGATGAGAGACAAACCAGTGGGCCAATCATTTGATGTATCTCCTCTATATGGGCCGGTCAGTCAAAGAACAAGTATGTGAATGGCCATTGTTCATGTGAAAGACACACAAGTGGGCCAAAATTTTTGACCGGAGTGCAGCTTGCATGAGTTTTGATCAGTGAAATCTGATAACAATCAAACTAAAAAGTGCTTAATGTTCCCCAAAAGCTCAATTTTTCCAATCAAAGCACACCACACATTTAAAGCAATATTTTTGAGAATAAAACGGAAGTAAAAACACCTTATTACCCACTACTGCACTCAAAACTAGGAATGTGATATGTATCTAATTCAAATACTTCTCTCTAGGTGTACTATTATTCTTTTGATGCAGTAGGAGTCCAACAACAACAGTTAGGCTACCTTCCGCCACCTTGGGCATAGAAGTGTATGAGGTGTCCACCTCTGTTTAAGTCCCATTTCACCAATATCCAACCATGGTTTATATCTTTTTTGATTTGTGGCCTATTACCATCAGTGTATTTCGAGTTTAATATCCCTTGGACATCGACATAGATGGGTATTTATTTGTGATTTAGGAAAACAATTATGGAAAAACGTTCCTCTGCTCTCACAGTTGTCTCCATCTGTGACACCTGTCCTAATGTATATCTAGAGCTCCCCCCTGTGGTTTACGTCTGTTAATGTGCTTTGCTGTTTATGATTACTGAGAATGCGGGCATAACAGCCCTGCTGTTCAGAGGATACATGGCATTGTTTGCAATACTGATCCTCCTCAGCATCACTCTGTACCTGCAAGTGAGTTCCCACAAAACCAGACACAGTTTGCAGCACATTTCTATATATTTTAATGCATAAAACATGGTAAGTAATGACTGACAGCAACTCAAATAATAAACTACATGATGAACAAGCATTTAAACAGATCTTTGAATTTTCCTTTAGAATTGGGTCTCCTGGATGCTGTACTGCCGCATGATCCTCATTTTCTTCATTTTCTTTTTTGCCGGTGGACCAGGTATGTTTTATCACTAGAGATCTTTGCTATCAATGAAGGATTTCCATTTGACTATTCAACAATGATTACATCAAACTGCAGTGTGTGTATCTCTCCTGTGTTTTTGACCATCAGCGTGAGCATCAGCTCCTCTTCCATTGGAAATATTAACTCAATTGTTCAAATCAGCAGGAAACAACCTCCGCTAAACTCTCAACTGGATAAGCATGTTTTTGCTGGGCATGCTCTTTCCTTTCATAGTGGTAAGCACATTATTAAAAGGCTGAAATTTGGCATATTTGTAACTTCAGGCCAGTACACACATTTATTCATGAATCAGTCAAATCAGAAAAAAATGCACACTTATTTATAAATGGCCTCAAAATGCTTTACTTTTGTTTAGTCATATTCCTGTTTGTCTGTGCCGTCTGTGGGCTGTACGTAAATGTCAGTCTCCCTGAAACCAAGAATCTGACAGTGCTGGAGACTGCTGCAGTTTCAGAGGAGGCACTGTAAATCTGGAGGATCAAATAAGAAAAAATCCCCTGAACAGAAACTAGACAGAAACCCAACAGATGAGATTGTGATCATATTTACCGAAGTCATAAAGTGTAAAACAGCAGACATTTAGCTTGAAGGAGTCATGTTATATCACAGTGAGTAAATTGCTCACGTGTAGCAGAAATACAAGATAAAACTCACATAGTCATACAGCTTATTGAGCCTACAGACATCTGCCAATTACATCAAATTAGCCATGTGAACAATGTAGCACAACATTAATCAAAGTGGCTTTGTTGTCTTTTATGACTTGTCGATGGTATTTGTTTTTTGGCAAAAAAAAACATTTAACTTTACTGCATTATTTGACAGCTATATGTGCTAATTCACAGGTCCATATTTGACTAACTGTTATCATAGAATATCAGTCCATGTTATTATGGATTAAACTACTCAACAGCATTGGTTTATACATCGTTGCATTAGTTATCATAATCCCTAATTATAATACATAATAATGTCCAATACTGCATAAAGTGCTGCTGGTTAGTAATGCCATTTTAATGTATGATGCAAATACAAGTCCCAGCCCACAAGAGCTTACAGTATAGGATACTGTGGAAGAAAAAGTTCTCGCAGGTCCAATTCAGCGGCTGGTTCAGCTGAGTTTTATTCACTGTGGAGTGGAGAAAGATGTCCACCAGCAGCTCACAAGCAGCTGTAGGATTCTCTCTCTGACCAGAATAAGTTTCTAGCCAAGGTTTTATTCAAGGTTACAGGAAACCACAGAATAAACAAAAGCTGAGAAGACATTCAACTGACAAGTCTATTAGAGTACATTTGCATAGACTTGTCCTAGATTTACTCACATGCAAGGAGGACTGTGTTCAAATAAATAATCCCAGAATCTTGAGGTCAAGCAGCCAGCATTGGCTTTGACTGTTTTTATACATTAAACTGTTTTCACAAGTTGCCGAGTTTTACATTTGTAATTACTCTTCAGGCATTTGACCATTTACTTGATTCTAAACCCAACCTATAAAGTTTTTATTTAGTCACTATTTAAATCCAGCTGGGACCGGCTTTGACTGGATTTGTTTTTCACATTCAGTCAATACAGTCTGCTTCAACTAATCAAAATTGCTTTGATTAGTAAAGGTGTGAGTTTCTGTTGGAGCCAACCGGCTCTAAAGAAATGGTCTCACTCACAGTGATCAAGCAAATGCTTTGTTTTAACACTAAACTAAAGCAAAGGCAGACATATTTAATGAAATCAGGAGACACTAAAAGTTGTTGATTAGGTAAAACAATAGGAAGTTAATCAGTCAACAGGAAAGACAATATCAGGATAAAATGGGACTAAAACCGTTAGGTAATTCATTTTATTCTACAATACAAAATATTCAGTTGCAGTGGCAACAATTGTCAGAAAAGACTGTAACGTCTTACATAACACATTACACTGCAAACAAAGAACGTTGTCTCCTCTCTAAAGTGTTACAAATAAAATCTGTCACAGAAAAGGTTCCCTTCCATAACACAACTACAGTTTGTATCTTTTAAGAAAAATAACTCATCACGCATGAAGTACAAAGTGAAGGCTTTAAATCATATATAATAAAACATAAATACTCGTTCATCTCCCTTAAATGATAAAATATTTCACACACACACACACACACACACACACACACACACACTGTATTTAAGGATTGTACTTTTGATACTTTAAGTAGGGCCTATACATTACGCTGACGATAGGCTAAACAGGGCTCTGTTTGCCTACGTGTGCAGTGCAACTTTAGGTTAAACTAAAGGCAAATTAATTGTTCAAATATCTCAAATGTTTAACTTTGATGAACACAGTTTGGCTGTTGGGGTAACGGCGGGGCAAACATCATCGGGGAACTCCTAGCTATTACGCAGGGGTGCAGCCCTGACACATGTGTGCGCCCCTGATAACACAATCAACAGGTTCAAAGCTAAATATCTTGACGAGTGCGTGGCAAATGCAAAAGGCAAGAGGCAGGATGTGCGCGTCCCGTGGCTATTTACATCACCAACAAGTAGAAAGTCACAGGGTGGAGTTTCAGCTTGCGTACGAAATAGAGAAAAACACGTCCACGCCTATAAAATTTGTGCACATTTGGTCATTTAAATGCCTTTCCAATGACTGTATGCGAAAAGTGTGAGTAGCAGACCGCAGGGCAGTTGTATAGGCCGAACTCACAGGAGTTGGACACATCAGACATCTTCGTTGAAAGTTTGAAGGAAGCAATGGACACAGATCCCAACACCTCCTCTGATGAACCCAGGGTGAAGCGAGGCTTTGATCAAATGTAAGTTCATTTGATTTAGGGTAATAGCAATGACATACACAACTGTACTCTGAACAGCACTAATGCTTTTAATATCCTTTTCAACTGACATAACTTATTTATGAAGTTGTTGTAATTATTTCCATAGAAAAGCTACTTTTTGTAGTACTTTTTTGTAATTTCTGTCTTATTGGTGACAACACCAGATCTGGAGAAGTCACTGTATTTATTTCTACATCATTAACAAGTCATTATAATTAGGGTATTAGGCTACATGTTTTAAAACTCAAAAAATGCTTTCTGACCCTCCTCGCCTACTTCTATCGTCTGAAGATTTGCACCCCATCATTACTAAATATTTGAATCAGCACATAAGGAAGCCAGTAGCTGCCCCTCTGCCTCCTGCACCAGAAACACTTGCTCCCTGCCAGCTTTTATGTGCTGGATTGATCACAGGAAAATATCCTCAATAGCTCACAGCAACACAGGTAAATAATTTACAACAACCCTATATGAATGAACTGTCAGGGAGGGTTGAGACTGGGCCACCCAGACTGGAGGGGCTGCAGGCTGTCACTGATAAAGAGGAGCATCTAGTGACACAGGAAATCCATGTACTGTACAGTTGCACCGGTCAACACGGCAGTCAGTTAAAAAATACATCCTGGAACCTTTTGTTTGTAATTTGTCATTGGAATCAGTGAAGATAGTTAAAGGTAATGAAACAATATCCATACAAAAGAGCCATGAAAGCAACCATCAGGAAATCTAATAATGTCACAGAAAAGCAACAAATCCTGACTTTAAATCAAAAGGTCTCTTCACTTTAAATGATGACTTCCCCTCAGGCCCACATGAACAGAAACTCTGGGTAGAACTAATGCAAACAAGAACTGCAACACTTAACCTTAAGAAACCTCATCAGCCAAATCCACCACAGACATGGGTTGTGCATTGAACCCACAATAACACTTCACTGAGGCCTTGTGATGTCTGACTTCAACTGTGTTGTTGTGTTTGATCACAGGGTGTTCGCCAACAGAAGTCTGACACTGGAAAACATCAAATGCTATGGATTTGACATGGACTACACGATGGCAAGTATGTTACCGAAAAACCTTTGTGTTTGTAACATGTTGTGTCGCCATGAGAAGGTTCTAAATCTAAACTCTGTCGCATTGAATTCTTTATTCTAGCTTTAGGACTTTCTCTTAAACTTGGATATTTACCGGCTTTATGCTAATGGTACGTTTGTTTGTTTGTTTGTTTGTTTGCGCTTGCAGTGTATAAGTCTCCTGACTACGAGAGCCTGGGCTTTGAGCTGATAAGAGACAGAATGGTGTCTGTCGGATACCCTCATGAGCTTCTACGCTACACATACGACCCCAGCTTCCCCACACGGTTAGTTTTAAATCTATCTCTGTAATTGAGGAGTCATGCGACAATGAAGTAATCAATTCATCTGATGTACTTCAGAAACAAATTTGTATTGTTTTTAAATTTTAAGGATGAACCCCTTGAAATTAACCAACATGTTTTCAGAGGGGGTCCGTTCAAATTAATTAATAAACAATTCAATCAAAATAAAAACTAACAAACATGACATCAATTTTTGAGGTTTTAGGTAATTGCTATGGGTTATTTTCACTATTTCTGAGATTGCACAGATCAAACAATTAATCGATTAATCATAATAAATGATCAGTAGATTAATCAATATTCTGGTAGCTGCAGTCCTGAAATAAACACAGTTGCCCCCTTTATATCTGCTTCAACTGCCAGTTCATGTCATGTCGTCATAACCTCCTTCACACTTCCTTTTGCTTTTTTTCACCCCCACCATCAGCGGTTTAGTGATCGACACCACATACGGGAACCTTCTGAAGGTGGATTCAAATGGGAACATTTTGGTTTGCAGTCATGGCTTCCGCTTCCTCAATGGGTAAAGTCAAAATCTTTACAAAATACAGAACAAAAATGTTGCCATATACTCTGTTGAATTGTTAGTAAATCATTGACATACAGTATATACCTGTTTAATCGATAAAACCCATTCTAAAATGTTATAAAAAAAGTTTTTTTTTGCTGTGACTGGGGAAACCAAGTTGAATTAAAACCTGCCATGGCTGTATGTTTTTGAATGCTACTCTTAATTATTTATTGACACAAACTGCTAATAATGACGCAGCACGACGGTCAACTGAGATGAGATTTCATGAGATTTTACTTGTTTTCTGGTACAAACCACAGCAGCAGATTCAAGTGCATCTAATTTGTTTTGTTGTAATAGATTATCACAAGATTTCACATAGTTTGTTTCATTTCAGTCAGTTAACTGGGGTTTGTGTATTTGCAGTTCGTATTTTACCCATGTTATGTTTGTGTTCCACAGAGAAGACATTAACAACTACTACCCCAACAAGTTCATTCAAAGAGACGACACCGACCGTTTCTACATTCTAAACACTCTCTTCAATCTTTCAGGTGTAAAATGCACATGTAGAATTGTTGAATTTCACAGTTATGTTAATATTTAATGGGTGATTCTGTAATCTTTGCTACCCCAAACCCCTGAGAATTCAAAATAAATTAGTTGTCTGCATTTCATACTCATTTAAAAAAGGAAGTTAATATTTGATATCAGCAACTTAAAACTGAACTAACTGACCTCTGTTTCCATGGAACCTGCAGAGACTTACCTCTACACCTGCCTTGTGGACTTCTTTACTAGATGCACCAGATACACAGTGTGAGTGGACTTGTTTTATTACTCTCATATACGTTTGACTGTTCTCTATGCAAATATAAATAAACCAGGGAATTCATTGTCAAACTTAACCACTCTTTCTCTGCTGCTAAATTCCTTCCAGGCTCCTGAAAGGTTTCCAGCACGGCGACTTGTTAATGTCCTACAGAAGCATGTTCCAGGACGTTAGAGATGCGATGGACTTTATTCACGACACAGTGAATTAAATTAGCAAATCTCAAGATGTATAATGTACAATGGGACACATTGTTAGCGTGGCAAATCACACTTTGTCTCTAATTGTTATACTGTATGCATTTGCTGTACAGGGAACCCTGAAGGAACGGACTATCAAGAATTTGGATAAATACGTGATCAAAGATGTGAGTAAACTGACAAGATTAGAATGACAATCAGCTGTAAGGGCCAAGTATGTTTAACACATACTACGTGGAATTTAACTCTAGTTTTTGTTGCGCTCAATGTACACTACCGGTCAAAAGTTTGGGGTCACTTATACATTTCCATACCACTCCATTATAGACAGAATACCTGCTAATTTGGGTGGGGGGGCTGATCTTTAATGCAATATCTACATTGCCCATAATCAGCAACCATTCATCGAATGAATGTGTTCTTTACAGTCAAATCTCCCTGTACTTTTGACCCGTCTTAAAGTGGTGGCCAAGGTCTTCCTCGCCACCAACAGTGACTACAATTACACTAAGGTGAGCCGCCAAACATATAGTGATTAAACATTAATTATATGAAAATAAACTGGAGACTTTTAAAATGTTTTTTTTTCATTTCTTATTAAGGAAATTATGAAATACCTGCTTGAAAATAATGCTAAGGTGAGACAATTTTATTTCTGCTTTAAATATTCAGAAAATATCCATTTAGTTGATCATGATCATGTGAATAAACATTATCTTGGTTTCTAGCCTGAAAATCCAAAACAGTCCTGGCGCTCCTTCTTCGACCTCATCGTTGTAGACACCAGAAAGCCACTGTTCTTTGGAGAGGGGACTGTGCTGAGACAAGTGGACACAGTATGAATAAGTCTCTCATACTGAAGATTTACATGTTAGTGTCTGAACCACCAGGTGTCAATGATGTGTTGTATTTTGGGACACAGTTCACAGGAAAGCTTCGGATTGGAACGTACACAGGTGATCTTCATGAAGGAACTGTTTACTCCGGAGGTGAGATTCATTTCTGTGTATTTATTCAAACCACTTGCAAAACTTTAGACACGGAAGGTAAAACACAAGGATGAAGATTTAATAGTTTCTAATTTGTAAAGCACCCAGTAAAATTGTTTTAAATGTGCTATATGGAGAAAGTTCAGTATTTTATGTTAAGTGATCTCAAATCTCAAAAACATCACAAATTCAAATATAAAAAATTTAAAAAAAACAGCTTAAATATATGTTTTGTTTAGTTTCTAGATGCTTTCATTTTCTGTCTGAATTTCTTAACACAAAAAAAATGAAATAAAAAATAACCCTGAAAAATAATGTTGTGTGTGCGAACTTGAAAGACTTTCTGGACATGTCAAAATTGGAATTCAAACATATGAAGATGGTTTTAAAAGTAAAATATTTCAATGTTATACCTTCAGTTGTTCAGTATTAAATAGGTTCACTAGGGGTTCAATTTCAAAGTTAGTTATTCAGTTGCTTATAAAGTGTAATTATTGCAGCCTTTCTCTGCTTCCATATGTACGTGTTTTTCTGTGTGCATGTGATATGGATGCATTGTTATAACTTAATCCCTCTTCCATTTGACTAAATGTTTACAGGATCTTCAGACATCATCTGTGATCTGCTGGATGTTAAAGGTAAAGACATCCTCTACGTTGGCGACCACATTTTTGGCGACATTCTCAAGTCTAAGAAACGTCAGGGCTGGAAGACTTTTCTGATCGTACCGGAACTCAACAAAGAGCTGCAAGTGTGGGACCAGAAGAAAAGTAAGCGCAAATAGACAACGTTGTTGTTGTCGTTGTATTGTGATCATTTCATAGTCTTAATGGCTTTCTTGTTTTGCAGGTCTGTTTGAGGAGCTGAAACGTCTTGACGTCTTCTTAGCTGAACTTTACAAGTGAGTTCTTCTGTACTTGTTAATTAACACTTGTTGAATGTTTATGAAATGTATAAACACTGATGAATAATACATTTGTCATGTGTTCACATGGAATTGATGAATACATTATGATCTGTGACCATCATCATCTTCAATTATACCCTAAAAAATAATTGTATTATAATTTAGAACATGATTACATCATTAGTCAAGGCATTAGTTAAGTATAACTTTAGTAATTCATAATTTGTAAGTCATTATTATTATTCATTGTTTTCTGTGTTGGTCTTCTGAAGGCACCTGGACAGTGGCAGTTCCAACTGTCCTGACATCGATATCGTTCAGACAAGAATGAAGGTCAGCTCTAAGTATCCAAACACAACCTTATGTTCAATTCTTCAAGTTTACAGGTATAAATGGACACATCATGTTGCCGAAGAAGTTGCTGTTTTAACTACATTGGATATTCTTATGTTTCTTTTTGCTCCTGGGAACATTTAACACACAGCTTTACTGTCATTAGTAACATTCAGGCATCAAGACATCACTAGGATGAAGTTTAAAGTTTGGTTGTTCATTCAAATTCAGTTGGGTTTCAGATGTTTTAATACACTTTGTCCAGGTTTTTCTGCTAATGTGGTTTGTTGTTTGTGTTGGCAGGTGCTGACCTACAGAATGGACATGTCTTATGGACAGATGGGCAGCCTCCTGCGCAGCGGTGCCAGACAGACGCTGTTTGCCAGTCAGCTGATGCGTTATGCAGATCTATACTCCTCCACCTGCTTGAACCTGCTGCACTACCCCTTTAATTATCTCTTCATGGCTCCCCCAGTCCTGGTCAGCTCTCACCCATACATACTGCACAGAAAACAAATCGCTGTTCTTTCACAGTTCATCATCTCACTCTCACTCATAAACTCTTTCAGATGCCCCATGAAACGTTGTCTCTAAACTCGGCTGACGTTGCCTCAGAGTTCACTGTCACCAACAATATGGTCACGATAAAAAGAAACTAAGGTTGTTGTTGTTCTTATTATGATACAGTAATATAATCATACTTGATCTGAACTGAATTCAGTTAATAGTTCATTAACATTTCTCTCTCTCTGACAGTGCTGAAGACAGCTGACCAAGAGAAATGTGAAGATGCTCCTGAGTAATCTTCTGGACATTCTGGTGACTGTTTGTACCTGCGCGTGTATATAAAGGCTTTGTTGCAGCCATGACATGCCTCCTTTACAAAAATACAAACGTATTGCTCCACCACCCAGTGGATATGAAGTGCTATGCTATGCTGCTAGATTTTAGGATTCAAAGCAAAAGCAGATTCAGAATTACTGTGTTGTTACATATAGTGGTGAGTGTGCACTTTTGTTTGGATGTAATGTAATGTGTAATGGTATTTAAGAAGTAACTTTATTTATTTGTTGTTTCTGCAACTTCTTTTGGATTATTTCATACATTCTTCATATTATTGGTTCTCACAATCTCATTATTGGTTGTTCACAATTGAACAACTTTAACTAAACATAATGGTGTAATATGACATTAGAGGATCTCAGCTAATATTTAAGAACATGCTCAGATAATCCTTAAAATTGTGTCAGGGGGTCTTCTGTTTTGTAGAAACTAATTACAAAGAAAACTGTTGAAGTCTGTGGCTTAACCAGAGTAACCAGGACACTGTATCTGGAAAAACAAAATGCTGAGTTTCTCAAATGTAATTTTATATCACCTCAAAAATCATGTCTCTCCTTTTAAATAAGAAGAAGGCAGAAATCTCTTTTTCTTTTGTGCTACATCTGTTCTCCACTGGATGGCAGTGAATAACCTCTACAACAGACTCAGGTCAAATCAATGTATGTGAAGGTGTGTGAACTGGCTGAATACTGCAAACAAGTAAAACATGTTATCTGATAAAACAATAATCCATCTCTATACTTCAGATCAATGAACATGAATCACTGTATTTACAATAAAATAGTATAGAGAATATGTGTTCTAAAACTTAAACAGTAGCTCATTGACTGCTGCATGTTTTTGTATTTCCCCTAATAAAACTAACCTTATTTTGCTATTGTAATAGCGGAAACACACCACCCCGGTGTAGTAATATTGTACACACACTCTGTATCTCCCTCTTGTTCTCTCTTTAGCTCTGACAGTCCTACTCCCTCGAGAGCTGAACCTTTATCAAGAGAGAGCTAGGAGGAATTTGTTGTCTCTCACTCACACACACACACACACACACGCACACACACACTTTTTCTCTCTCTCTTCCTCGCTGTATCAGTGCTCACATGTGATCTTGTATAAGAAGAAAATATACTCCTGTACAGAGGAGCGTCTTCCCCACATTTCACTCTGCAGAAAGACTAATACAAATATAGTGTCAGCCTCATATTTGATATTGATGTTGGCAGAGCACACATCACGATTAAGGCTGCATTGATGTCAGGAAACAGCTTAAACTTTGGCTTTAACTTATGGAAGGAAAGCATTTAAAAACGTAATGTTATAAGTGCTGAAATTGACAAATTGTGTTTACTAAAATGACAAAAATTAAGAAATCATTTTCAAGTGTGGACTGTTTGAGCTTCTATAAGGACATCTTGCCACTATTCACATAACTGTGTGAGAATCAAACTACCATTCTTTAAAATTAAACATTAAAGGCAACTCCAAATTTGGAGCCACCCACTGCATTCATTGGCACCTCCCCCTCACACACACACACACACACACACACACACACACACACACTTCCTAGATTATTTCATTTCCTGTATCCGAGCTATTTTAGTATTTCCGTCGCTATTGTCTGCTTGTTACCTGTATTTGTTTGTTTTCTACCTATTTTTTTTTTATTTGTCATGTTTTATATTCTCACCTGCACAAATCATCAGCTTTAATCTCTCCTAGCTACCATTTAATATGTTGTTTTTAATTATTTCTCCACCACATGTTATCACTATGTGTACATACTAACCTTAGTGTTCTCTGACATTGGATGTGTAATGAAAAATAGTGATATTAGTTCCTATCTTTCATTTGATGCAGTGTTCTTTATTTAAACTTGCATAGATCAATGGATGGCAGTAAGCTACAGCACACTTGAATTAAAGAAACCTAAATCAGGAGCATGACAGCAGACTAACTGCTACCTATCTGCATTAGATAGTCATATAGATAGGTATGTACTGAGGCTATATATGTTCATTTATCTCTTAAGAAACTAGATGTTTGTGAGAAGCTGTAGAAAACCGACAGTAATATTTAGTCTTCAAACAAGTCTTTCTTTGAGAGTTGTAAAACTTCTCCTGACAAACACCTTTCTCACTCTCTGATCCCCCTTTCCTCTCCTTGAGACAATGTACTGTGAAATAAGAGCTGTCTTCTCACATATAGAGTGTATACCCGTACTGCAGAGGTGTGAAAAGTTCCTCTTTGCTGTTGTTTAGAGTTTGACCCACATGTCCCTCTGCAGAAATATCAGCTTTCTTCAGCTGATTGCATGACGTTGTGGAACACAACTTCAGTTTCATTATATCACAAAACATTTTGTATCATTGTAATCATGTTTTATTATCAGGGAACATTTTTGCAGATGACATCACGATTATCCTAAGCGTAAATATTAACATTCAGGAGGGAGAAACTGGGTGCTCCACCTCAAATATATAAATCAGTAACGAGTGGCAATAAGTCTGTACAGCTTCCATCGAAATATAACGATTAGCATTTCATGTTTTTGCTTTTTATTTTTACAATGCTATTCATTACAGAACAGTATTTGCTGTATCTGCTCTTTCCAACATGTCTTTTAGCTGTGCCATTACATCAAACTAAGATATTCTGTTATACAGTAGCCTATTCTATTTGGTTTCTTCATATTTTCCCAGACTTTAATCTGAGTTTTTGGTTTCTTTAAAAACTTTGTAATTTCCTCAAGAAATGAAAATGAGATGTATTCCATTATAAAAATTATTATATATATATATTAAAACTGATCTGTGAGCAGTAAAGATGCACATTTAAAGCCTGCAGGCCGTGATCAGGCCTGAGATTTCAATGTTTCAATTATGTAATTACTGTTGTATAATTTTTTAATAAAAAAGTCAGGACGGGCATAAAGGTGACAGATCTGCTATTTCAAATCAAAATCTGATTAATTTGTTTTACTTTTGATACCCAATCAATTGATTTAAACAAATTCTTTTTTAATTTGTTTTTTCAAGAAAACTATGAGCAATTGAAAATGTATTTAATCATCTTTATTCAAAATAACATAAAATGGCATATATAGACATTAACTTTGTTTATTCCACATCAGTAGATCATGTTTGAACAACAGTTCAGCTTTTATTTTCAGAAAATTCTCCCACGAGGATTTTATTTGTTTAGAAAAAAAAAGAAGGCTTCATTAAGTACAGTGTAATGAAAAAACATCCGCTCATGAACAGCAGGCCCATAGACAAATTACAAAAGGGCTGAAACAAAAACATTTGTTTCGTGCATAGCAGTTGGACTAAGTTGTGTTTTATGTATTTAATGAAATACAGATGTTATCTCATCAGCTTATATTCTCTCTAGTTTTAGAAAGCTGGTTCAAAAAAAGCACCGCTGACATGTTGGGTTTCATTGCAGGATACTGCTCCATGCAGTCAGATAACTGCAGAAGCACCACCGTCCCCCATTCCACACATTCCAGGATTTCCCAGCACGCATTGCAAGCAAGCCTAAACAAGTCACGTTCTTTACTCAGGGAGAATTTCACACAGTCAAGTGACTGAGGTCTCTTTTTTGCCTTCCCTTTGGTGTGCAAATACAAATTCACTTTTACATCAAAGTAAAATTCAAAAGTATTTTTGAAAGACAGACATGAGACTTTACAAATTGGCTTCAATACACCACAATCACTTTCCCCTGGAACATTGTTTAACAATACGTTTCCTTTTTCTGTTTTTTTTAAAATGACTTGTGTCCTTCTGCTGCAGCTTGTAACAGCAAACTGGACTGTGGTTAAACATTTGCACCAGGAGGGGTCTGCTGACGGTCATCAAAACAAACATACCTCTTTACTCTCTTACTTTAAGGTTCAAGCATGAGGCACACACAGGAGCAGTGACACCTAATCTCAACACAGGAAGAAAGAAAGACAGAAGAGAAGGCAAAACGTGAGGGGGAAGAGAGGGCCCTTGCTCCCTACATTCCTCCCTAACCTCCCCTCCCCCCATTGACCTGCTACCACTGAGGATGCTCAAAAAACACACATCACCCCCCCCTTTTTTTCCATCTGCTCATTTTACCATCATCAGTTTAGTTAGACAAACACAAAAAAGGTAAAAAATAAAAAAAAAAAAACACACAGGAGACTAAACTCCATTAAAAAAAAAACAATGGATTTAACAGAGAACTTGTTTACCATACATTCTAGAAAACTTTATAATCCAGTTCACATAATGGAAACGTTTAAGGTATAAAAATGCATAAGGAATGTTCTCATGAGTATTTCTGTTATTATTCAAATTTGCCTTTATTGCTCTTTCAGTGGTCACTTTAAATAATTATGCACTTTTCATGAGCTGTGGCGTAAATTAAAAAGGTGGGTAAATGATGACTTCCAATCAATGCACAATCACGCAAGATGGACAAAAATCAATTATATAGTTTTGGAAAAGGCATTGTGTCATTCATTTTTCTTCCTTTAAACTGCCTTAATGCACATCGGTTTGAATGTAAACTTTGAATGTAGGTCATGAGTGCCTGTGTCAGCCTACAAATGTGTGTAAACTCTCTTCTGTAAATACAGAACTGGGTAAACAGCTGAGGGGGCTTTGCTCTGCACCAGCACCTGCTATCAGTCATCAGCTCCACTTCTACACAAATTTGTTTGAAATGAGCCCTTTAGCACCAGTTTATGAGCTGAGGCCAAATGCTATGACAATACTATTGCACTGCTAGAATGGATGGTACAGTAGTGCAACATTGTCAAAGCAGCTGACCTCAGCATGTGTCAGCACGTGGACATGGGACAGCCATTCTTCACTGCCAAACTCAAAATACATTTAAATAAGCAACAATGATGTTTGTCTGACTGTTGGGCTTTTATTTGATTTTTTAAAAGGAAAAAGGCAGGTAATGAAACACTCAAATTGTGCTGAAATTTGAATTTAGGTCATTTCTTTGATATTTAAGTAATAACCGTTAAAGGTGTGCTAAAAAGAAAATATTAAGTTCTAATATTGAACTTTTTTATATTTACACCTACAAGAGAAAGCAAAATAATACAGGGCCTCACCCAGAGTTTTGTATGATACTAAGTAGAGACAGTTGCTCACAAACGCAGACCCATAACCACATTTAAGGACATCCTCATAACTCCATTAAGAGTTAAGACAGTAAAGGAAGTGTGTGTGTGTGTGTGTATCTCTGTTTCATCAGCCAATGCCCTTTTAATATTGCACTGCTCATCTCAATGTCCAGTAGTGCAACAGAAAAAGGACAGTGGACAACAACATGGACACCATCAGACTCCACTGCCCATACTGACTCAACTAGCCCTTTTCTCCTAAAAAGAAAACGCATGTACTTTTATTTTGAAGAATCAAATCAAACGTTGTTAGATCACAGAAGTATCACAAATAAAGCAAAAGTCAAACTAGATTTCTAAATTTGCAAGCTTTTTTTTCACTTTAGTTTTTACTGTAGAAAATCAGCTTATTAAGGTGAAATCTTTCATCTTTAATTCTGCATTTGTGTGAGACGGATAGGATATAACAGTTAAACAATATAACTTTTCAGACTAAACTTCCTAAATTAAGCAGCATTGGTTACTCTCTCCCTGGGAGAATGGGTATTTCCCAGCATGTGGGCCCATACTATTCTCTCCAGTGAATGACATGCATTCTAATTTTTGGGGAGAAATGGGAGGTCGAAGAGGGGAAGAGGGGGGGAGAAACACTCCCAACGCTTTCAGAGAACTACACGCTGCAGCCCTAAATACTTAAACTATCAAATACATGTTAACCATGTCAAGTCTTCCCTCCGAATGATCGCTACAAATAAAACCGACGAAATAAAGCCATTGATTTCTTCAACAAAAAGGAGAGAAGAAAAAAAACTTGCAAAAGTTGCATTTCTCGTTCACAGTGAAATTACTTACCAATAAACCACAACAACGGCAAAAATAAGAAGCACAGTAGGCTAGGTCGTGCAAGTTTGCACAATCAACGCGTTGTTGCACAGCATAGCCTATATAATCAATAGGCTACCATGAAAGGAAAAAGGACGCCCGAGAACACTATGTAGATTTTTTTTCTGTCTAATCCGTTTCATTAATCCTACGAAAACACATCAAGGTGTTCTTGGGTATGTTTTACCTGTTCTTGAAAGCTTTACGTTTTCTCCGCCATACATCTGTGAGCGGCCTATACGCCTCCTTCACGTTAGAAGAACTGGATCTGCTCTGCAAGCCATTCCTGCCAGCTCACAAACCCACAGCACAATACTGACGACTTGTTAGATTGCACAACAGCCTATAGGCTGTACACACACACACACACACACACACACACACACACACAAACGCCTGCACCGTGGAAATGTCCTCCTCTGAGACCCATTACACTACGATAACAGCCCAATAAGGTGCAGGACGCGTCTATCTGTCCACAAGGCGTTATATCGTGTCCTGATCAAGTTTTGGAGCGAGCTTCCAGATGCGCAGCGCGCGGGATTGACTTAACTCCTTTTGCTGTTTCCCTCCCTCAAGTCGCTTAAATAAACCTTCAATCTTTGCATCTAGACCTTTGCAACTTCCAAGTTTGCACTGCGCTCCTGACAATTTACGCAAAATCGGCTCCAACTCACAGTAGACCCCCCCCCCCTCTCTGCACAACCACCTCCTCTAAAATCACGAATAGTATCGAGCCAAGGGAGGGACAATCCGTTATAGGCAAAAGGAGAAAGGGGAAAAAGTTGTCCATAAAACAAAGAAAAGCAACCCTCTCCACAAACCACTCTTCACGGTCCGCCGCTTTGTGGATTCACGCCGTCGGTCCCTGAAGGCTGCGAGCGACCAGAGATCAAATGTGCGCAGCTTGAAGAGTCAGAAAAAAAATCGCAAGTCTTCCATGCACAAACACACGGCCTCGCAGATCCGACTCCATCTTTGACTACTTGACATTCAGAGCCTGCAGGAGCAAATTCCTCGTTTGCATGCCTCCCACTGATTGGCCTCTTCTTGCGCTAGTCTTTGCTTTATGATGAGCCATTGGTTTGGTTTCGGCGTGTTCAACATTTCCAGCGCGCACAGGATTGGCTGCGCGCGGGGAAGCGTCACACCGTACAACGAATACCTGATTAACTGTGTCCCATTCACAAATTTCTCATCGTCTCTCCCTCACGTATCCGATCACTAATTATTTTATTTACTTTTTGGCGCAAAAAATCTTTTGTGCAGTTACAAAGGGGATTATAATTAGCCTTTAATTGGCCTCTGCTGGGACAGTAATGCTGTTCATTAGTTCAAATATGGACTAAACCCAGCTTATCTCCCCACACAGGCAGCGCGGATCAGGCCTATAATAGTGATCGAATTAAAAGAGTCGATTTAAATACAAACATACATGCAGGCATACATTTGACGCTTAATTCCGATCTATGTATCTTTAATTGCGCATTATAAGCGAAGTGTATGAAAATAATAGTTAAAGTCAACTACGAAAAATAGGAAATTGTTGTAAAAGTTGCACATTGATCCCAGTTTGAGTAAGAGGAACACGCAGAATGAGCATGTATGATATGGTTTGAGGGGATCAATGGCTGGATCAGACCACACGGTGCTGGAGGCGGACCCTGTGGGCGCCTCGGTCCCTTGCGAAGCTTTGATTGACGCTCAGAGAGGAGTAGCGGCCTGTGAAATTTGGCATTCCTGGCCAGAGGAGCTGAAATAATGGCATTATCCAGTGGGAAAGGGCCCACTTTTTACTCCCCTCACACCCACCCGACTCCAGCCCACTCAGAAGGGATCTGATTGTGCAGCCAGTTGGCAAA
This sequence comes from Etheostoma perlongum, assembly GCA_026937815.1. Taxonomy (NCBI): domain Eukaryota; kingdom Metazoa; phylum Chordata; class Actinopteri; order Perciformes; family Percidae; genus Etheostoma; species Etheostoma perlongum. The sequence continues at coordinate 13,967,610 of CM049386.1, forward strand.
AAAATGTTTGATGTAAGGCGGGGCATGATGGATCCGGTGAAGCTTTGGAACAGTGATGCCCCCTCTGCCTCAGAGAGACTCTCCTCAAACTGGACTCAAAGTGTTTGACACTGAAGTGGAGTTTACCTTTATGACAAAATACATTTTGTTTTGGGTCTAATTATATTTTCTGTTTTTCCAAACTTCTTCTGAAACTGTATTTCTACATATTCCCTTTGCTAAGTCATTTACTAATGAAAGCAGAGAGACAGAAAGGAAATTCCTGCTTACTTGCATGAATAATAAGGTTATTTAATGAATCTGAAATACACACCATAATTACTTAAAGACACTGATTATCATTATTAATCCTTACAGAGGAGAAAATGGCAGTTTACACTGTTGGAACGACTGAATCCATATGATGTGAAAATAAAAAGCTGTAGCTGTTTTGCACATTAAATGAGATTAATTTCTGACATAAAACAAAAAAAAGTATTTAAGTATTTAAATAAATGAAATGATTTAGTATTGTTTTAAAGATTAGAAATCTGCTTCTGCAGAGAATAATGAATCATTATGTACTAGAAAATGATTTACAATTTCCTCATGAACTTTCAACATGTTAAAGAAGTCATTCCAAAGTATTTAAAAGGCAAAAAGAGAAGTTGAATTACTTTAGTTGTTTTTCCTTTCACTGACACTTGTAAGCTAATATCATTCTACATTAGATAATGAATGACTAATGTGTAATATGAAAGATTTGAAATGACTGGTTGTTAATACATTTTTGTTGCTTTAGAACAGAATAAACTCAATCAAATAAAAGCTCCTCGAACATATCGGTTTATCCACTCTGGTAAAGTAAAACGAAGATCCTGGTGGATATTTTGAGATTTTACATCAGATTTGTGTTATTCAGATTTCAAATCCATTATATATTTACACTTTTAAATTAAAATGATGATGAAAAGAGATGAAAAGGCACAAAAGGCTATTTCCTTGGTCTGATTCACAAATAGCTTTAAATCGTTTTTCATTGCTGTTGTTATCCAAAGGTTTATATGTATTTAAAGGTATGTAAAACCTTAACATTCAGTTGTATTTCATTTACGTCCCATTCTTTGAATCACAGTTCCACTAAATAACTAGCAATTCATGGATGGAAAAACATTAAACATGACTAAGAATTCATTCTAAAATGTGCCTGCACTCACAGAAAGCCACTAAAACAATTATTTATCATTATTAACACGTGTTTCCTGATTTAATATTTGGCTCATTTTAATGACATTTCCCAACTGTAACATTTTACAATCAAACAATTAATGAATACAGTAATTTCAAAGTAATGGACGTACATGTATTTTACTGTTGTTGAAAATGCAACTTCTGGTGAAAACAGGCCCAATCTGAATAAAAGTAGCAGGGAAATAACTTTATTAGCATGCCTTGTATGTAACCCTGTAACATAAGGAACTCATGTTAGCCCACTAAATTAGCTCATTTCATTAAATGTATTTTTAAGAATTGTAATCATGTGTGAAGAAATCAAACAATTATGTTTTATAAGATTTTTTTTTGCAAATTTTCCTCTTTTTTTTTTTTAAAAATTGTATTTACAGAACAAAGACCATCAGCTCAGATGTGTTTAAAAGGTTTAATCAAGGAAAAAAAAAACATGGAGTATTTTGAAATGTACCTTGTTGAGAGCAAATGAGACAAACAGAAAAAGGACACAAACAACTGTCATGTTTTGGAGAATGTTTCTTATGAAAATGAGCCGGAGGAGAACGAGCCCCAAAGCTCGGCCTGACTTTAAACTGCTGCCCGAGGTGTCATGGGGGTTGAGAAAAGCCTTTTAAACATGGGAGTTATTGTTCTCTCTGTTTCTTTCCAACCTCCCATCCTCTGAAAATGTACCTCCTTTCTTCCTCTGCCCTTTAACCTCTCCCAACCCCCATCCCTCCATCTCACGTCTCTCTGCACATTTCCCCTCCTTCCTCTCATCGGCCCAAGACCAAACAACTGTGATGGATCGTCATTGATAATTTCCCACCACAAAAAAAGGTTAATGGAGAAGTTTTTAGGGGGGTGGGAAGTGAGTTTTCTGCTTCATCTTTTTCATGAAGTAGTAGTAGACCCCACCTCGAGTACGGAGCCCCCGTGCACCCATGCCTCTCCAAGGAGGGCTCCCCTCCACTCCTCCTCCCCCCTCTGCCTCCCTCTTGAAACAGACTCTATAGACTGCATGCATGACATTCCAGCTGTGTGGGTGGCACAGCCTTTTACAGCTTCTCCAACAGTACACAGGGCTCCTTAACCACAACAGCAGAAGAACCTCCACCCATGATCCATCTCTAGATACCCTTCTTCACTCAGGAGCTCGGGTGCGTACTCCATCACCCATGATTTTAACCTGGGAAATGTTGATATTTTGTTATCTTAAGGCCCAGAAGTTCACAGAGAAGGATGTGTAAAACAATAAGTTACCTTCTGTGCCTTTAACCCTGGAGATCCCAGGTCATCTTACACAGTTCAGAAACATTTAGTAGCTCGACACTTCATGAATTTTCCAGACTATAGGCTATATAAACCTGATGTTTGAACTGATGACTGTGCCACATTACTTCTAAAGACACCAGCTGTAAAACACTGTTAAATACAAATCATATCCATAAGCTCTATGTGTTCAAAATCTGAAATAAGTTATTGGAGTTTTATAACAGTTTGTTTGTAAGAGGTCCAAGAGGGAGATTAACCTCTCATAAGTAACATCTCTATGTAGGATGACGGGTTTATTTGGAGTGGGAATTACTTGTTGGCAAAGAAAAGGCATATATGTGTTTATGTGTAGCTCAAATAACATGTAAAACATTAAATGTTTGCTTATTTGGTGTAATAGCAATAATCATTTATGGCAACGGTTACCACTTCAATACTTTCCTACATATTTGGTTTTATTGAGGTCAGAGGACGAGGGAAATAGGCTATTTTAGCAGGGGAAAGTGGAATTTACAGTATCATTTACAATAATTATTATTATGTCTTTTTTACAAAACCCAGTCATGGAAATTTGAACTCTTCTGCTTTTAATTGTTGTGTTTTGTATACTGCTAAGATACATACATTTTATTATGCTCCATCTACATATTGATTACAATATATATATTGATTACAAGGAAGCAAAATAGTAACACTTTTTTTTCCTAACAAATTTAGGAACCAGTGGTAAAAAAAATCATCATCAAAATAGAAAACCTTCTGCACATAATAACTTTTGTTATCACACTTGTTTAAGTGTCAATTTTATTTATTTAACACTTATTTAAGTTTGCCTTAAGAAGCATTACAATCTGTTGTTTATGACTCCCTCCATCCTTAGTCCCTCTATTCAGGTAATGAAAAATGCCCCAGGAAACCTTTGACTTCATATGTAACAGGGATCATTTCCTCAAGATGTCTCCACTATATTCCCCAATCAACAGAGTTGTAGGCTCAGCAAGCAAACAAACTCCACTTCCTCAAAGTTACACACACTTCCACTCTACAATAACCTCCATTTAATCAATTAGTCATGATCCCAGAGGATTATCATGCAAGTTTTATGGAAGCTCCAAATCTGCTGGTGGGAGACATCAGTTCTTAACCGCCGCCAATAAACAACAAACCTCAACCGTAACTCACAGCTGCCCGGCAAGTGTACATTGAGCTTGTTTTCCCCCCTTTCCACTGGGTGAGTGCATGAGCAGAGTCCAAAAGATGAAAAAAAAAAAACTCAACCCCATTAACTGAACTTCAGAGGAATTCCTCACTTTACATATGGAATGCACTTTAGGTCAAAGGGCGAAGGGCCAGAGGGGAATCCACCCGCGCCCAGGCAGGCAAGCCTTATTTAAACAAGCCAGGAATGCCTGGTTGGAAGAGAGGAGAAGAGGAAGAAGGGGAAGGAACCTCTCTGCCATTAACATGAGCAGGGGCCACCGCCAATAAATACCAGCACTCTTTAAATTACCTGCACTGGCTGACTTCATGTGCTACTGACTCTGAAATTTATTATGAGCTTCTCCTGGTTATATATTCACCAGTTAGACTGGGGATGGATGTCTGCCGCTGTGATAGGAGGTAAAAATCACTGTATGTGTTGAAAGTGTTGTGCAGGTACAGGATCCTTGAAGTGCAGTCCAACCGACTACATTCACTTTTCCTATTTATCTTTCACGTAGCTTTAAATTTGGAAAGATCCTTTTATTCCACTCTGTCTGACAGATTCATACATATCATGTCTTGGCTTGTTCCTGCTCTGTTTTCTATGGCTTCACCAATACATCAAATAGAAATATTTGCAGCATTTTATACATATTTTCCCAAAGACATTCCAACCATATTTCTGCCATCAAACAGAAATGTTTGGTACATTTAACGACTTTTGCCTCTCCTCTAGAATGAACTTTTCTTTTCTTTCTTTTTTTAAAATTTGGTTTGAACAATGTTTGCCTGCACAGATTGAGGTTTAAATGGCCGACCCACCAGTAAGGTTTAAAGGGTTAAAGGAAAAACAATAATGGGATTACTGCTTCTATTGTTTATTTCACTTTCAATGACTTAATATTACAAAACGATTCTTTGAATTCATGCCTTTAATTTGAAACGCAAAAGCAAATGAATCCCTCTACATTAAAACCTGCAGTACTTGGCTAATTGAGGCGGCCCTATCACCTGCTCGTTTGTAGTTTCAGGATCAATGGGAGAGGACCCTATGAGCGCCTCTGAATACAAAACCCTGCATTCCAAGCGTGGGCCAACCTCTTCGTTTTTAGGATCATCTCGCCAAAAGTTTCTACAAATGACATGCTACAATCCCCATGGCCGTGGTAGAATTCTGTCCACTTCAGGGCTTCAAAGCTGCACAGGACTCGTTGGCCGGTCTGGCCAATAGGTGAAGAGGGGTGGACACTGCCTGCCTTGACCTCACCGACCTTCCCCAACCCCCCACCAACCACCCACCCAGTGTCCTGCTCTTCATCCCCCCCACCGTCCATTCCATCCATCCATCCATCCCGTGAAGCACCCAGTGAGTCAGTAGGTCAGGCTGTCCGTCTGTCTTTCATATTATATATGAATATAATATATGAATATATATTCATATATTGAAATTCACAAGGGAAAACAAACATCTGAAATAAGATCAGCACTCATTAAACTGACTGTTCATGGGAGTAAATGGATTTGCTCAATGAGTGTAATCACATTTTCCAGAAAAGTGCCATTCTCTATGCTGTTCTTATGTCCTGTTATTTGTCCACAGACCTGTTATCACTGAGCAGCTAAAGGGAATCAAAAAAGACAAAAGGATTCACATCCGCTACAAACTCAGAGACAAGAACTCTGTATTTCTGGATGTTATTCCCATTCTGCAGCAGGATTTCTACAAACTCTTGAGTCAGCGTCTTTGGTCTGTCATTGAGGCAGCCATTTTCCCATGAAGGCTCACCCGGTGCCCTGCAGGAACCAATTACCTTTCTTTGATGCATTTCATTTCAGTTAACTGCCTGATCTAGGAATGATTTCTTTTTTTTATTGTTCTGATTCTCCAACTTCTCATGTCTCAGGCTCACTGTAGAAACATGAACTTTACACTGCTGTGGTTTGTCTGCATGTGGTTATATTTAGCTGTAAAGACACCGCTGTTTAAACATGGCTAGTCTGGAAAATGAACTTATATTATTGGTTGAGATCTCCATACAAACGTATTGAGCATGGTGAATTTGAGTACAGAAACTACACCAGGCCTTTCATAATTCTGACTTCTCTGGCAGTATTTTGAGATATTTGTACTGTGTCGCCATCTGCTGGACAAAGTTGAATCAGCACAGGGTTGTGCACTCTGCCAGTTAGTAGAGTTAACTTAAACTAAAGCAGGAAGGAACATTGATTCAAAACTCTATACCTTTTTAATGAATGCTAGATTCTTTTCATTTCAGTAGAAATGCTAAATGACAAATGCAAACAAGGCTAACCAGACTTGACCCAGAAATTACATTTTGTACATAATGTGCAGTTTAGACATCATTTTCTTTGGCACAATCAATAATAAGATGTTACAGTGACAAGTTACTCGAGAGTCTATAAAAGCTTCTTGGAGCCACCAAAGATACTGATGAATTCTCAGGTTAGAGTCTCAGATGGAATTGATAATATTAACATCTTCGGTCCCGTGGATATTATAAGTCATTGTTAAACTGTGTGTTTGACATAACTTTGGTCGTTGCTGATAGTACACACAGTAGTTGTACTCTTAATGCTTTTATAAGTCATCGCTTGTCTTTACATAATTGATATCTCAAAACACACACTTTTCATGTGATGAGAATTATTTGAATCCAGAATGCTGGTTTTTGTTATGCCCGGTAAACTGTATCTCCTTTTCCAAGGCTGAGTTGATTATGATAACCAAACCTGTGTGTATCATGTTTTGTAGACATCAATTCACTGGCCAAGGTGGAGCTATACTGTACCTTTAACTACTTTAGAGAGTTCAGTGGTTCCCAACCTAGGGTCGGGGTCCCCACAAGATCAATGTCTAAGCTGATTAATGGGAGAGTAAAGAAGAAAAAAACAATTACTTGGGCTTTCCTGCTATTTTTGGAGCTGAAATATTCAATTTGTTTTTTGGCCCTCAGACAGAAATTTAAAGAAAACTATCTGAGAAGTTTATTGGGGAATTGCTAACAAATCATAGATATCTGAAACCTGACATTATTGTGAATGTTGGTTAAATATTAAACAATTAATTATAATTTGTATAGATAGATTTACTACACATTTGCGTAGAATTTGAATCTAAAAAAGTAACCAGTAAAGTAGAGGCAATGCAAATTTGAATAAACAGGTGACCAAAAGAAGTAGAGACACTAGCGTTACAGTTAGAGTCATGTTTATTTACAGCAGAATCCTGAACAAGGAGGGAAAGAGGGGGGGGGGGCAAATACACCTGCCATGACATAGTTGGGGGGGGGGTTAAAGGAGACAAAGTGTTTTAGATCAAGCACTTCAGGATTCATATTTCACTACACAGTTCTTAATTTATTTATTCACCATTTTTCTATACAGAATCCATTCAGCCATAATATCAACGCACCAACAGAGCAGGATGCCTCTGCTGGAGGGGAGAAGAGGTGGAAATAAAAATGGAATAAAAACTAAAGCACTAAAGAAAATGGGGGGAAAAGAAATCAGTTTTTTTATATAAAAACAAAAACATTTTTTGTTGTTATCACCATGATCGTCATCATTATGTATTTAATGTATGTACATATACACACATATGTATATATATGTATACAAATCTATATATTTTCTTGCCATGTCCACGTAGAGGTGAAGGGGGCTTGTGGTTCCATGATGTCCGAGTTTAGACAACCGAGCGGATGTCGGACGTCCGAACTCGACAGCATTCAGCTCGGAATATTCTGCTTTAATCAATCAGTCAGAGCTGATCAATCGCAGTCTTTCTGACCTGCAGTTTGTGTCCCACCCACTGACACTGCTCTTTGTAGGTGAGCTCATAGGTCCAGTGCCTCGGTGTCAGCCAGCAGAGACTAAGAACTGCAGTAGCCCTGTCGATGCAGTCTGAGAAATGATACACTGTACATTTAACATGCACGGCCAGATAGCATAAAAAAGTTAAAAAAAAATAAAATAAAAAAAAGCCTGCTAACTGTCGTCTGTACGTCTCTTTACGGTATCCTGTATACATTAGACATTAATTGACAAGCACCACAGAAAGGTGGAAGGACAATAAAAAAAACTGTAAGACTGTCAGAGACCAAACGGTGACAGTAAAAACATCCTATGGGTTAGCTTTAATTTCTAAAATGTCCATTTCTGAAGGGCATAACTGATTTCCTCCCCTCTCTAGGTCCAAACAGAGTTTAAGTGATGACACACCACACCCCACACACACTTCTAGTGTCCACCCAGAGGACCCTCCATCAGTAATCTAACCACAGTACGTCTTCCATCATCTCCGGGCTTTCAGTCCAAACTTTCACAATAGTCAGGTCTTCACCAACTGAGGTGAAGTTGAGATGAGCCGTTGTGCTGTTCCACTGACTTATCTTTAGTCAAAATGTATAACAATTGATTTGATATCATCATGCTTAGACATTTAAACATATGAAAGCTGAAATAAAAATGCTTTTAGTGTTTCCATGGCCATAAATACGTGTAAATTTAGGATGTGCACAAGAGAAATTCAGTACAAAACCCAGCATGATGTATGATGTGGCTTCATAATGGAAAGTAACATACCCTAAAATTAATTCAACATTCATTTATTTGAAAAAAAAAATAAAACAAAAGAAAAAAACACTGTTTACATTTCAATCTGTCCGCAGAAAGACTGATAAAAAGAAAATTGACCCCTGTTGTGTTTCCTGTCAATTTCTTACAAGTTAGACAAACTGTTTCCGTTAGACATGTCTTTATGACAGCTTGAGCTAACACGCCCAACTCAATGGAAACCTGACCATTGTCATCGTATTCATGATCAAATTAAAACCAAGTAAAACAATCGTTTTACACACACACACACACACACACACACACACACACACACACACACACACACACACACACACACACACACACACACACACACACACACACACACACACACACACACACACACACACACACACACACACACACACACACACACACACACACACACACACACACACACACACACACACACACACACACACACACACACACACACACACACACACACACACACACACACACACACACACACGAAAACAACTTCTAAATGATGAAGGCTCATCAGTGGGCTCAGCACAACTTGCTGCCAAACTTCACCATTAGACTGTTGGCTGGTGTCAGTTTCCTACCCTATTCAACATGCTCTCAAACACAAATACAAACTCAGGATACCGCAAATACACATATATACAAATAGAAGCGGCCCCTCAAACGCTGGGGACAGCTTAACAATTTATAATGCATCATTTCTGTATATGCCAAGAATAAAACTTTTCTAAATAAAATACATAGTTATCTGTGAGGGTGGGGAATGGGGACAGCAGATGAACAGAGAGGAGGAGGGTGGGGCTCGCAGGGAGTGTCAGAGGAGGGCAGGAGCGCTGGGATGAAGCCATTGTGGTGGGATAATGGGACAGATGAAAAAGCAGGGGGGGGGAGGGGGTGGGAAGGAGACGGATGGAGGGGAAAGACTCTTCTGCTTTACTGTGCCGCTGCTCCAGAGCACTGTCCTGTGCCACTGCAACACTCCGCCTCTTCTTTATTTGTTTAAATCGTTCCATAATAATATTAATAATAATGACCACGACAATGCTAAAAAAATATATATAAACCCCAGCCGTGTCTCACAACCCTAAGTCCACAAAAAGGGGGGAGGCTTGGCCCTCAAGTTCATCCGAGTCAGTGACAAACAGAGATGCAGAGAAAATTAAAGACGAAGAGAAAGAAAGAGAAATGAGGCTTACTACAGAGGAGACGAAAAGAGAGAGGAAGGGGGCAGAACAAAAACAGCATAGGCAGGATGTGCTATAATGAAGAGGAAACAAACAGCTAAGAGGAAGCGGAGATGAAACTGCGAGGGTGTAGGGACCAAAGATGAGTTGTGTTGGGGCGTTGTGATCCACACACTGGTGTCCTTCTGAGGGTTTTCACAGAAGATTGGCGGAAAGCATGAACAAGTGATGACAACATGGCCTCACTCGGAGTGTGCCCTCTCTCCTTCCCTCTTATAAGGTAAAGGATCCATAGTCCTCCCCACACTGGTTGTTTATCCCAGGGTGCATCATACCTCCAGGAAGCGGGAGCTGCTGGTCTTGGTGTGGAAGGGCTCGGACCACATGCGCCGCAAATCCCCCTGTGGACCCCAGACAACAGTAGATACACAAGTCATGAGTCTTGATTAAATATTTTCTGCTACATCTTCACTGGGCAGGTCAGCCAAGAAAACTAAAAATGGTAAAAAGTCAAAATATCAATCATTCATTTGCACTATTGACTTATTCTTCAATTGTATGTGCCCCATACTTAGTTTTTAGCTTCCTAAAAGTCTCTGAACTAGTTCAGTGCCCGTTCAAATCAAGCAGCATCTTCTTCCAGCTCCACCCTTTTGTCCATATATGGTCACTTCTGGCTCCAAAATACAAAAGAGTGCAACAAACAAAATGCTAACTCCTGGCTTCAAAATGGCAGTCCACAAACCAATGGGTGTCATCACCGATGCTACGTCCATTATTTTTACAGTCTATGGTACGGAACGGGCCAATTGCTTGACCTCTGGTATTGCTGCTTTGACAAGAACTGCTCCTCCAAACAACTTCACACTGCGTTTCTATTGGGTACTGAGCAATACACCTGCCATGACATAGTTGTATCCCCAAGAAATGCTAAAGTACACACATCATGTGCTAACATCTAGCCATTTGGGACCAGGCTATTTCCAGAACAAAAGCGTTCATTCCGAAAGTCACACCGCTGATGAATGTTTGAGATTGCTACATTGTAACATCTCCGGTCTCTCTTCCTTCATCTCTTTGCTTTCCAAAGTAATTTGGCAAGCAACGGAGAGCGAGCTGTACCCAGCTTGGCGTTCAGTGGTGTAACAGTTAATAGAGGAGCCCTCTCAATGAACTACACGGTGGGTATATAACGCACAACTAATAAATATGTTATGTAGATCTCAAGAACTAACAGTCAACACTGCATTCCTTGGGTCCTCAGTAATACACCACCAAGTGTGAAGTCTATCGCATGAGCAAATCAAAAGGACAGAGACAGACAGACAGGACTCCATTTTAGTTAGTTACTCCGCAAACAATAGGTAATTGAGTATGTTTACATGCACACCAATATTCCACTATTTTTCAGAATATGACAATATTCCTAATTTGATACAGGTCAAGCATATTCCGGTTGGATATTCCAAATAAGACCCTTTTCTGAATATAGCATTTTCCGATTAAGATGTGAGATATTCCAGTATTATTCAGGTTTCAGAGGCATTCTTTGGACATGTATACAGCGCACTTGGAAAATGCGTCTCTAACAGGGTTTTTACTGCAGTTAACACCCAGTTTACAGCCTTGTGCCTGTTTGCGGCAAATAGTCAGCTCTGTGTATTGCTATGGTTGCTGTACGCAAACCAACCAACCGTTTGCAAGGCTGCAGATCCAACAAGAAGAAGACACACAGCTGCTTTTAAACATTTAAAAAAAACTTGGATATCAATAGTTTTTTGTGATATGCGCACACATCGCTATGCCGTCCTTTTCAAAAAGTAGTATCAAAACTGCAGAATTTGGCAAAAAGTGCCACAGCTAAACTTAAATCTCTTGTAAATAAGTGACGGCTGCTGTCCCATCCCATCACGTACCTTCAGGTAGGCCATTGTGAGCAGAGGCAGCAGGGTGAAGGGCACCAGGTAGAGCAGAGCGGGCTGAGCAGCACGATGGATCCTGGAGGCCACAGTGGCAGTCAGCAGACCTGAGGACAGAATCACATCATTAGCAATCACATCCTTCTTTTTTTTAATTATTATTTTAGGATTATTATTTAAACCCTGAAAGAGAACGGATTTGAACCCTTTTGGAAAATATCAAAAAGAATGACTAGCATTAAAACTATCACCAACAAACAATAAAACCCCCGACCTTTCAGATCCATCTGTCCATCGATTGCTTGCTTACCCACAAAGTATCCGATGAGAGTGCAGTGGAAATAGGAGACGCGCTGCATGCGTCCGGCCAATGGGACTTCACCATTTGCTTGCTTCTTGTAGTTGTCATAGCGCAGGACGAAGCATAACAGCAGGCCCGGCATCACGATGTCTCCTATTCCCAGCATTGAGAAGTGACTTCCTGTGGAGCTGCACAAATGGGGAAAAAGTACAAATATGTTTGGGATGGCAAAATACAGAAACACTAGGAACATGGTCCAAAGCAAGCACACCACCAAGTTGAGAGCAAAGATTTACCAATTGTATTTCATTACTTGTTCCTGTACGCAAATGTAGTTCCTTACCAGATGTCAAATCTGAACAAAAAGGTTTACAGTTATGCTACCAGTCCCACACAATCCCCACAGTTCCCGTCTTACCTGGGAAAGACCAGTTTGCCAGGTAGGGAGAGACGGGGGACGTCGCGGCCCATCCCTGGCCCCAAGTGGAGCTTCCTGGACAGAACATCTATGGGATTTTCAGCAGGTTGGGTAGCAACTTTGACCATCACATTACTATTAAAGATGTAGGCTGAAAAGAACACCTGGAAGGGGAAAAGGAGGAATTTATAATGTCTTGCCAATGATGTTTATTATTACTTATTTTGTCCAAAAATCTTTCAAAGTATTTCATTTATAATCGTATGAAGACGAGCAAGTAAGCCCCCATTTTTTATGAAGCTGTAGCCAGTTGGATATTTGAATAAATCAATCAAATGCTCTGCTGCATCACCTGTATATCCGATTTATATCCAAACAGACTCAATCCCAGATTCAAACATCTCAAAGCAGGTACATGGTAAAAATGAGAGCAATTCCTGTAAATGCGTGCAGTGTCAGTTATGATTTTAGTATGTACATTTGAATTCAGACCCCTTTAAACACTCTTTGTTTTTGGTCTTTTCAAAAATCAAAAAAGTTCATTTTATTTCTCAGTAAACACTCAGCAACCCATCTTGAAGAAAAAAACAGAAATTTAGAAATTTTTGCATATTTTTAAAAGGACAAAAATGTATCACATGGTCATCTTTAGACCCTTTTTCAGTATTTAGTAGAAGCACCCTTTTGATTAAACAAGCCATTTTTGGGAAAAGATGCAACAAGTTTCTCACATCTGGATTTGGGTATCCTCTGCCATTCCTCCTTGCAGATCCTCTCCAGTTCTGTCAGGTTGGATGGTAAACGTTGGTGGACAGTCATTTTCAGGTCTCTCCAGAGATGCTCAATTGGGTTTAAGTCAGGGCTCTGGCTGGGCCATTCAAGAACAGCCACAGAGTTGTTGTGAAGCCACTCCTTCGTTATTTTATTGTGTTTAGGGTCATTGTCTTGTTGGAAAGTAAATCGGCCCAGTCTGAGGTCCAGAGCACTCTAAGGAAAAGGTTTCACAGGATATCCCTGCACTTGGCCGCATTCATTAAACCAGTCGTCCTGTCCCTGCAGCTGAAAAACATGACTTTCCAGCATGATGCTGCCACCACCAACTTCACTGTTGAGAATTGGACAGGTTCAGTGCCAGGTTTTCATATTAAATTGAAAGTTCTATCTTGGTCTCATCAGACCAGAGGGTTTTATTTATCACCATCTTGGAGTCCTTCAGGTGCTTTTTAAAATCCATGCGGGCTTTCATGTGTCTTGCACTGAGGAAGGCTTTCCACGGCCACTGCCATAAAGCCCCGACTGGTGGATTGCTGCAGTGATGGTTGACTTACTAAACTTTCTCCCATCTCCCGACTGCATCTCTGGAGCTTAGCCAAGTGACCACCTCTCACCAAGGCTCTTTCCCCGATAAGTTTGGCCGGACGGCCAGCTCTAGGAAGGGTTCTGGTCGTTGAAAAACGTCTTCCATTTGAGGATTATGGAGGCCACTGTGCTCTTAGGAACCTTAAGGGCAGCAGAAATTTTTTGTAACCTTGACCAGATCTGTGCCTTGCCACAATTCTTTCTGAGCTCTTCAGGCAGTTCCTTTGACCTCATGATTGTCATTTGCTCTGACATGCACTGTGAGCTGTAAGGTCTTATATAGACAGGTGTGTGGCTTTCCTAATCAAGTCCAATCAGTATAATCAAACACAGCTGGACTCCAATGAAGGTGTAGAACCATCTCAAGGATGATCAGAAGAAATAGACAGCACCTGAGTTACATATGAGGGTCACGGCAAAGGGTCTGAATACATATGACCATGTGATATTTCAGTTTTTGTTTTTTTTAATAAATATGCAAAAATTTCTAAATTTCTGTTTTTTCTGTCAAGATGGGTTGCTGAGTGTACATTACTGAGAAATAAAATGAACATTTTTGATTTTTGGAAAAAGGCTGCAATGAAACAAAGAGTGAAAAATTTAAAGGGGTCTGAATACTTTCCGTACCCACTGTATTTGAATGCAGAACATTGTTTTTGGTCTGTTCAAATGTTATGTCACAAAAAACTGAGAAGTCAAACATTTCTTGTAGGTATTATTTTTTTAACAAGGACAATGTTACTCATCTTTAATCTTTTTTAAGAAGTACTGGCAGCAATTATTTAAACAAACATTATCTGAATGAATAAGACAGCACATTTAAAGCAGCCAGGTGCTCATAGATCCCCCTGAGCTCTACTACCTGCAGATTGAGATCTTAACTGATTTAATTTGTTCAGGGGTTTAATTAGAATTAAGGAAAATTCACACTGCAGTTCATTAAATCTCAAATAAAACTATGACTTTCCATCTCTGTCACGCACTAACCCATTGATAAACATTCTCATATTAAAATGATCATTCACAATACTGCTTCCCCTCGACTTTGGTGACACTATAGCTGCTGAGTGGCCATTGCTTTTAAGTTTTTCTGCTCAGTGCTGGCGCTGATTAACCAGTGTCAGAAAAAGACAGATTTCTTTTCTCAGGAGGAAAATTGTGATGCTCACTCATTCCCATTTTGTATGATGACAGGGAGGGATAATATTTGTAGATTTTATTTTGAATGTGTCCTTGTATATACAGTCTGTCTGCTGTATCTCATGGCAGTGGCTTGTACGCCAGCTGTGATGGGGGGTGAAAGTTTAAATGGGAGCATGTCTTACCCAGAACACGTCATAAATGAGCAGTCCTGACAGCAGCAGGCAAGACACCTTCAGGCTGGGAAGTCGCACGAAGGCTATCATGGCGACACACAAGCCCATTGCTAAAGCTGCAGGGAGGAAAAAACAAGACATTTAAAACACAATTACACGTTTCAGCTGAGAGGTGAAATCGCAACATGGGAACTGATTTTAGCAAGTTTATTTAAGAAACATTAATTACTGTGCACACAGGCCTCATTAATTAGTCAGCTTATTCTGAGGAAATGTCTGTCCTGATTCTCTTTCGGGTGCCTGAGGATTGACCCGATAAACACAAGATGGTCATGTCTGAGTTTTCATGCATAGAAGAGTCAATAAAAGTATGATAATTATGTGTATTTGCACGTGTATAGCATTGCATTTATTCTAACCAGGTTTAATGGCGATAAAAACCCAGAGGGGCAATGTAACAGTATTTTTATATACATAGTATGTCAAGCTTGTGTCAAAATCAATCAATTTTGTCAATTTTATAAGTCAGACTTTGATTTATGAGATTGTTTTCCAACAATTTCATCTGTGCACGTGTTGTTTTAATTTTTTATTACATAGTGTTACAATGTGTGGCTGCGTTGTCCACATCACTGAATATGTTTCAAATTACTGGTTAAAAAGTCAACGGGTTAAAAAAAAAAGTCCATACACCCACACCTTTCTCTGCATTGTCAGTGCCAGTGTCAGTTCCTGCAGATCTACACTTTGTTTGAGACCAGTTAGCTTAAATGCCAGTTAGGTTTTATATAGCAGCTGACTAACATAAGTGTATTCTTCCTGTGTTAGCATGCATCCCACTTCAGAAAGAGACTGAAAATAGTGCTGCTAAAAACTTCCTATTGTATGAGTCATGATGTCAAGTGTCTTCTTTCCCAGGAGTTGATAAAAACTGAATTTTGTCCAGACTCTCACCTTTGTTAAAGATTGAGATGGCTGAATTTAACCTTACTACTCAGCAGCATCAAAGTTAGCAGCTATGCTAACAGATCTTCTCCTTACGCACACTTCAATTCCTTGTTTAATAACTGAAAATATAATTATTATGAATCAAAAACTGCCCTGCAGTTTAGAGAAATGTTACTAATCTTTCGATCATAGTACAAAACCTGCTGCAGAACTACTTTCTGGGAACCTTGAAAAAAAAAAAATTCCTCTGGTGATTGGAAACATTAGAACAAGAGTTATTACAGAAAGATACACACCATCCATGAGAAGCCAGTGTCCAGTCAGTACCCAGATGAGCACCAACATAACAGAGAGGAAGAAGGACAGGAGCTCAGCCAGAGTGAAACGCCCACAACAGCCAAAGGAAATTCTGCAATGAGACAAATAAGACACACAATGTCTACATCACACAGATCTAAGATGAGAAAACATAAGACCCCGTCCTTGGCTTCAAGTGGAGCTTCCTGGACAGAACATCTATGGGATTTTCCGCATATGAAAATGTCACACATGAGGGTAAACATTTACAGGCTGATATATTTTAACACTGAGTAGTATTTGCACACTTAACGATGAGGAAAGAACAACTAGAGTGAGCATTGATTTGTATGGGTGAAGGAGTGGAGCGAGTGAAGAGGATAAAACGTTTGGCACTTAATTCATAAAAACAATTGATCCAGTAGGTAAGAGATATAAGTCAGCTAGCTAATGCGGTCTAAATTGTTATTACTACAAAGTGCAGATAAAGTGCATAAGTTGTTCTTCTTGTAGAGTTGTTTTTGGTTACCAAGCTTCAGGTGCATTACCACCTCCTTTCAGACTGGAGTGGCTCTGATCTGAATTTGCATGTAGCCTGAGAAAACAGGCCAAGTGTAATCAAAAGTGCCTTAAATTTCATCTGGATTGGAGAAGAGATTGTGCACATGAAAAACATACAAAGCAGTTTCAAGCAGATTCACCCAGTGAATCGGGAACATTTTCATAGGGGACGGTAATTTAATTACATATTTTTTCTACAGTAACTACCGGATTACAGTTACCTTTACTTTGTAATTAAATTACATAACGCCGTTACATGTTACTCCCCAACACTGCTAAGCATTGAGAAGAAAGGGGTTTGGGGTTGGAGGTTGGATTGTAGTGAAACCAGATAGGAGCTTCTGAATCTGTATGTAACTAGAGAGGAGGCGTTGATATTGCTAATTGTGTAGGTGGGTTGTGTTGTTGGTCTGTCAAGACACCTGAGCCCAGAAGCTATTTAAAATAATTTGTATGCAGTAAGTGAAAAAATAAATGTTAAAAGGGCTAATTTTCCACCGAATAAAATATTTTCTCAGTAGATTTAAGCCCCTAAAACAGTTTCAGAAGCTGATTTAATGAATATGCTGAAGCTCAATGCTTTACAAATATTTGTAAAAGACATACAAACTGATTGTTGACTTAAAGACACAGTTTCCACATGATATACTTACTTGTTCTGTGGAGAGCAGGGTCTAGTCAGATACTGGCACATTGGCAGCAGGAGGAATGCAAAAGCAATTGTTGCAAGAACTGAGGAGAAGAACAAAGCACAGCAGTGAATCCAAAAGCCTTACACACTTAGACTGCTCGTTCAGGTTGTTTTCTGTCAGCTTAATTGGACAGCTAATGTCATTCCAGTTTCAATAATCAATGTAGATAGGAGGCCTTCCCCACTGTGTAACTACTGAACAGAAACAGGAAAGCCTCATTATTGTAATTCTACTGCTGTGGAGTTTTTGTGTTAAGTTCAAGAGTGGCACTCACCTGCAGTGCAGATAGTGAAGACCACCTGTACCGAGTCAAAGAAGAAGAACATTACTAGCAGAGACACTGAGGCTCCTATGGGCAGGAAGAGGGCCTGTGTGGAGTCTATAGTTTGAATACCTGCAAAACAAAACAAACACCAAAGTGAGGATTAAAAAACAACAACACAAAAACGATAGCTTATTACTTATACATCAAAGAAAACATTTTGCCTGTATATTTCAAGCCCTGCCATGTATGTAACACTCACTGCTGTTTGTGTTGCTGTTATTGAAAGCCCCTGTTGTCGTGGGGTTACCATCTTTATCCTTCTCCTGGTTCTCACAATCCATGTTTAATGACCTGCAGAAGGGGGGAGGCATTAGTTTTCAGAATCTAAAAAGCATGTAAACTGTTGACATTAGCTGTGTATGAGACTTAAAAAGACTTATTCTACGGTAAATAAATTACTGATGACAAGTACTACGACTCCTGAAAAGCGATAGTTCTTTTGCATATAAATCTCTCTGTCAATGAAAGATGACTCAATCCTTCTTTGTAGAAGTTTGGGGAAAAAGGGAAGGAAGTTTGGGTGAAATGTTGAATTGATGACTAGATTTTGCTGAGAGTGTGAGGTCCATAAACTTAAGCTGAACTGTGGCTCAACACCAAAACCTGAAGAAGAGTCTCACGTCAACCCACAAAAAGTTTTCATTTCCTTGTTGTTTTTCTTTCCTGTACATGCCTGACATCAACAGCCCTGAACACAGCCATACAAATAGTATAAAAATATGTTGCTTATAAAAATATGATTTCCCCTGCACATTCCCATCTTACATTACAAAAAATAATTTTTAAACATAGCTAATAGCTATTGTTAGATTTCCATCCAAATGTAGTGCACATTTAAAAAAGAACTGGCAAAAGAACCAAGAACCTCTACATCTCAGCTAAGTGTAAAACCTGTTTTTGCTATATCTCAAAGTATTTTTTTACCGAATTTGTGGACAAAAAAAACTGCTTTCAAACAGACAGTAAACACACAGTAAATCTGTGTGTGTGTGTGTGTGTGTGTGTGTGTGTGTGTGTGTGTGTACACACTCGGTCCAGTTCTGGTGGTTGATTAACGCAGATATTTGCTGATTGTTCTCATCAGGAGCCGGATTGAGTGGCGCACCGCCATCAGTCCATAGGGCAATGTCTGTGATTGCTCCACATTTTAATTGTGAGATTTTGTGAGTAAATTCTGATTCTGCCACATCTGTCAGGTAAATGTGGTAGTACAATGTTTTCTCTGAAGTAGGCGTACACAGTAAGTCAGTAGTAGGCTATACATTGTGGTTGCTTAGTGCTTTGGGGTCCTTCTGTAAGTAATTTTGGGGTACAATGGTTCTGGAGAAAGCTTCACTAATGGAGAGATGTCAGAGTGGGGGGGCTCCCAATGGAAAGGCGCCCTGAGCAATTTGACTGTTATTTAAAAAATGATACTTTAAGCTATAGAACCTTGCTCATGTGGCAGAGAAAGATGTGCTCTGTAAGTCATTGTCCTCTTGACAGCTGTAGTGATTGTTTAGTGAGACTCACCTGAAGCTGCCATAGACGATGAGAAGGATGGAGATGAGGAAGGTGGACACCTGGCTGGAGTCAACTAGGGAATAAGCCCTGAAGAAGAGAGAGAGACAGGAATAAAAAACATGAGATGAGTATTAACATCTATGACGACAAAAAAATGGTTTTGCTGCTAAACTTAAAAACAGTTTCCAAAACAACTTTCTTCATACTGACATTACATCGATGAACTGTAACAACTTGTGTCGTTTACTTTTCTGCCACACACACACACACACACACACACACACACACACACACACACACACACACACACAAGTTGCCACTTCATTTAACGGCAAGAAAGTAAATCAGCCTTAAAATACATACATTGTATTGTAAAAAGACTGTATCTGTGAATCTGCTGCTTTCTCCTTTCTTTGTTCTTAACTGGAATCTTTGTCACACCATTTTAGTTAAATATTATAGAATACTGTTGTATGATTACCTGACTACACATTTATTATTTCTAACAATGCACTTAATGTCCGCCCTTTGCACACTAGCAATAAGAAAATAGAGCCCTACACAAAAGTTATTAGACACAGACCTGATTCTAGCCACGTCCACTTTAACTTGGATTATAAAAGAAAAAAAATCTGAGCTTCAAATCTGGCCGGAAAAATTCTATCATTTGAATTGTATAACTGTGCTAAATTGCACAGGTATCGCTTGTTCTTTGATTAAGGGTGGTTCTCCAACTACTTTGTAATCAATTCAGACGTATGGCATTAGTTGGAAATCATGGTTACAGTTTTCTCTATAATTCTTTTATACCACCAAGAAATAATGGTATGCCAACTGTAATTCCAGATGCTGCACTTTGACAATCTCACATCCTCTTTGAATGTCTGCAGGCACATTTCTCACTCCAAAGCCCACCGCTAAAATACTCCGACAATCAAAATTGATGCGTGTGTGTGTTACCCCCAATTTCAACCAGATGTGTAACACCTGCGGATTGGCTTCACTAAGTGATGGCTCCGTGCTCTGCCGTCCGTCAATACCCACCACGTCCAGACTTGTTACGGAACGGCTGTGGCCATGACTGACAGCTGAAGTCTCGAGGACCCACGAGATCCCGTAAATTCACGTTTAATAGAACTACTAAAACAGCACACTTTGTTTCCATCCAGAGGAGAGAGGAAACAACTCTGTGCTGTGTTTTCAAGGTGTAGTGCAGGGAAATATGATCCTCCGTGAGCATGGTCTATTTTATTTTGAAAATTAACCGGATGTTTTATTTGTTTCTGTGTTCGACCTCCTGCCCCGCATTATCTGCCTTTTGCTGAAAATTAGAAGCTCTGCAAATCTGCTCTGTTAGGCTGCGGATCGCCGGAGCTGGGACGGAGGTGGGACACAGCCATTCCGCAGTCCGTGGAAATACACACATTGACTTTAAGGGAAACCTAATGACTCTGCCGCCATTCTGGAGCGGATACGCAGTTGTTACGCATCCAGTGGAAATTGGGGGTTAGGGCCGAATCACTAGTTTTAAGTCTTCTGCAACACAGAAAAAAATATGGTCTAGTTGATTTTAAAATTGGCGATAAAGCAGGGGGTATTTTAGAGTGTTGCTATGATGTGATTGCAAGTTAAAGTGTGTAACGTAACAGAGAGTGTAAGGGCTCCTTCCTCACTCTTGTCTAAAATTGTCACATCCGCAACCAGGATGGCTGCGCCCATAACGGCAAACTCAACAACGGATAGCAGATCTCCATCAAACCAATGGGTGATGTCACACATGCTCTGTCCACTAATTTAACAGTCAATGGGTACAGTATGTACTGTATATCAGCAATTGTTAACTAACCAAGCTTTTATTCAATTTTAAACAATGGCCAACTGACCTGTGCATTGTGTATATAAGGGGAACTGTGTCGGCACAGTTTATTAAAGTTATCACTGTTGTCAAAATCATAAAATTAAAACATTTTAAAATTACTTTCAGTGTCAACAAGAACATTCTGTTTAAAAAGTATTTAAAATGTTTTTAAATCACCACACAACACACCGATGCTGCACGATACATAAAAAGGCAAATGCTTTGCACAGAGCCGAACACAAAAAAAAAATTAAAAAAACTGGGGAAAATAAGCAATTGATTATTATGGAAATCAATGGAGGAAAATGTGATCCATAAAGTTCTTGGTATACTGGGAACAGTTTACAAAAAGAAAAAGGGGATCTCTGTTCACAACAGTATGGTCTTTTAAATTTTAATTAGGCCTATTGATATAATTTGGTAGCACATGACTCACCCAAAGTTTGGAAAATAAGTAGCAAATAGCTTTTGGTATAATTTGTTCAATTCTTGTTTTTTTGTGTGAATCAAACAATATAAAAGCAGTATAAATTAGTTGTATAGTACAGCATATTGAATGCAACATATCTGATGAAAAACTAAACTAAGACATTCCTGCAAGAAGATCTGTCTTCTCTACACTATCTAGTATTGCAAACAAATAGCATTACAAAATAAATCATACCAGCCTGTAGTAATATGTAGACCTTACTTGAGTAACGCAGCAAAAAATAAAAATAAATAAAAATCTAAATACCTCTTGACCTACATTCTCCCCTGGCAACTGGTACATGTTATTGTGTTTTGTGAGACAGACTAGACAAAATAAACAGGAGGTGATGAAGGACATCATGATGCACGTCCTTGGCTATGGGTCGCTGTTAAAAATAGTATCCATATGCATCTTAGTTCTTGTTCAGGTAAATAATGAATATGTCTTAAACCCTTTGCTTATCCAGCTCATCTTTAAGCCTGCTAATCAGTCAAACAAACAGAAACGTGTGTAATCAGGCATCTAGTTTGTAGACTGAGGCTGCATCTAAGCATTAAATTGTACCCATATCAATTATCTGGGGCCTTGACTGAGTGTAGACTTAACATGCAACCTTATAATGCCTTTTCTGGGGACAAGACAAGGCTGGCATTGTGAAGTGGCTGCCTTCAGTTGAGGTACAGACTTGACCCTAATCCTGCCCTGTCTGTCTCCTGTCAAACCCTCTGGCCAAGGGTGAGGAATACAGGCCAGAGTTAAGTAAACAAAAAACAGTGACCCCATATAATGTCATGATCATAGTCTGCATTTTAGCTCCCCCAAATGTTATCAGTGCCTTAAAAGGCACCAATGCATCCAACACTGACATCTATTAGACTAGCTGTCAGCAGATCTATTGGTCTGACTTATCAGCTCTACTCAACTAAGTGAAAACACTGATGTTTTACACTGTGGTAGAGCTGGGCAATATATTGATATTATATCAATATCATGATATAAGACCAGATATCGTCTTAGATTTTGGATATTGTAATATGGCATAAGTGTTGTCTTTTCCTGATTTTAAAGGCTGCATTACAAGTGATGTAATTTTCTGTTGACTGTTGTAACTGTTCTATCATTTGCCTTTACCCACTTAGTCATTATACCCACATTTTTGATGATTTATCAAAAATCTCTGTAAATGTTTTGTGAACGCACCAATAGTTAACAGTACAATATCGTTGTGGTATCGATATCAAGGTGTTTGGTAAAAAATATCGTGATTTTTGATTTTCTTAATAGAGAATGATTTTCTTCAGAGAGAGGTGACTGTTTTGGTGGCCATAAGAGAGAAATCTCGGTGCATAATAAAGGCAACTTTTTTTTTTTTTTTTTTTTTTTTAAATACAGAAAGTTGCTGTCTTTTCTACAGAGAGTCACCAGATTTGTCGCTAGTCACTTTTGTGAAAAGAAAAAAAAAAAATAATTGTGAAGGGGGTCTGAAAAGTCGCTAAATCTAGCGACAAAGTTGCTAAGTTGGCAACACCGTGAGACAGACACTGTGTGCATAGAAAGGGGCTGTGTATGTGAGAGGGATGGAGGAGAGCAGGGAAAGGAAATGCAGATGAACGAAAGCATGTTTTAAATAGCGTCTAAAGGAAAGGGGAAAAGCCAAAAAGCATAATATGAGCACTTTAAAAGAATACTGGAAAATATTGCATTGAGTGCAAGAGCTAATGTTGATTAACATTTGTAGCTTGGACCAGCAACGTTGTGATTGCTAGTCGTGATGCAGAGAAGACTTATTGTTTAAATTTACATCAATGGCTGCAGGTTATGGTACTGAACCGTTTATTTATTAGACAGTATGCAGTACACACATTGAATATGTAGTATGCACTACGTCAGTATTTCAAAAAGACAGTGTCCAAGGAAAGTCCACTACATTTGCTAACAAACACATAATGCAATGAGTCACATTTCATTTATACAAAATACGTCCGATACGATATCATCACGATATACAATATTATTCCAATATACAATATATTTTTGTTTGACATATTGCAATGTTCTGTGATATATTGCAATTTATAACCTTTTTTCCAACTTCTAATTTTTCCCAATTTCAAAGGATGTCCGCAAAAGGAAAATATGTCAACATCTGTTTTATCTAAAATGATACATTTCTGTTTGTTCATCTTATTTCAATTTTATTGCTGCCAAATGGGATTGTCAGGCAGATGAACTGACCAAAAATATATAAAAAAAGATTGATACTTGGCGCCAGTGTATTGCCACTGAAAATATTGCGATACTATGCTGTATCCATATTTTCCCCCACCCCTAATGTGCACAGCGTAATCATATATATATTTTAACTTGCTAGACGACCAATTGCCTGCTAGTTTGTTAGGTTGATTTTGCCAGCTGGTAAGGTACCTCCAGAGTTAAATTGATTAAATAGCTACCTCTTTTGAATTGTCAACTCTCTCTCTCTATATATATATCTATCTATCTATCTATATATATATATATATATATATATATCAGAGGTCCTATATGATGCATATACACAGAGCGGAACAGGCTAAGACATTACGTTAGGTGCCCAACTGCTGGGATAGACCAGGGTCCTGCGGTGTACTGCAGGCCTCTGAAAATGAGGAGCAATCCAGGAGTCATTTAATGCTAACTATTATTGTTTCCCCTCCATACTCCTCTCTTCTTAACACTTTTACTGTACAATATTCATCACCGTTCCTTCACTTCATTCTTGTTTTTCCAGTCACACACACACACACACACACACACACACACACACACACACACACACACACACACACACACACACACATTTGTTATTCTTTAATATATTTGACACACACTATGGCTTAGTCTTAAAATGATCATGGTTGTGTGGTCAACTCATGCCTCATCAGAAGTAGTGGCATGGACTCTAACTGCTGAATGGACTGGTGCTACTTTGATAAACAATAGTTAAGCTACTTTTACTATTGTAGTGTAATAATATAAACTGGTCTATTTATTAACTGCATATAATATGTAAAGTTTGACTTAAGGTGGCAAATAAACAGCTTGTGTTTTTTATTTGATCACATTTGAAGATAAAGCCCTGCTTTGACTTTCTGTTCTAGTGTACATCTGTGTGTGTGTATCTCTCTGGAAGTATAACGTTTTTATTCTTGTTTTAAACTTGTTGGGTGATTATTGATTAAATTAATGACAGATTATGTGTTTAAGAAAACATTTTTTGTATTACAGACCAGTATTATACTAGTAGTGGGTTAATGTCTTTTATAGTGAATTTTGTAGTAAAACTCACATTTAAAAATATGCAATAATAGTGACACAAGTACTTGGGTATGTATTTTAATTTATATTGACCATTTAATATTGCACTCGCTGCGTGTCGCAACTCTCTCTCTATGGCTCTGTCAGTATCTGTTGGGCTATACCCGTAAAAGTGTAACTGTTGTATTTAGTGCTCACTATAGAGTAAATTATTATTGTTTATTATATTAGGAATAATTTTTAAGACAAAGAGAGGCCAAGCTACAGAGGGTGCAAAGTGGCAGAGGGAATGTCTTAACAGATGTGATGACAGATGCACCACACAGGAAAACCACAGCTAAAAAAGAACAATAGTCACAAAGTTGACCTCCACCAACACAATGACACAATTTGTTACACTACAAGATGCGGTTATACAAAAATAACCAACAATTTGAATCAACAACTAACAGTGTCCGCATTTTTCCCACTACTCCACTCTGGCATTTCCTAATTTTAATTAAGTTTGATTTACTGAACTCTAGGATATCTTTATGAAGGCACAACTACTACTAGAACTGGAACCAGCAACTTAATTCTTATGTGGTTATAGTGAAGCAAAACACAGTGAATATAAATTGTTTTCCTCTGCAACATACTGTATCATGCAGGCTGCATTTTAGTTGATGTTGGCAATGCCAGAAAAAGTTGAAGGAATGCAGTATCTTAAAATACAAAATTCACTGAAATATTTGGTCAAAATATAAATATATATATATAAAAAAAATCAATATTTGGGAAACTATGTTAAAGTTATTTGTATGTGTAGTCATTCGATTTAAGTTTATTTTACTACTTTGCAGTTTGCACAATAAAAATAGTTTAGATTCTATAACTTTCAGGCATCCTCCTTCATATAACGTTACTGTATGTTGTGTAGTCAAGCAAACCTTTTAGTAATCAGTTTTAGCAAACATGGTGATATTGAAAACAATTTCACAATGTTCCATGTACTCCTGACAGTAGAATAAGCAGTTAACCTATATAAAGGTTCAGTCAGGCAAAAGAAGGAAAATACCGTAATATACCGTGAAACCGCCAGAATCTTAAAAAATATTGTGACACAAATGGTTGGTGATCCCAACCAGAACTAATTGTAACAACATTGAAAACCCCTGGTTAGGGTGCATGAGCATGGAGGATAAATACTATTATTGTCTAAACAGAGCTCATGTGCATTTTAGTTTGGTCAGAAAAAATGATTTAACGTTTGGATGATTTCTGTAAACAAGGTAGTAAAAAAGGCACCATTTATCATGTGTAGAAAAATCAGTACATATAATATAAACTCAGCCCTTTCCTGCTGACATGCAGTGAATACTATTTCAGTTATGTATTGTATTGCTGGGCTACATTACTAGATTCCTTTCAGTACTGACAGACAGGAGTCCTTGCATAAAAAGGGCTCCAAATAATAATTTTCATTCTGGTGCACATGTGACACAGGAATTCACAGGTTTCATTGTCTCTTTCAAGCTCCTGTCTCGTTCATTCATTCATTCATTCAGTAGAATAGAAATGACTACTGGGTAATTAGAAGGAGAGTTGTAACATGTAGTACACTGTGGAAACAGGACACGGGACAATACTGCATCACGTAGCTTCGCCCCAGTCTTGGTTGTCCAATAAAAGGCCTCTACTTAATGACTAAAAAACACACTCAGCAGGCATAACTTTAAAGATTTGTCACATTACAAGGTGGCTGGTGTACCTGACCCTAGATGTAGGTCATAAGAAACATCAAACAATATAGCCGATCCAAATATGAGTTTCTTTTTGGTATGGTTTAATTAAAATGTCTTGCCAACAGATTGGCCTCAAGCGTTAAGAAAGTGATTAAGAAACTGAACTTGTTTTCCTACAAACAGACACTGATGAGGTCACTGCCTCACTGTCAACACAGTGAACAGATAGACAGCTAGTTTAAATCTACCACAGATCTAATTCATATTCTAGCATCAAACTGGTTCGTCTGAATTCTGGGCACAGAAGCCTGTAGAACATGGGTGCGATAGATGAATGGAACATTTAAAAACAAAATACAATCCCGGACTGTTGAGGGCTGGATGGCAGCCCAACGTGCCATAAGACGTCCTTGTTCACTGACAGACTAGGTTTTCAATAACACAATTCCAATACCGTCCTCCATCAAGCCAGTTGCATGCATGACTTGACCACTAAGGGCCAGGTCACCAGGGCCACAATGAAGACTTTTATGCTGCCTGTCTGAGGCGTGAATATATAAAATAATATCTCACTCAGTTCTCACCGGGTATACACATGGGGATAGAATACACAAACTGAAATATTGTGAGCCACAAGCATATATATTAACTTTGCATGCACTGTAACACTACAGCTTACAGTAGCCACTGGATGGAGTTGCCATTGAAGCTCCAATTGGGAATTAACATTTAGCAGCCTCCACTTTCTCATTCAAATACGGTAGTCTTTTTGACTCCAGGATATTGCTCTTATTGTATGCGTTTAGACCTTTCAGTGGCATTTGTTCTTGGTTTAGATGAGTGTTTATAGGGTCTCAACATAAAAATTGACCAAAATGGTTGACTTTATTGGGCATGCAAGGTCCTGGGTTTGGTTAGTCAGCTTAGAGGCAAAAGGGTGCCCTGCAGAATGATGTTTTTAGAAAATGTTGGGGAAAAGAGAGATCTATCCATATGTGTGGCTGGTCACAAGTGGGTCTCATCACCAAGGGCGACGAGACTCAATACAGGATGGAGGTCGACCTTCTGACCACGTGGTGCAGGGACAACAACCTCCTGCTGAACGTCAGTCAGTTGTTGACTTCCGGAGAGGTCACATCCAACACCTGCCACTGACCATCGACGGTGCTGTGGTGGAGTGAGCAGCACCAAATTCCTGGGGGTGCACATCAGTGAAGACCTCTCCTGGACCACCAACACTGCATCACTGGCGAAGAAAGCTCAGCCATCATGACCACATTCTACCGAGGCACCACTGAGAGCATCCTCTCCAGCTGTATTGCTGTGTGGGGCGGAAGCTGCACTGGATACAACAGGAAAGCCCTGCAGCGCATAGTGAACACAGCTGGAAGGATTATTGGTGCTTCACTCCCCTCCCTAAAGGACACTTACACCTCCCACCTCACCCGCAAGGCGACCACAATTGTGATTGATGCAAGTCACCCCGCTCACAATTTGTTTGACCAACTGCCCTCTGGGAAGAGGTACAGAAGCCTGCGCTCCCGCACCACCAGACTCACCAACAGCTTCATACACCAGGCTGTTAGGATGCTGAACTCTCTCCCCCCTCTCCCCCCTCCACCCTCAGCTACATAACATCCTGGACTTTGGACCCACAATGGCTGCCTTGCACTACTCCACTTGCACAACTCAACTTGTACACTTGCACACTTTGCAACTTGTTGTTGTTGTCCTGAAAATATTTCTGAACACACTTCTGCTGCTCCTACATAACCTGCACCACTATGCCACTTGCATACTCAGGTCAAACAGAACTACCTCAGCCATTTATTGACCTGACTTTTGCACATATTGACTGTCTACTGTATGCACAATTGCACATTTTCAACCCAATTTTGCTGCTCTTACTTTCTTCATTGTATGTGCCTTCTTATTTTTACTTTTTATATTGTTTACTTGAATGTTATGTTTGTCTGTGGACGTGTGTGTGTGTGTGTAAAATATGTCTCGTCTTCACCGTGGGATAGAGGGAAACGTAATTTTGATCTCTTTGTATGTCTTGACATGTGAAGAAATTGACAATAAAGCAGACTTTTACTTTGAAGTCCAGATTTAATCATGGTTTACCTTCACAGAGCACATATACACAATAAGTAAAAGTGTCAGGATCAGAATTTAAGATGCATTAGACCCCTGTATCTCCAAATTAAAACTATTTAGGCTTTGAAAGTCTGACGGCTCATCTAAGTGGTGCTTTTGCAACCGGTGCTTCGGTAATCTGTCAGATGTGTGCTCTTAGCTGAGAACATAGCAGCCTAATTGTGTCTACACAGCTGAGCATACTGTATATAACAGGAGCTCTTCTTAAAAGTAGGGTTGGGAAACTCTGGCCACGATTTGATTCCAACGATTTGATTCTAAACCGATTTTTTTTCTCCTTTTGGCCCTTTTTGTGTTTGTTTTTTCCTGCACTCTTGCCTAAACTCTTTTTAAACAATCGATTATTAACTTACCACCCATACTAAAAAGGGATAGTCCTTAATCCTTGGTCATTTGTTTTCTTCAGTGTACCACACATCATGACAAAAACACTACAAACAACCCTTTACACTTGATAGTCCTGCAGAAGTCAACATGTTCAACATTACCTACTTTGTGAGTTGTGCAAACGTTTAGTTGATTAGTCAGTGTATTCGAAGGCCGAGCTTAAATTAGATTTAACTGTGAATAGTTTTAATAATAGGATTTGTGGATTATATCTTAATAACCATGTTTCCTGAGGAAGGATTTTTCTTAAATTCATTAACAAAAAGGCCAAAGGGAAAGAGAAAATTATACTTTTGGACTACTACTTAGCGGATGTTGCCAAAATTGACCTGCAGCCATCATCTCATTAATTTTTATTGCATGATAACATGATTATATTATTTATAATTATAGTAATATTAAAAAGGGATTATTTAAGATTACATTTTGACAAACCTTTATAGAATCAGTGT
Organism: Etheostoma perlongum; assembly: GCA_026937815.1. Taxonomy (NCBI): domain Eukaryota; kingdom Metazoa; phylum Chordata; class Actinopteri; order Perciformes; family Percidae; genus Etheostoma; species Etheostoma perlongum. Next base: position 13,997,096 of record CM049386.1, read on the forward strand.
GATAATACTTTGTGGAAGACAGTCTGCTCTAATCTCAGAAAAACAAATTGGGGACACTATGTTATCAGGATGTGGTCTGAGGCAATGACAGTAACGGCTAGGGGTGTGGCGAGACACAAAGCTCAGGAGACGAGACGAAACAAGACAAGACAAGACTGGGTTCACGACAATGAGACAAGATTTTAACACTAGTTTGAAGAAAACTTCAATGACGAAATAGGACTGGAAAAATAGTCACATATTCAGTCAAAAGTCAAAAGGATTTTACCTTAAACTCAAATGGCTTCTCTCCAGTGTAACCAACGGTAACTTTTTCCCGGTAACTATACCGCCATCACATATTATATTGCAACTAACACTTTCTGTGTAGTTTTGAGAACTGTAACCATACTTGTGACCGCTTTACAGGCATTGCCGTGACTCAAACAAGCTGCCGAGACAATGTAGACTCCCCCGGGCTGCACCGCATCTCTGCGTGTGGGTCAGAGCTGAGCCCGGCTATCTGTCAAACACGCAGAGGAGAGGACAGAGACGCTCAAGCTTACAGGTACCGAAATTTGGCACCACTTGATTTAATGTGAATGGGTCCTTGGAGGTTCAATGTCATTCTGCACTTGTGTATTGATCTTGAGAGAGAACTTTTTACCTCGACAAAAAACATTGTCACCTTTTAATATTGCGAGATATTCAATTGTGACGTCACACCTCTAGTAACAACTAATGGCAGGCAGCGCCAATGATCAACCAGTTACCAGTCAAACTACCTTTGTGCTAGATTTAAAAGACATTCCCTCAAGGCTTTCCTGAGATCTCACGTTCATGAGAAATGGGACAGTAGTAACCTCCAAAATCAAATCAGTTCATCCTCCAGTCCAAGTGGACGTCTGTGCCAAATTTGAAAAAGTATCTCCAGGGGATCCTGAGATATTACAATTACGAGAATGGGACAGACGGACAATCCAAAAACAAAATGCCTTTGGCCACGGCTTTCACTGATATGGAGGTATCAAAACATAAATAAAAAAACACTAGGAAAAAGAAATCTATGGGGATGATTTCTTATGGGACTAATTTATTGTTGTTGACAGCAAATATATTGACACATTAGCTAATAACCTCTGCCTGTGTCCATAAGCTAGGGTAACTTTACCAGTACAGAAGACTTTTGAGAACATACCGTAAAATACAACAACCTCACACCACACTTGTAAGTACCACAATGAGTTCCCAAAAACATTTTGCAAAGCAGGAAAACCAGCTGCGGTGATGAGCTTAGCAGATGGCTGCACAAGTATCGTAACATGCTCGGGTTTTGCTTGATACTGAAAAATAGGGATCACACTGAACAAAAAATTTCCTCCACACGTGGACAGCAATGGTTACGAATCCATTCTCATTATTGAATAACTGTGAAATATGAGTGCTAAAACCACCACTTTATCAATTAGCTGATAAACAATTACCCATGCAACTCACTTATTATGTAGAAAATAATATTGCTGGTTACATCTTCTTTATAAGTATCGCCAGCCAACGATAACATGCGGTATGTGTGGGAAAATATATATTGCCAAGCAGAATTTCAGACTTTTAGTTTGATTGATGTGGTTGCTGCTAGGGCTGCACAATTAATCAAATTTTAATCACGATCACGACTTCCCATGATCAAGCAATTTTATTAAGCGTCATTTCATAGAATGCTCCGGGTTTTTTGCATAGCCCATCTACCGCTCCGTAAACCAGTGTCTGATCATGTGCCAGTCAGAGTAGTTCCCTGCACCCCGTGCAGCTTAGTTTCTAGATGGAGACAGTCACAGAGGACAGAGTAATGGGAGGAAAACTCAACAGATAGCAGTCGGTTATACGTCGTTCTCAAGGTTTACCATTTACTATTGAATGCAACTAACTTCAGTTGGTAGAGTTATAGCGTGTGGGACGGAGCTGCTGGACCTGGGCGAGAGATGTGACCCATGGCCAGAATATCATAGTTCATAAAAATGCAGCGCAGTGACGATACAGACATTTCATACACACGATGTGTGTATCCGCCATTCAACCCGTGCTGGACCCGTTCATAATGAGTCAGCCGTCTCTCTGTGAGTAGAGTCCATCACACTCCCTCTCGCTGTTATAAATAACCTATGTGTGAATAAAAATTGTTTTGGTTAAAATCAACAAATAATCGTGATCAAAATTTTGATCAAAATAATCGTGATTATCATTTTGGCCATAATCGTGCAGCCCTAGTTGCTGCTGTGTTCACATAAGGAGATTACATCTTGCAGTGTTGTAATAGTGGTTTAACTATACTACCTTTTCCCCTCTGGTTTGCAAGAGCTCGGTAAGGTAAGGTAAGCAAGGGGATGCCTTTGTTAACCCATGTATTACAAAGAAGTGTTGCTACTTTACCAACAAACGTGAACACATCCATGCAGGGTTCAAAATGAATGCTTATGTCCACCACCAAAATGGCTGGTGAGTGAAGCAAATATACTAGCCACTTGCTAATTTTGCCAGCATTTGGCTGGTGGAGAGTGCTTCTTTTGAACCCTGCGACCATGTTTTCAGAAACCCAATGTAGTTAAACTAGAGCTGCAAAGAGTAATCGATTAATTGTCATCTATTAAATTAATCGCCAACTATTTTGATAATTTATTATTTTAGTAAATTTTAAGAAAGAAAAGTTAAACTAAGGGTTCCAGCTTTTTAAAAGTGGATATTTTCTAGTTTCTTCACTCTATGACAATAAACAAAATAACTTTGAGCTGTTGACAAAACAAGACAGTTTATAGACCAAACTAGAAGAAAATAAGCAACAGAATAATCGACAATGACATTAATCATTGTTTGTAGCCCTAAGTTAAACTTTGATTGTTGACATGTTGGCTGTAATGCTTAACATTCCCCTTCCTCTCCACATCAGAAAAATCCTGTCTTTCTAATTCATATTGTAAAACTTACCGGGACGTAATGTATGTATTATATGCAGTTACCACATAATCACACTCTTACAACCAGCCCTGTTGATAATATAGACCAGATCCTTTGGATGTTCAACAAAGCGTTCAAATGAGATGCTAAACCAAAGCAAAGGCACATCAAAATTGGGGAAAAATGATGGCTGCAGCAAAAATTATGTATAAAATTTGCATTGAATGCAGGCTAATATTTCACAATGTCAATACTGGGTCTCCCCATGGAAGCGAATAAAAATAATTGCAAAACAGAATAGTACATTTTTCAGCTAATTACTTATTTCACTCCTATTTAGCAGATTAAATGTTTTCACATGAGGGCACCAACAAGTGCAGTGACTGATCCCAGATACAAATAAAATAAAGAGTGGCACACAGCATTTGACATTTACTTGATGAACAAGTAAAATAAACACTATACGAGAACTGCGTAGGTCTGCTTTAACGTAATATATCTGTGGGAATGTATATTACTGTGTGCACTTCAGAAAGCACCACTTTCACCTATAAAGTGATGGTTGAAAAGTTTGGACTTACACAGCATGTATTTGCCAAGGCGCAAAACTGAAAATGAGGAAAAGAAACAAGAAAAAACTCCATTAACACAGATGTACCAGTGTAATGTAACATAGCCACCAACCCAAGGTCAGGGCTCAAGTAAGCTGCAGAGCTACCTGCGGCTGTGAAGGCTGTTGAAAGTGGCATCAAACTACAACTTTCAAACAAGACACCTTCAAAACTGTACATTAGCCAGTTGGTCACCAAAAGGCTAAACAGGGCTTGCTGTGGTTTACTTACTTGAGCAGTAATTTGGAGCTATAAAACTAATTGTGCAAACAGAACGTGCAAGTACCGCCAAGCACAGCATTCAAACCAAAAGTCTATACAATATCATTAGAGGTCTGTGTCTTCTAAGAACACCTTGCTTAGTCACTAATACAGAAAATTATATTATGCCTGTGCTTGCTTAATGTAATGGTTTTAATATCAAAATGCATAATTGTTTTTTAGATGATCGTAAAGCAGAACATTGACTTGTAATCTTGTAAGAGGTATGCCACAATTCTGTGGGTGTTTAAATGTCTGGTTTCAAGGTAATGGGAGCAAGGGGATGCTTTGAATGGCTTAATATGAGAAGCCTTCATTGTTAACGGTTTGGAAAAGGGCTGGCAAAAAATACCTGGCAAGTGATTGGATGAACCATAGGTCTAGTCCACCATTGTTGTTTTGAACAAACAGTCGCAGCATCACACACACACACACAAAAATTGATTTGATGAGATGGTAGTTCAAACATTACTTGAAGCATGACAAGATGAATTTTTGTGATAATTGATCTTGTGATGAACGCTTGATCTTGCGATCTTGCAAAAATCCAGCTGCCATGCAAGGTGAGGTAAAGTAACAAAAACTGGCAAAAGTAACACTTCCAAATGACAGACTGTTACCATTCTCCGCCGCGGAGGATAGCTTGATTTATGATACTGGATTAGCCTGATTTAAAACTTCTAGCTGTACATTTAAAAGAGGAAAAAAAATACAGCAGTGGATTTTCTGCAACTTATTAAGTTATTTTACCTCACTAATGTTGGTATGAAGTAAAAACATTACTGACCAGGTAATGATGGGCAGTGTAAAAAGCTGGATGACAATTTTACCACATTGGCTGTCTTTGCACATTGCTGTGGTAAAAGGAAATACAACTCATCAATTTGGTTGCAAAGCTTAGTATTGTTTGTTTCCACCTTCACTCATTCATCTCTGAAGTTATTTAGTGACATTTAAGCCATTTCTACAATAGATGGTCACTGTCCTTAATGTTTTTCTGCTTAGCTTTCACATTAACACAAGCAACTGCACATTCAAGCCCCATTCAGATGGGATGGTTTTCAAGGAAAATACCAACATTTTAATTTTAAAATCGATCTTAAAATAACATCTGTGTGCCCCATACAGAAAGTGGTCCAAAAACATTTATACAAGACAATATTGAAGCTGCTGGAAAGTGATTTTCTCTCTTTTTTGGTGGTAAAGGCTAGTTATTTTCCTTTGCGTTTTCCTTTGTGCTAACAAGTCTAAATATTGTGTACGTTTTACACCATTTCCACACGGCATTAACATGTCATTGGTCTCTGGATATGCTATCTGGACGAGGTAAAAGCATGATGGCACCAAGTTTAAAAGCATGTGGAACACATTGTGTTGAGTATGCAATCAGATCAGCCTGAACACATCTGGAGGTGGCATGTGATCGGATTTCAGCCAGGTGAATACAATCCGTACAGTCAACTACCTGATTTTCTCGCCAGGCCCATACACAGCAGCAGACCTTAAATCCTACAAAAGGTTTGGAGGCTTGTAACCAGATGGTTTGTGGATGGGTGAGGGAGATGCAGTAGCAAGTCATTAACGACTGTTGTGCTGTGAAGACCAAAGTAAGTAACGCAATAACGTCTTTGATCAACCTAAACTTAACTGTATGATATAATAGCGATTTTTTAAATAAAGACCCCCAGTTTGCTATCTACACTGTACACTATCTGAGTGAGTTTGTGCTTTGACAACCACAAGTGCCTCCTTTCCTCTGATAACTTCTGGCATACCTCTCCCTGGTTTTTGATAACTTTTGGAAGGCGATAATATTCCAAATGTTTTTCTCGTTCTGACCTATAGGTACAACTTTAAAAAAACGGAAATAATTAATAATTTTCCTTGACGACGTTTTGGATCTACTTCAGTGCCTGTGCTTTGTTGTGATGAGGAGTACCTCCAATATGGCAACTTCCGGTCTGATGACACATCGTGAAAACCCTCTATCCAGATACAGATCACGTGTTAATACAGATTTAAATGGGGCTTTTTATGTGTTTGTGTCTTTGTTTTCTGACCATTATAAAATGCCGTGACAATCCATAGCTGTAAAGAACCACTAAAACATAAAATCAATATTAAGCTAAATCAACTGTTTTGGGCAGAGCTATAGCCCTTTAGCTTTTTTTTCTCAATCACGAACAAACAAAAACATATACACTACCGGTCAAAAGTTTGGGGTCACATAGAAATTCCCATTGCACTCCATTGTAGACAGAATACCAGCTGAGATCACTTGCATTGTTTAACCAGGGCAGCTGTTTTCAGATTACATTATGTGCTTACATAATAGTATAATGGTTCTCCAATGTTTTTCTAGTTTTTTATTTTTAAATGATAGATTAGTACACAGAATGTGCCTTTGGAACATTGGATGAATGGTTGCTGATAATGGGCAGTGTAGATATTGCATTAAAGATCAGCCCCCCCCACCCAAATTAGCAGGTATTCTGTCTATAATGGAGTGGTATGGAAATGTATAAGTGACCCCAAACTTTTGACCGGTAGTGTAAATAGAATGTTTATCATTGGTTAATGGCAATAAACTCATTTATTAGTTTAATTCTCCATGTTAAATTTAAACAATATTTTAGTAACCACCTCAGACAATACAATGAGCCAAAAGTAAAACCTCCAAAACAATCTTTATCACAACCCAACAGATTTTCTAAAACAATGTCACTTTGCATTCCCTGGTATAAGTACTGCTGCTTCCTACGCTAAATATTGATAGTAGGGAATTGGTATGACATCCATTTTTACTAACTTTACACAAACCAGGTCAAATACAAAAGAGAAAAACAAACTCTTGTATCAATATGCAAGACAAATTAGAAAGACAGTTAATAAATGTGAATTATGTGTTATGAAGTCTCTTGTAAGCAACATCCCTAACTGTGCAGCTTTATGAAAACTACAATGACACAAAGCCATTATAAATTGTCAAAGTAAAAAGTCAGTGTTCACAAATATCCTAATAGCAGAAAAGCTTGAGTTAACTGATCTCAAACTGATAAAAGTCATACAATTGATATGAAAAGACTATTAAGACATGGCATATCCAGAAAACAATCACAACAAATGATGGCAGTAAATGAGAGTTAGACAAACCCATAACATCAAAACACAGGACTTCTGTGGACATCTATAATTCAATGAATCTCTGCTGTTGACATTGGTTTGAACTGTCCATACATGCTGCTATAAAAACGATCACCAAAACGTTCAACCCGTGTTGTTAGGATCAAACAAGCATAATTTAGTCTACATCAATTAGCTAGGCCTCAACGAAGTCCGGTCATATTCCTTCATGGGCACAACGCATTTCAGAGATCACTTCATCTCTGTCTGGCATTCCTTGATCTATTCCTTACCAAGTACTACAACTAAACTATATCGTTAACCTGACTTTAAATGTGTAATACCTCGCAATTCTGCACATATATATTTTGTTTCACAATTATGGATGTATTACATATTAAGGTCACAATGCCAAGCTCACCCTGAAACTGGCATTTTGTGATCTGACTGCGATGCCAGTTGGCTAGCTTAACGTTAGCTCTACGGCAGAACCTTTGTTATTGTGTGCAGTGGGTCGACGACTAGCTAGCTAATGCTAGCCATCTAATCAGCAAACACTATTTTTTCAACACAGTTTACGATCAATAATGCTTGACATGGACATGCACCGTTATGCTTCTTTTGCAAGATTGCAAATTTCAGAAAGCAACTGCTGATAATGTGAGCTAACGAGACATTTACCAAGTCGCTAACCCAAATGAGCTTATCAAGCCGTTAGCTAGGCAGCTAGCTCTTTAGCACTCGCTCACAATAGCACCATTGGAATTGACCGAACCTAGGTAGCATTAGCATAGCGTCAGCTGGTGGAGCTGATTAGCCGCTGCTAGCTAACCAGCCTGTTCAAGTTAGCTGTTAGCAGTATTTAAAAATTGGATTAGTGACATTTTGCTATCTCGACGCTGTTAAAAAAATGTATGTGAAGGCGTATATGTGAAGAACCAAGTGTTTTCGTAAATTGTCAGAAATACAATTCATTGGTTTAGTGACCTAGCTAGCTATATCAATCAGCAGCAGCAGCAGCAGCAGCTACCGTTCGGTAGCTACTACTAATCGGCAGCGCGATGCCTGTGCGCACTCACCAAGATGAGTAGCCCTGCTCCGCCATATCGCCAAAAACAGTGGGTTCCGCGACTGTGGCTAACACAGATTCAGGTCCCGGTGACAACCCGATGGGACCTTGGAGAGGTTTTCTGCTTTTCCTTCGCAATCCAATGTCCTACCAGTTACTTTAAGGTGATAACATGATGATACATCCCGGCGACAGCTAGTAGTCACTAGCTGAATATCTTGCAACTGAAATGGGAACGATGGTTTGCTATCGTTAGGTGGACAAGACAAAGCACCCAGAAAAAAAGCACTAATGTTATTTTCGTCAGTTTCGCTAATGTCCTGCTGTCACCCCAGCCGAGAAGGCTCGGTCTCCAACGATGCTACACCCACTGTACATCCATATTCAGCATGATGTTTCCTGAATAAATTCGGATATTCCTCAAGTCTGCACCCCTAGCTGTTATGGAAGACGCTCAGCTTTGCTTTCTATGGCGAGAGTCACGGGGACGCGCAAAATCGCCCTGCTGTAGCGCTTCACAAGTAGGACGTGCACTGAAACGCTTTTGTGCACTGAAAATGCTTGCAATGGTTTCCCTTCAGCATTGCAGCCTATCATATACACCTACAACTAAAGCCGCGAGCATTACGTCGATTATAAAATGTAATTTATGGTTATAAATATTGAATTCATTGCCGAATAAATTAATATAGTCGCGAAACCTGATTTTTAATTACGGACAAAATACTGAAAACAATAACTGTCTGTATTAGACTCATTTAAATATCTGTTAAGATGGGTTACAAAAAACATTGTGTGAACAAATTACCACTGATTACAAACGTTTATACAAATAAGAACTGGTATTATGTGCTTTAGGTCTTTCCATATTATTTGCAAAGAAAGACTCGCTTGGGGGCCTCAATCCCATACATGGTTAACAGCTTATTTTAAATCAGTTTAATGCTTCAGGGTCTAGAGGCCCCTGGTCAAAAGACATAGGCCTACACTAGGCTGTAATATACAAAAATATACAGTGAGACCAACACAACAGGCCTATTTATAAAACAGCATGATATATTGCAATAATACAATAGGCTACATTTAAATATGTTGAAAATATGTTAGGCCTTACAATGTTTCCTGTCTTTTTTTGTGTTTTGATGGACAAATACATGTTGTAGCGCCCCCTTAAGCTGATCAATGTAATTAAAATGCCAGATCCAATGCTGGCTATCATTTTCCAGTTTGGTAGAAATCAAAATTGTATCATTAAGGATATTGCAGAAAGGTAAACAAGCATTGCATTAGTCAAAGTAGAGCCCTCATTAGTAGTCGCAATGTGCTATGGTTGCAGAAATTGCAAGAATGAGCAACAATTTTTCTCTCCAGATCCTGAGCGGGTCTTCTGATAAATGTTGGCAAAACTGCAAAGGGGCTTTGTTCCTGCAGATTTTATGCTCCCTAGATATCTCAGTATTCCCAGTTTCCCTTGTACTTGTAAAACTTTTGCAGGGTGGTTGAGCTTTTCAGTGAGAGCTCTTGGAGCCAATCACAGCACTCAACCTGTGCTGGCTAAAATATGATTGCATCTACTGTACATATACCCAAAAAGCCACAGTGAATGGACGGGTCCTTATTGGTGCCATAGTGTACATGTCTAAGATATATTATCATTCCCCTCCATGAACTTTGATCAGCACGGCCTGAGATTTTGTGTGTAAACTAACAAGATGATTCCCCACTTAGGCCAATTGGATTAATGCCTTTGGTCCAAACTAATATATCTCAACAACCAATGGATGGATTGCCATTACATTATAAAGATATTCCTGGTCTCCAGAGGATGAAATCTCCTGACTTCGGTGAACCCCTGATCTTTCCTCTAGTTCCACTATCAGGTTGACATTGTGGGTTTGTCTGCCCATCAGATTTCTTGTGTTCAAGTAGAATTGTTAATGAGATAGAGAATGAATCAAGTTCACAAAATACAATAGGATTCATTCTCTGGATTTATATCTACTGCCATTTTCATGAAATTAATCTGTTCTTGAGCTACATTGTCATGGTTGGTCAGGGTGACATTTTGATATAAAAGTGGCATGGGGGTATTGCCTTATCTTGCTTTGGATGAATGAATACTCACACTGATGCTCCGATGGATGCACAGATGGATGGAACAAGTAAAGAAAAGGATACAAAGTGTGTGAGGAGTAAATCAGCAACATGCAGGCCCTCTGTTAGTGCACACACTGGTTCTGTTTAATGATGAACATTCAAAAGCAACTTACTTAGGTGAGTTAAACAAAAACAATGGCAATGTAGAAAAAAATTATCCTGAAGTGGTGTTGGTCAAAATGACATAGTCCATGCTTCAAAGCAGGCACGTGCACACAAAAGGGGCTTGAGCAACTGTCCTTCTCATTCCTTGAGAAAGTGCCCTTTTTCTGGATGTATATATATATTTTTTTATAATATAACCTATATATATTCCTGTTTGCACACAGCTTCCCTGTTAAACAAATGTATTTCTTGAATCTAAATATCAGATCTGCAGATCAGACTTTGTCGAGCACTCTCTCTTGCAGGCAGCAGACCCTTCCAGCTCCTACTCCAGAAAGTTTTTCTTGGCTTGTGTGGAGGTGAGTGGTGTTGAACAAAAGACTAAGCAGTCACCTGTGCCTCGAGTTTACAGCTAGCCGAAAAACAAAACAAATAGTTAACTTCTGTCTTGCTAACATGCATGAGCTACTAGCTTATGTAACAAGTTAGCTAAGGTTTAGCGAAGTCATCATGGTCCTAGAGACCAATGGACAGTATGGACTGGAGACACTCCAGGTGAACAGCTACGGTAAAAACAGTGTCTAACAACGTCATCATAAACGCCACATTATATAGGCAAATTAGGCGTTAACTAATTTCTATAGGCTAGTGCAGGTGAATAGGATTAACAAAATAACTAAAATATATCAGCACAGAACTTCCCCAGTTAATATGTTAAGAGTCTTTCCCCTTTAAATGTTAGATTTAAATATTTACATTAATTTAGAAGAAATCTACAGATCCAGCCTAAAACAAATACCATCTAAATATGTATTTTGGAAGTTTTATTTCCATTAGAGTAAAAGAAGACATGAAAGCAAAAGAGACCAAGATCTCTTAAATGACCACAACATGTGAAAACTGTCTGGCATAAAACAGTTATTTCATCATTTTGATCGTAGGCTCCTCATCTAATAATAACAGTGTTTCAAAAAGATTTTTTGAAGTGTTATTTATTCTAATGAGCCTACAAAAATGACCCTTAAAATGATTTATTGCCATTTATTCTAATATACACTTAGAAAACATGCACATTGTGGCAGAGTTCCCTTTGCTGTTTGTGATTAATCTGGTAAATACTAAAGTCTTTGTGTGAAGTTAGTATTTAGTTGAATATTTATAAAATCTATTAAAAAATTGTGTAAGTAAATTAGGAAAATGGGAGTTGTTTTAATATATTTAACGTTTTGTTTACATTTAAAATAATTATTTATTAACAAGTAGGCCTTTTTTTTTCCTTGAGCCCTTGCCCCCTAAAGTGTCTCTGCATGTCCCTGCTATAAATGCCAGACAAATAAAAAGCCGGATTTCTATTGCCATGTGTTGTAGACACAGCTTACTGTAGGCTAAGTGTCTATTCTAATGCTGTTCAGTGACATTTATGAAACAATACAAGTGCTTGCTTTGGCTGTAAAACCCATAAGAATGCTATAAATCATGTGTGATCATTTTCCTCTCATTGAAAGCTGACCATTACACAGCTGCAGGCTTAGACTTTGCAAAGCCTTTAATTTCCCTTCCTGATTAAGTCTGAATCACAATAAAAAGTGCAGGAAAGCCTTGTTTGTCCTACCATCTTCTGTGTTAAATGTGTATTGATCTGAGGAAGGTTTTACACACTGATTGGAGTCCAGTGCAATAAATTATTGTGTTGGACGATAGAAAACATTGTTATAAGGGCTTAGCTGATGCCAGACGAAGCAAAGAGCTGATTTTCTTAAAGATTATGTACAATCGTTCTCAGCAACAAAACCACATATTCTTAAAACAACAGTGGCAGCATTAAGTAAAAGGCTTATTCAGTCAAGTTAGTTAAGGTTTTTCTGCAGCATCCTGCAATCAGCTACCGTGTGAGACAATACAAGTGTAACTGAGTGTCCATCACTCTGAACCTTAAACCAAACAACAGCTAAATGTTCTGGGGGTTTGAAGAGGGGCATTTATAAGAACTACCTAAGTATATGTAGTTCACTCTACAGTAACTTAAGATATCACATGACCCCTAAATTATGTAATTTAGTGCACATGATAACCATGTTGTTGGGTACGTAGATCATCTGAGAGGAACACTTGTCTCTGTTGGAGATACACTATATATATATATATATATATATATATATATATATATATATATGTATATATATATATATATATATATATATACTGTATATATATAAACAAAGATGCCAGGAGGAAGTATGCCAGGAGGAAGTATTTATTGCGGCTGTGACCACAAACCTAGCTGGATCCAAAAGCTCTTCATAGAAGCAGGAGTAGACACAAAGAACAGGAAGCCACACATTTGAAATAACTGAACATCAGCAGTAGTCTGAAATTGAAACAAAAAGATTCTATTCTGGCTCCAACTGTACAAAAAATAAATAAGAGTAAGTATAAAGGTTGTTAATTAAGTCTTGATTGGTGACAGGATGTTTTGATAATAAGCTTCAAATGGATGACATTCTGATTCACATTACTCAATCTATCGTGTGCTGATAACGTCTACAGGTACTGTAGGTGTTAAAGTAATGTATAAGTGTAAATAAAAAAGGTGTAACAAAATGTAGATAAGAGTACATTATCTGGCTTACTGTTGCTAAAGTGCACTCAAGATTAGTATGGAGGTGTAGCCATCATTAAGTGTATACATACATACATATATATATATATATATATATATATATATATATATATATATATATATATATATATATATATATATATACAGTGTATATATATATATGTATATATATATATATATATATATATATATATATATATATATATATATATATATATATATATATATATATATATATATATATATATTTGGAAACTACATTTGACTCAAATTACTGGGTCTTTCACTTTCAAATTCAATTTAGTTTTCGTTGCACATGCATCGAAATGCCTTATTTTGAGATTGAATGGATGGGGATTTTTGTAAACATGTCTTACTTCTTACATTTATGTGCATAAAACAAACTACCAAATACAAAGTGTTCCTTCTTCACACTGTAGTACAGTTATTTGGCCACTAGATGTCAGCATCTCCTTTGAGAAAGGTGGACGACATACACGGAAGGGCAAAGTTCTGCAAAGGCAGAGAGTTGTACAAGAAAAAGACTATTACCATTCTACAAGTTTTTTTCTGGGTATTTCTACTCTTTTTTTGGCATATTCCCATTTCCTATGAACCATTGATTGGTGCTGTAATACACGGACTGGCACTGCTAAATACTTCATTTCTTAATCTGTTTTAAAGTAACATCTGAACTAGCTCAATGGGAAGACTAATTGTCTTAGCTCTGCAGAGAGTTCAAACCTTACGATCATGTGGTTGTGAGTAGAAAAAAACATTATATACCATTTCTGTTAGTTCTGCAAGGTCGTAGGCTCTGAGTTACTCTTGAACATGATCCTAATCTAACAATATAGGATAACCTTTCCACTAAGAATATCTGCACCATCTATGAACAAGTTGTGTGCAAGGTTTGCAGAATGCAGAAATAAACTAATTGGTTACTCTGATATTTGCAGTGTTAAATACATGTCATGTTTCTACATAGGTTGCTCTCTTTAAACACTTACTTGAAGTGAAAGCAGCAGGTTTGTTTCAATTATTGTGTTGCAGTGATAATTCAAAATATATCTTCAGGTTAGGATGTTTGGATTAAAATGTGGGCACAAGCACAAATTGCTTTGGCACAATTCCGTAGTTTGCTTTCTTTCAAGTTGACCTTTAAAGAATTTTCCTGCATGATGCATTTGTGCCACAAGATCACCGGATGTTTTGTGACATACCTCCCACTCAGGCATGTATCATCCCTGGCCCTGAAACACAATACTTAAACACCAGTGACACAGATTCCATGATTACTATCAAGGACGCTGCTGACAAAAGCAGAAGTGATGTTCACATCTCTGTGCTGTGCACTGATCCTCAAATGGCATTACACTGGCTGCTGATCTCTTTTCCCACAGCAAGTATTGCTCATGCGTAAAAAGCCAAATCCAAAAGCAAAAGGTGCCATCACAGATAAATGGTGTTAAATCGCGATGTTTGCTGAATTGAAAAGAGAGAAGCTGTAGCTGGCAGTTGAGACAGGAACTATGCAGCCTCACTTTCCCCTTCCTCTCAAGCAGAGTCAGGGGGTGAACGCCTGTTTGAAGCTCTCCCCCTGGGCTCTAGGGTTCTGTGGGATCCGGGTGTGCTGACACTGTTAGCACGCCTGATATGAGAGCCTGATCAAAGCTGGCTCATTCTGCCTGACCGATTTCCACAGGATTAAGGATTAGGGAGACAGGAAGCTGGGAGAGGCACATAGACAATCTGGGAGAGACAAAGAATGGATAGTGATGGTTATGGAGAGTGAAAGGGATGGAAAACTGTTGAAGGAGACAGAGGGGTCATAGGACCCTGGCAGAGAACATCTTAAGAAACTAAAGACAGAATACAGGCAGTGAACAAATTTACAAAACAAATAAACCAGTTCACTAATAAGTAGAACAAAAAGTACAATCAAAAGAACATTTAAAAAAAAAGCCTTTTTCTGTAAAACATGACTTTTGGATTTTGTTTTAAAAGACAATGTAGCTATAGTTTTTCTGGCTGGATGCCTGTGTCACCTTCTGTTCCCAACCAGAGGACCAGGCTTTGCTGCAGCTCATCCAGTGTTAATTCTGATATGTAGCCGTATTATGCTTTTGGGCTTTTCCCCTTTCCTTTATTGTGTTATATATCTTTTTTTGTGCACGTTATAGGTTTACAAAGTAAAAAAGTAAAAAGCCCAAAGTCCACCCCAAAGGGACTTACCATCTCCAACAGAAAACACTGTTCACAAACTACTCCCAAAAACTCTTGTTGTAGTCCAGCCTTTACTTCCGTGACAAACGCGCGTCACTTTGTAACACACGTTATAATGCTTGCCTAGCTGCTAGCATGGCACGCCCTCATACTCTGCAACTGACTAGCTCGTAGTGCTTACTTGGGTACTGCGCATGTGCAACTCCCAACAAAGATGGAACAGAAGTGAGATGCCTCACTCTGTAGCTAAAACAGAGAGTTCAATATACAGGGTGAAAAGAAGAGCTGCAGCAATGTGCAGTAAAAAAACATAGTGCTTTTTGAAAATTAAACCACATAAACGTATTCTGGTACAACCTCTTAATACAAACCTGAACATTAGCATAATATAAGCACTCTAACTGAAGGAAGCAAAGACTGAGCACCTTTATCATTAATATCAGAATCAAAGTCACATCCCAGTCATTATTCTGCAGGGTTAATGTTGCTGGATAGGTTACCAGTAGAGTCTTAATTGTGAGGCTAGTTGTTATAGTATAATATAATCTATAATATTCTAGTCATGTTAAGTCATTCTATTGTCAAAAGGGAGATCTTTGATTATTATAAAAGTGCTCTTCAGTGGACAAAAGCATCTAAAGTAATAGAGCATCTTAAAGTAATAGGAGAGTTAATGAAAGCCTTTAAGCTAGCTACCAAAGTGAGGTAAAGTGGTTGTTAAATGGCATATTATCATTGCCTGTAACCATCAGGACTGATTGTTGCTTTGTATTTCCCTCAGCCTAATAGATCTTCTCATTCAGGACAGAGATTGATACATTTTATATTCAAGGAGATCACAAAATGTGTAATGCTTCTATTGCACCTTTATGTCCTGTGTGATCCTGATGTGGTCAGGTAGATTGTCACATGTTTGACATCTGAAGGTGAAACAACAGCCATTGAGGCTACAGTAAGTGGAAACAACCTAGTTTCAGAGGAACCAACCTAGTTTCAGAGCCAAGGCTATTGTACGTGACTTGTCTTCTCTGAGCATGCACTTTCTTTGCGTGCTATGTGTAAAAGAAATGGTGTCCTGTTGACTGTCAGATGTGTTTACATGTGATTGATACAGACAGGGAACTTCCCAATGTGGATTTTCTGGTGGTTTTGTGTCAGTTTCATGCACCTGACTTAACATTATGTGCACTATGGTCGGAGGTTTTTGTTTGTTTGTTGTTTCCCATTTTTGAGAAGTTCAGACAGTTTACCCTGCACTACCAGCAAAACCGAGAAAATGTACATTTCTGCAGTATTAAATGGCTGCTAAAGATGAAGAGACTGTATGTTGAGATTGAGCGTCTGCTTAAGGTAATTAATAATTATAGTGAGGGTGAAAGTGACAAGGCGAAAGAATGGGGACAATACACCACCTGCCTGCCAGACTGGATTAAAAGGGCTAGATGAAAGGTCAGGGAGAGGCAAAGTTGCTCACCCCCACCAGATGTGTGCTTACTCTGGCCTCTAAAGAATTAGTAATCTCACCGTTCATGATACCAAGGTTGGTGTCCAGGCAATTACATTACACTATACACCCTCAGTAACCTGATCTGGAGATTTTTTTCCTGTTGTACAGTTTGTGTGTGTATGTGTGTATCAGGAGGAAAAGAGGAGTCTTTTTACACACTGGTGGCATCCATAATGACAAAGCGATAATTCACATCATGCTCCAGCAGTGCGATCAGTAGGTTTCCATGTGTTTATGCATGTATTCTCTGAGGCTGTAGTAAGGCAAAGCATGTTATTTTTTTGGTTGTTCCCAGAGAAGTGCAAGAGAAATAAACACCCATACATTCACACCCCATGGCAGGCTGCCTCATTTGTCCGAATATCTATCAATTCTTGGTTATAGCCAATAGCAATAAAGGAAGTGGTCCCACTGTCACAGAAACAGTTGGCACGGAAACAGCGCATTACACCATTGTCCAATCCCCCTCCCATTCCTTTGTCGTCATTTCTCCCATCCCCTCCCTTCCTCTCCCCTCCAGTGCCCTCCTCCTCCCTCTCTCCCTATCTTGTATGTTTTTTCAGTCATCAATGAAATCACAACCAATCCTGCTGCTAAACAGTCAGCAAGCATATAATAATTTAAGAAACAGATCTACTCACTGTATAACCTCCATTCTAGCAGGTAGGGCTCATTTCCATAATGGCCAATGTATATTTTATACATTCATTTCATTAACGCATGAAATAAAGATACACTGGATGATGTAGCAGCCCCATCAGAGCCTGTTTTTTCTCTCTCTCTCTGTTACTCTCATGATTTAATCCTGACCATTTCCCCCTTCTCTCATTGCTGACTCCTCCCTTCATTTCTGTCCTCCACTCCCTCTCTCTGCCTCTCTTTCTCTGACACACACTCAAACACACGCACACATTTATACACGCCCTCCACCCCCATCGCTGCAGTGTCTCAACTGCCTTGGAGCAAACAAGAGAGGATATAGAACACAGACGTTAATAAGACAGAAAGAGGGGCGTTGAAAGAGAGAGAGAGAGAGAGTGAGAGACTGAGAGAGAGCGAGAGAGAGAGAGAGAGAGCAAGAGAGAGATGTACATGAGTGTGTGTGTGTGACCCTGTGAATATGACAAATATATGAAGATGAAGCAGCAGGACTAAAGGTGGATTGCACAGAGCCTTTCTCTCCCTGCAAGGGCTTGTCTGCAGTATCCTTTGTAAATGGATGCTCGCTTGTGAACACGGTAAGGCTGACTATTCTTAAACAGACACAAAGCTTTCTTCTATAATCATGGCAAGGCTGGTGTTGTTTGGACACAGAGAAGGGGCAAGATGCTATTTCACTGAAGCCATTCTGTGGCGGACAAATGTGTTTTCTTAGTAAAATGGGGAAGGTGATGTGCAGAGATGGCACCAAGGCAGGCAGCTTGTCCAATCCCCTCCTCCACCCTGCTAACTCTGTGCCAACGGACGCTGCTATCATACGCTTACAATTTGACTCATCATCTCCCCAGAGCATCCTCGATCCTTATAGAATGCTTTTATCTGAACGCAATGCTAAGTTCATGTAATTACTGTATGTAGGACAAGTGAAGGATGCATCAACGGTGTGTGTGTGTGTATGTGTCTGTGCTCTGTCCAGGCCATAAGCTATGAAATTGAAAAAGGGCAAATGAAAGAGTAAAAGCACACGATAAGTACTTACAACTGGCTTTAGCAGACATTGAATGAAACATTTTGCAGTGTGAGGTGTACAAATCCCGCAAAACTCGTGGGCACTGGAATAAGCAGGCAAATTGTGGCCTGACAGCGGCAGAGGAACGTTGTAGGATTTGCTCGTGAAGCCTTCTGTCTGCTGTTCTATGAGAGAAATTTACATCGCCATTCATTACTAAGCTTGCGCATGGATTTATTGGTTAATTGGTGTCTGTTTGTGTCTGTTTATGAAAGTAAATCTTGTGAAAGAGTGCAAGGGGAAAAGAGGGAGAGAGCAGAGCATGTTCATTACCCAGCAGGCAAAACAGTATGATTTGTCACATTTTTAGTTTTCAATGGGGGTTGGAATTTGTTGTGCAGCATCATCAGGAGAATATATGTATTCGTACATACTATATGTGTGTTTATGTTACATGCTTGAGAAAGAGAGAGAACCAGAGCAGGGAGGGGTTGAGGGGCTGGGGGGGTTTAACAGTAGTGAGGCAGATGGGGCAGAGGGGCGGAGGTTGATGCAGCAGAGAGCAAAGAGAGCAAGAAGGAAAGAGAAGATTTGGAACAGATTGGATGAAAGATGGGGGGGAAGACCGTGATAATTTCATGGTGGTAGAAAGACAGCGCTGTTCTGAGCATGTGACACTGGAATGCTGGATGTGTCTGTGATAGTTACAGCAGCAGCTCACATCGAGGCCTGAAGACATCTGTGAATCAAACGCAAAGACGTAGGATAAATTACACCATGCCTTTATCTCTTTGGCACTACTGATACCAAAATGGATCAGGAATTTTCAGTTCATACTTTTGCTAAACCTGTGTAATGCTGCCTGATTGAGGTTTGTGAGAAAACTCAAAACTGGATAGGAATATTGATTGCTGTCATAGTATACTGCTGACAGATTGGAATTCAGATAATTTGTTTTTGCAGCAAACACATTTTTTTCAGGATGTGTAACTCACCATTAGCTAAGATGCATCATGTTTTATTTATTTCTGATATCACATGACCATTATTGATAAATTAAATGAATTAACATCCATTTGTTTTTCAAGTATAGATGATTTAAAGAGCAGCAAACTGATGTAGTGTTGTCAGAGCAATCAGTGCATTATTGGTTTCTATAAAAGGGCCTGAGTTGTGATTTAGGGTGGTTACTAAATTCTTCATGATACCATCTCAAGGGAAGATGAATGTTGCTTCCATGTCAGTTACTGTGAGAAACAAATTGTTGGCCTATAATATCACAGCCAGAGTCAGAACTGGTTTCATGACAATACATGTTTTGCATGAAAACAACATTTTGCAGACAAGATGGTGTGTATGTGTTTTGCTCCCACAATTCAGAGTGTCTTTGATGATTTTTGTCCAGGTGTGTCTTGTTCTCTTCTTAAAAAGTCCCATGGCATGAAAATTTCACTTAATGAAGTTTTTAACATTAATATGAGTTCCACCAGCCTGCCTATTGTCCCCCAGTGGCTAAAAATGGAGATGGGTTTAAACCGAGCCCTGGGTATCCTGCTCTGCCTTTGAGAAAATAAAAGCTCAGATGGGCCGATCTGGAATCTAATACTTATGATGTCATAAGGGGCAATGTAACCTCCCCTTTCTCTGCTTTGCCCGCCCAGAGAATTTGGCCCACCCATGAGAGAGAGACATCGTGGCAAAGTAGCAGTTGGTCAAGGCCACATCCCCAACCTCCACCTTTCCCCCTTTTACCTCCTGAAAAGCTACAGACTCAGAAATGGGACATACTAAGGAAAGGTAATTGTAGGACTGGCTCTAGTGGCTGTAGCTCTGCACCAGACTTCAGCTATAGTATCTGGTTGGCAAAACTCCAAACAAATCTTCCTTTTTTTAAGGATGACTTCAGTGCTTAACTCCACGTCTTCCAGCATCACGGCCAAAGCCAAATTCGAAAGGCTGCTGTTCGGCAGCAGCAGCCACTTTCTTTGTTTTCAAGTAGCAGAGAATTTACGCGGAACTGTCTCTGCCATCCTTATGTTAAGCCCGCCCACCGACTCAATACACGATGTGATTGGCCTGACCAGAAATTCTTTTTTTCAGCTCACAAGCCAACGTAGAGTTGCTGGACTGACCCTAGCTGCAAATTACATTTGCTGCCGCTAGGGTGCGTCTAGATTTCTCGGCTATCGTCCAACAGCATCAACTGCTAATGTTTTTGTTCTCTTTGTTCCAATGGTTATTAATGCACTATTCTGCCATTCAAGCAACCTTTATGCATTTAAAATGAGAGCAATAGAGTGGCAAAACCTATGCTGAGTTGACCTCCTTCCACCTCCTTTGTTACTTCCTACATCCACTCCACTGGGTGACATAATGGCAGGGGACAGCAGGGACAGACTGGGTTTTAAAGTGACAGAGGCTGTTGAGGTAGTAGCTCTTGCACCGAGGAGGCCAATGCCACTGCCCAGTGCATTTTTAGCCATCTTTAACCTTTTAGGTAAGCACACAGCCGACTTGGACAATTAAACTTAGCTCTATTACAGTTAAGTACCAAGGGGGCAAAGCGTACAGTAGTTCCCTTGGCAGCCTATTTAATAAAATGATTAATCTAACATGTCACTTCTTTCCTGGAGAGGGAGTGCCAGAATTACCACGTCTCATTTAGTATTTGTGTAAATTAACATTCAAATGGATCTTATAGATCCAATAAATATCCTATAATATAACCATAGAGGAAATAACGTGTCCATAGAGGTCAGGTCTGCTTTGTCACTCTGTATGTTCAGACAGGGCACTGCTCTGATTCAGCTGGCTCAGCATTTGTGTTTGTTTTGGGTCTTTAATCCTTGCCAGGTACTGGGACAAAATGTCATCTCTACATGGCTGTGAGATACTGTTTGGCAGCCCTTTCTTTTAGACAGGCGCTGCCGTAAAGAGGACTAATAAATTACTTAACAGTAAGGCATCAGTGAGGAAAGCTGTCAGCTGAATCGAACAAAATCTTTGGGTGGGGCAATTTGAATGAGTAAGGATGAAGTTATCTTTGGGTGTAACATGAAATAATGTCAGCTCAATTCATCCCTCTTAGCCCTCCTTTCTAATCTTTGCTGGTAGTCACATACAGAGGCCTGTCTGTTTTCCTGAGGCGAGTGAGAGAGCCTTCCTTCCAGCACTCAAATCTGAGAGGGCAAAGCCGAGGGGACAAACAGAGCAACTTTGTGTTCCATTGCACACACATAACAGCGGTCATATGACAACAAGGAGGTGGAAGAGAGGGAGGGAGGATGATGAGGGAGTGTATGGCTTGCTACCCACTGGTGAGGGATGTTGGTCTATACTGAAAGAAATGAACGGAGTGTGTGTGCATGCCTACATGTACATTCTGCAATATAACCTAAGGATTTCTGGAGTATAGCCAAAAAAATCAAAGTTTATAGCACAACAATTAGCTTTTTTTGACGAATGCATGCAGATCTGCCTTTCCAGGAAAATACCTGAAAGTGGAGTGAAGCTGGTGGCTTGCCTCCTTCAGTCCACTGCTGTGGTTTGAAATCAATTCCGATTTCCAATGTTTGACATGCAGTGCAGTAATGGCCTTTCCCCCGTTTGAACAGGTGACATTTTCTCACACATTCATCCTGTGAACACAATACATACAGTCCAACGTTGCTGGGATTGTTGGATGGCATCTGTTGGAGGCTTGGCAATATAGCAAGATTATAGGCTACAGAATTTAATTAAAATATAGGTGTGGCTTTTTTGGATGGCGATTTCATCATTAGGTGTACATCTTCCAAAATCACTTCAAGGGCAAACCGCCTCACTGCAATATTAAAGATATGTTCCTGTTTATGATTCCTTTTACTTCTTATTCATCATTGTCACTGTATATTTTACAGTGCTGAAAGTGTTGGTTAATCAGTCCTTCCAGGATATCACGGCTTGAGATTGTTGAGGCCCAAAATGCCTGATGTTGCGGGAGATTTTGTAAAAATACAACAAACATACAATAAACAGACATTTTTTTGTGTAGTTCTTTAAAAATAAAAAGGAAACCTGTTTTGAGGACAATAAAATTACTCTGGGCTGAGTTTTCCTGGTAACCTTACCAATAAGGCTGAGGATGCTGCAAATGAAAATGGCCGGTGGATTTAAGACAAAAAATAACAATTTATTGAATGAATCAAATTTGAACATGTCTGTCAGTAGCTTGTTGATCTTTACATTGTTAATTAATTTCCTATCCTGGCCTGGGACACACATTCATACGGTTTGATTAAGTACTTATTGGACATTGACTTATCATTGCACTTACAATAACGAGCGTAGCTTTCCTCAATTTAGGTCATCCTGTACGTCTCATCTCCGGTTTTTCCTGCATCCACCGTGTGTGTGTGTGTGTGTGTGTTAGAGTGCGGATCGGGCCGGATTTTTCTGTCCGAGCCCGGCCCGCGTCCGACAGAGCAGTAACCGAACCCGACCCGAGCCCGACAGGCATTAAGATATTTCTGTCCGAGCCCGACCCGAGCCCGACACAGTTAAAGCGCATCAATGCACCGCTGACTTTCCTTCGTTTTCAATAGTTTTAAAATCTCCTGCGGCCAACTTCTTTTTAACATCTTCCATCGCTGCGCTGCCACATGGAGCTTAATACGCACGTCTTTCGTTGTCACGGCACACAGGAAGACGGATGTTAGGGTAATATTTGACATTTATTTTAAGCTGTTTTAAATTCAAAATGTTCAATGCCTTATCGCGCTGATGTGACCGAGCCCGACCCGAACCCGAGCATCCTTTCTAAAAATCTGTCCGAACCCGGCCCGACCCGTCGGGTACCGTCGGGTCCCGTCGGGCTCGGGTCGGGTATCCATCCTCTAGTGTGTGTGTATGTATGTATGTGTGTGTGTGCACGTCAGTCGCGGGGGGAACTGACAGGATTGAAACAGCAGCCGCTTTCAGCGGCTTCAAAGTGAAAAATTATTACATCGTACATTTTGTTGGTGAATGTGAGATATTTGAGTCACACGCATCGTGTTTATAGACAGTTAAAGAAATGGACCAACATATAGGCCTACCGTTGTTCTGGACAGAGAGACCAGTGAAGGATATTAGAAGCACTTTTTCGGCGATGGCTGAGCGTTACTGCACAACCTCCAACTGAGCTAGACGACGTAGATGTGACGTGAGCAACGTGCCTGAAAGTTGTAAGTCTTCTGGTAGCTGTGCCAAGAGAAATCTCAATCATTCCGAATCTTGCAGAGAAGGAGAGCGTAGGTATATGTAAGGGGATATCATAGGCACAGACTAATTATTGCTAACTAAAATGCTAGTAAACATTAGTAATTAAACCTAAACAGCAAATGTAAGTCCAAACTGTCTGCGAGCTTACCCTGTACGTGTGATTCCTCTACTGTGCGACAGTAAGTTGCGTGGTTATGACACAATCGTTAGCCAATTTTTACAAAAACACCTGCTACGGAGCCATAATGTGAGCTACAAGACAAAGGAGCCTTTTATACATACAACGGACAAATCTAAAGAGTCTTTACGTGCTTCAGATGTAAAGTTATTCGCTGTCAAAGTGGCGCCAAAATGAATGGCAGTCAATGGAATGCTAATGGTAGGTGATGGCATGGTAGCATCAAAGTGGTGCCATAGAGAGCTTCGTTTAGAGAGGAGAGGCTTACCCCTTTGTTGAATTGGCGCGATCGTGACATTGCAAAATCCTGAAGGGACTGGTTAATGACTGTTGCATGTGCTGCAGTATGAATTTGTTCTCCTTTTCCTGTTGCAGTTATCATCATCATCATCAGTTATTATCAGAGGAGCAACTGCAGATAATGTCTGAGGGTTGCAGAAGTCTGAAAGTGTTTCTTACCCACAATTTCCTTCTGTTGCACAAAGCGTTTATCTTATCGGTCATGACCCAAATTAATTTAACGGAATGTTTGAATGAAGAACAGACAGCTTAGTACTAACCTGAATTGCTTTGATCTACGTAATAAATGCTATCGTGTGAGAAAAGTTATCTCCATGACAGCAGAAAAACATCTGTGCGCACCAGAAGCAAACAATTTGAACAGATAGACATCCAAAGATCCACACGTGCGTGTACACCAATGCACACCCACACACACTCTCCCATGCATGCACGCACGCACGCACACATGCACGCAAGCAAGCACACATGCATGCAAGCAAGCACACATGCACGCACGCACACAAGACCCTAGTGTCCACTTTGTGCCATCTTATCCCTTCACATCAGACAGCCTACCCATAGCTCAGCCTGTGCACAAACATGCTATTGTCATCACTGGCTGGCCTTGTGACTCAGTGTGACCCGCTGGATTGGAGAAGGGGGAACACAGCCATTGAGATCAGGAACGTTAAACAGAGCATTATCACGAAAAAGCATCTAGCATGGAGAGAACTGCCCCCCCACCCCCCAATCCCATATCCACCCTTTAAACAGCCCATTGTTTTGGGGGCATAGGCAGGAGAACACTGCCCATCATTGTTTTCCATAATGACTGAGTAGTGTCCTCACATGTGTACAGTATACAGGCATCTTTCTCTGAAGGCCGCATTCAGGACGGCCTGTCGGTGGTGATAACATGAAGTGATAGCACAAAATGTTGAACAAACACGTTACATAAATTAAGAGTTTTCAATAACTAGGTTTGAATATTTACTTTATTACACAGCTTTGTTAAATACTCGATTCTGATTGGTCAATCACAGCATTCTACGGACTGTTATGCTCATAGACTCTGGGGGATAATTTTACTCTAAGCACAAATAATGGTCCCTGATTTTAATTTACTAGCCACAATGCTGTTATTGTTTTTAAACTGTGAGTCTATGTGTGTCTGTGTGTGTGTGTGTGTGTGTGTGTGTGTGTGTGTGTGTGTGTGTGTGTGGTCCTGGGGACACCTGTAGCTAAAATTAACACAGAAGAGGATTTGAATGCATTGTGTTTATCTTTCTGTCTGACAGATTTTGTCACCATGATATAATCACAACCATGCCAGATGCTGTCACAAAACCTTACAGGTGTGTAGTTGAGATCTAAAAGAAGGCAGAGTTTGATGATGGATGTGGTCCGAGCAAGTACGCCGGAAGTAGGAGTGAAGGAAGTAGGGACGAGGCCATTGGCACCCCCACTTTACGCCCAATTACATACATTTCGATTGTAACCAAAATCCTGGGTAATACATTAGTTACAATGCCATTTGTCATATGAATTTGAAGTGAAGATGCTATCTGACATTAGAGGATTTCAGACACCTTCCCTTAGACACCTTCTTTTTCTTGAAAATCCTAGAGACAGAGTTGCTGACAAGCTTATTCTTGAGACGTTTTGACAGCCCATTTAAAAGTGTATTTCAAAGTATTTTCTCAAACAACAGATGCCATACAAGTCAGAAATCTCACCATAAACATGAACTGTTTTGTGGAGCTGGATTTCTGGCTTGCATGTACTTTGAGTCAATACTGATCACAGTAAGTCAAGCTTAGTTTCTGCATTTGGCCTTTGGAACTGGAATACCTTGTTTGCTACTATTACTAATCAGCTCACCATACCTATTTGTTCTTAGTTAGAAGAAATGTATCTTATCATACAGTAAATACCTTTTATTTATTTATTCATGGTTCCCATGTTTAAGGTGGCCAAAGGATTTTGACAGATTAATGTTATAATCACAAAAATAGCCAGCTCCATTTCATCAAAAACTCCCATGGTGTGCAGTGTTAGCTGCTAGATGTAGTAATTCCTGGAAACCTTGCCAGACTGGTAACATCTCCAGTATTCTTTCCAGTAGCTCTAGCCTAACTGATTTAAGACTCCTCTCGGCTCTACTTAGAGGCAGTAGGCCTCCATAAGTAGATTGGAGTAGTTAGGATAAGTCAGTGAACACAAACAAGAGAACATTTAAATAGTAACTTATCCAAAAAAAGGTTGGGTTATATAACTGCTTTTATTGCTCCTTGCTGTCAATGGTGTTGTTTGTAAAATATATAAATGCTTTTAACAAAATAGCGATTATGGTATCATTTATTTTATGAGAAATGTCCTGGTTATTCTGAATTGTAACTGCAGCCATTTAAAAAGTTTCTACAAGTTATGTGCAGATATACAGTATGCAGGTGAAATATTACAAATTTCAAATTTACACAACTGAGTTTAATATTTTAGCTAGATATATATGTATGTCCCCTCTATCAACTGCAAAACCCCTCCCAGAATTAATTAAGTTTCTTTTTCCATTCTTCATAAATTGAGTCTACACTGTCAAACTGGTCAATATTGACACTGACAACCAATCAAGATATGACGAGGCACCAGTTTATAAGGTATACTTGTAAATAATGCGGTCCAATACAATAACCCTGCGATAAATCCAAAATTTGTCAATTGAGGTCTGTTGACAATGTGTCAGACAGGTGTTGATTTGTCTCTATGGTCACCTCTTCATGTTCATACAGTACATGAGAACATCAAGTACCCCCCCCAAACAATTACTAAAGAGCTAATACAACATGTATCCCATGCACTAAACATATGGTATGTATGTTGTAAAATAAGTGCTCATACCATGGTTTGGGTGAATACTGGATTCTGATTGGCTGCAGGGTGTCCATTAAAACGTTGTTGGAACAAAACTCAATATCCAAAATCTTTGAGTTTTACTGTCGGTGGCCTCGCCATCCCTGGTCTACTTCAAATCAAAATGGGAAGAGGATTTTGAAACAAGGTATCAAGAGGAAAGCTGGAAGTTGGCTGTGGATGGGATTTAGTCAGCCTCAATATGTGTTAGACACAACGTAATCTAATTTAAAATTCTTCCCAGACTTTACCTGTCTAGGAGCAGACTTGCTCAACTTTTTCCTGAACTGGAATCAACCTGTCAGTGTTGTGAATGGGACCCAGAAACTCTCTTTCACTCATTTTATGCAAACCCAAGTTCATGTACTGTATACCTTGAAGGAATCGGTCAATCAATTTGGCAACCACAGGGGTCCGTTGCAGGAAGGAGGTTTAACAAACTCTGAGTCTAACCCTGAACTCTGAGTTGATTTACCCTGAGATGGGAAACTCTGAGTTTTCGGTCCCAGAACAGCTGATTTGAGTTGGTTCAATCAACTCAGAGTAGGCTGACTTAGAGTTAAGCGTGTGCATCACCACAATAAAAAGGCCATGATACTACGATTCACCATGGCAACAACCATAAACAAACTGATCGGTGGGAATACTCTTGCGCACTTCCAGTGAGTTTGAACATATATTTTGTTAAAAAAGCAACACAGGGGCTGCAGTAATATGGCGAGAATTGGTGTGGGAGAAAATTGCTGCTTGAGTCAATGCGTAAGCTCTAATATAGTTTATTAATTTCATATTTAATCACAGGCAACCTATAATATTACTGGTGAAAACTGGAATGGTAGTAGGCTACATCTATAATTTCATTTAGGTGCAATCCTGCGGGCAAAAAAGTAAACTACTACTAATCCCATTCTGAGGTTGCAGCACCATTTTTAACAGAATTATGATTTACAATCATTTATTTCTTTTGAATGTCTCTTACTGGTTTGTGCCCATGGAACACTGCACAAACGTTTAAAACATGTTTCAGAGCGAGTCACATTCTTCTGTATACAGTGGCTTTACCAACATGCTCCACATCAACATTGTAAAGAAAACTGCCGTTTGCAAAAAAACATAACGCGACACAGAATGTGCTGGGATGTTGAGCATGTCCACGATGGGTCATTTTAGGGATATGAGAACGGATAAGGTTATGTAGGCTACATAACTGTTGAGCTGGGAAGAAAACGATACTGCTCAAATAGTTATCTAGAAATTAAAATACATCTATAGTTGGGGCCTCAATATCATCTACTGACATATCTTTAACTCCCTGCAAAGTAATACAGCATCTTCATCAATGGGATTGTTGAAATCCCATGTTCGGAACAAAAATGTTTTATAGTCTGCCTAACACATAAACCAACACTGTTTTTTATTCATGCAGATAACAAATTGCGCTAAAATGTGCCTGATACAGACAGACTGAATGAATGAAGAAATGAAAGAGCACTGTGTCAGAGGGAGGAGACTGAGAGAAACTCGAGGTTTCTTGAAGAAAACCTGCTCCTGACCAGGATAGGTCCACAGACTCAGTTACCATAGTAACTGACTCGGAGGTTAAGTTACTTATCTTTCTGAAATGGGCTGGAGTTTCCCCCTTTCTCTCAGGTTTGATAAACCTCCCTTCCTGATACAGAAAACCCAGAGTTTCCCTCATCTCAGGGTTAACAAACTCAGAGTTTTCCCCAAACCTGCTTTCTAAAACAGACCCCTGGACTATTATAACAATGTCTTTACGTTACATGACTCACTTGATGCCTACCTGTGCCTATTCTAATATGGACATCTAACACTGCCTTTATTTTTATTCATTTTTTATTTTTTGTGACATAATAGAAGCCAACTAATTTTCCATACCATAGTATCATCATTATTATAAGCATGACAAATTATGCCTCTGTATGTTTATATTTAGATAGTGGTACTTTTTGTCTGTCTGTGCTTGCTATTCTCTGGGAAGGGAGGGGTGGATGATGTGGGACAATTTTTTTATGTTTGTGGTTCTTGTTTGTTCAGAAGAAACCAATAAAAATAATTGAATCATAAAATGTTACGTAGGCCTATATTATAAGGACAATGTGAAATCTGTAAGTGGCCATAATTATAATCATCAATCCAACAGATTACTTTCATATGGCTATCTCGCTAGTGAGGCTTAAAGTCAGTTGGAGCTCTAAAAGACTTAATTTGATTCATGTGCAGCCCATCAACCACAAAGACGTTTTGAGCCACAATATTTAGCTTATTACAGCAAAGACTGAAAACTCATGACTTGAGGTTATAATGGATTTTTTTTCTTTCTTTCCAATAAAAGGCTTGTACTTTTAGATTAATTCTTGCAAGGTTGTAATCTGTTGCTTTTGCTTGATGCTACTGACACAATACTGTTATTCTTACTCTCTTCAATTATTCAGATTTTATTAATTTGTTTTTTTCGATTAAGTTCAAGCAAACAGTAAAATTGTTTGTTTGCAGGTGAATCCAACTTTGGTTCCATTTGTTGATCTATTAATCAGGCAAAAAGCAATAAAGAATACTTAGGGGTTTAATTTATTTTAAAATAAACAAATAAATTGGATGTCCTTGGAATATTTACATCTACAGTGTTTTATTAAAAGGCAAGAGCTGCTAGAAGATGTCTGCTCCTGATTAAATATTTTAAAACCTCCAGCTTTGACTAACCAAGAGGTGCTAATATATCCAATATCTAACCATCACACAGAAATTATTTTGTGATTTACTTTTGTAGGTGTCCCACTGAAATGAAATGTAAGTCTGCTCTGAAGAGTTTACTTTTTATGGTACATTTCAAATCACTGCCCTGTGTGGAAAAAATGCCAACAATCATGTCTATCTGAAAGAGGATTAGTCTGCCCCAGTATCTGTTTACTAGATGTTCTGTTGTATATGCCTTCCTTTGGGAATTAAAGCTTTCCATGTAGTAAACTGTGACCTTTTAGTGCAAACATCAACTATTCAAAAAACTAGTCAAATTCCAATTTTTTACTTTTTCAACGTCAGCTCTGTCCATACAAGTCTTACCTATGACCTTCTGGTGACTATATAAGCTGTTAAGACAATACAGTCAACTACAGTTGTTATAACACAACTGTAGTTGAGGAAAGCATGCCTATTGATCACCTCAGATTGTCTCACTAATGCGTTGCTTATTCACTGCCTCTGTGGCATCACATAAATGAATAATGTCTCTCCAACAGAGGTTCTTCTTCTCTGTTCGAAGGACAACTTTCCGTCCCAGGAATCTCACAAGGCTGTTTTTGGTGTTTGTTTTTATCAGCTGATGTCTATACATCTCTTAGTCTAACACAGTTAGTGTAAGACCTTTTTATAAAATAAAAAAAAAAAAAAATTGGGTTTAGCACAGATCTGGGAATAAGCTACTGTCTGACAGCCAAGGGAAAGCTAGTCAGAAGCAGGAAGCAACATTCAGCCACTAAAACAGCTGCCTTTGATGAGAAAGCATAAGACCTGTGCAGCTGATCATAAGGCATGTGAGCAGTTTTGTTTTATGTGTGCATGTACTGTATGTTAGTATGCTGGAGGGAGTTTAACAGCTGCAATACTTTTTTATGCAACAGAGATGACACTGTGCATTTTATTACTATTTATATAATATTTTTGTTTACTACACAATGCAAAGTATGTTGATGAATGTATTATGGTGACACAAAAAGTTCAGTAGGTCTGCAAACTCATGGGGCAAATGGATATGAATTACTGTGCAGTCATCAAAGAGTCACATTTCCATAGCACCATCGTGTTCGGAATAGGTTTGTCTATTCTGTGTAATGTAAGGTAATTAGTGAATTTAACAATATTTGGGTTGGACCCCAACAAAGTAGACCCACCCTATAAATGCAAAACTTTGTCTCTGAGTTACTTAGTGATTGAGTGATGAAGTTACACCATTGGTTGGTAGAGTAATGGAGTTTCTCTATTGGCTGTTGCTTTTTTAAAATAGGCACAAACAGTCACATTTCAAGTAGATGCCATAGAAATTAAAATATGACATTTTTGTCATATATTTTGTCATATAACAGATGCAAAGTTAACTTGCATTGCAGAGAAAAAAAGCTGTTTTAATAGGAGTTGCAGTTCTGAATACATCCTGACAAATTGCAGCCTTAAAGTGAGCATAGGTTGCAGTTTAACTAACATGAATTACGCTATATTAATTTGTGTGCCCACCAAACATGTCCCCTTATTTTTTCTGGAGTTTGTCAGTGAATCCAGTCTGAGTTTTCGGTTGCACGACTATACCAACTTTTGAACATACACGTTCCACCAAAACAAGTTCCTTCTTGAGGCTATTTTCCAGCGGCACCAGTGCTCCGTGCAGCGCTTTGCACCGCCCATGAATATTTTGATTGGTTTAAAGAAATGCCAATAAACCAGAGCACATTTTTATCCCGTCCCGAAATGCTGTGTGGACTAGCCAGACCCCCCTCCGCAGCTCTGCAGTGCTGTGGAGGAAGGTCTGGCAAAGCAAGACTAGGAAGAACCTGATGTATACACATACTATATATATCTATATAGACACTACCACTGACTGTGTGTGACAGTGTAACAATTTATATAGCACATATAATAGCAGATTAACCATACACAGTCATATACAGGGTTTTGACCATAGAAATAGAATACGAGTGGAAAAGACATTCCCGTTCAAATCAACATAGCTGGATGGTCAAAGTGGCAGCCATTTTGATGTGTACTGTGGCCATTGCAAAGAACTGTGACCGTTGTAGCAGGCTGACTTCTGTATAAACTTCAGTACAAACCCACTTGCTAGAAAGTTGCAGAGGTGCGGTTTTGTGACAAATGAGCAGAGCAGTGCTGGGGCAAAAAGGGGAGCATGGGGTGGCACCATTCTGCCCCGTTGGATCAGAGTACTGTTAATTGGCTGCTTGCTCTGCCAATTTCACCAGCACTTAATGCAGCACCAATTAATGTTTCCATGAACCAGCACTGGAATGTTTTTTTTTTTTAAGTGGCAGCCTGAGCCTTTAGAAAATGTGTATATCATTCGGATATACAATTTGTTTAAAATAAAAACTAGTAATTTTAATAATAAATGTGATGTTTTATTAGCAGAATTACATTGTGTTGTTCTATCCTATCACTTAAAAAAATCCTGGAATTGCCCCTGGAGCAGAGTAGTACAAAGCAGGGAGAGGTGTCTTTTGTGCACTATGCCCATTGCTTTGCTTAAGAGTAAGTGAGCGATTGCTGGATTCAATTGCTTCCTTTTTCTACAGGTAATTCCTCAAATGCTAATAATAATAATAAAGGCCAATACGGAGTTCTCAAATTAGTGAGTGTGACACACTTCACCGCCCCACTGACGTGTGCTGAAACCATAACAACTAACCACAATCGCCATTATCTCTTGAACTAGTCAAATAGCCATGGAAAACAGTTCCACATGTCCGTTATACTCTCATTCTATTTCTGGGGTTTTGACCTAGCCTTGTTCAGTCACTTTCAACACAGGTGCCAGTCCCCAGGTTGCTGTTCATAAGTCCTTGGCATGCTTAGTTGTGATAAATGGGCTATTTTCTTGCTTTAGTTGGTTTTGATTTAAATGGGTAACTGGTTGATAAATGGGAACCATGCTTACCTGTTGATCCCCTGTTGAAGACGACAGTTATGCAGTGCAGTATTCTTTCTGCTGCCTGTCCATGGCAGGTTTATTCTCGCTGAAACACCTCATCCGATCCCTCTTTAAATGCAAGCCTGCTAACCACAGCTCTGACAGACACACCTGCATGCCTTATTCATAAAGCATTACAAGATGACTGAATGTGCACCTGTGCCTTTCACCTTTCTTTTAACATTGCACACTTTTGCTATTCATTCATAAAAATAAAATTTTTGCATTTGGTCTTCCTTATCTCCGAGCACAAGCAGAAGTCGTAACACATAACATCCACTGCTTCAGAGCATCACATGCATTTCTTTGTTCATTTATCTTTTGACATAATATGTGGTTTAATTTAATTTAGTTCAAGTCATGTGTCTTCAGTGACACACAGTGAGATTGATTGCACAGCAACACATAATGGATTTAACACGCTTGTTTAGCTCTCTAAAATAAATGCTATGAAATACAATTGAATGTTCTATATTCATGCTTAGTAATGGCTGTACTGGCCTGGAAGTTCATTATCACAATTTACCTGGTGATGTGCTCACTCAGTCTGCAACCAGATGAGGGTCTCTAATCTAATGTGATTGACCTCAATTTGAACAGCATTTTGTGGACTCAACAACTGCAGCAGGAAAGAATCTATTATACAACAGAAACACACTGTGACTACATGTACTCATCTCTAATAAAGGATTTGTAATTATTTGCAGTATGGTAAGTCATTAGTAGGAGGTAGCCCCTGGGAGAGTGATGGGCTGTGTGCAGCAGGAGCTGTGAAGGAAAGGCAGGAGAGTTACCAGGCTCGGTCTTATCTTGTCTATCACATTACCTCAGTCCTCATGATGCATCGAGACGCTGGCCTCTCTCTGTGACCCCCATGACTCTACCTCTACTCACTTACTCTTAAAGTGACACGCCTGTTCTTAGTACCAGAGCCAACTGTGTGATAGCACAGGTGTCCTCACTACATTGTTTTTTGGAAGATGGTTTTAGATATATGAGGATATATAGGAGTTACCAGAGGAGGTAAGCCTGAAAATGTATCCTTACTGAGTAAAGGTAATGACACTGTAGGCATCATGTGGAATGGAGATAGTATGTTATTAGCTGTTGCTTGAATTTACAGCAATTTCAATTTAAAATTAGAAGAGTAAGCATGTTTCATCCTGTTGGCGCTTTCCTAATTAACTGTTGTTCATTTCTTTTTGACATTTTTTAAAAGTTCCAGGCATTTTGTTCCACTGTGTTATGCTTTAGTTATTAAGATGTTAGCAACGGTTTCTTCTTTGCTATGTAATAGCATGGGTAAAATTATTAAAACAAATTTAATACAATTATATTACACACTGATTTTGCACTGCTGGCACACTAATTCCTTTTCTGAAGTGGTATGACTTAAAGTAAATGTAAATGCAGGTGCTGCATATTTCTGAAATATAAATATTAACACACAACTTATGTGTTTCATAGGCCCTCAAAATCAGTGATGTGCATTAACCAGTTTGGCTGGCTATGCCATTTTGAGAGGGTATTCAGGTGCCTGGAGCCAGGAAACAATGCTCTTCACTCTGTGTTGTGATGCTTTGTTCTGCTCTGTTTGTCTTCTTAGTCATTTGAAGAGCAGACTTCACTCACTGAGCTCTGAGAAATGCTCTCTCTCTCTCTCTCTCTCTCTCTCTCTCTCTCTCTCTCTCTCTCTCTCTCTACGTGAGAGGTCTGCAGAGTATAGTTTCACCAACAAATCTAGGCCACATTATGATTTCAGATTTGTTACTCAGTCAATAGCATGCAGTGTTTCAATGTGCATCTATTTATCACAAAATACCACAGGCATTCACTGCTCCGAATTTGTTTTTGCTTTAGATTCATCACATACTGTAAGAACGTTTGAATTCATGTCCCCAAACTTAGAATTCAATATTTGTTTTATTAAAGTAAAAGTGCTGCCTGCTGAACAGAAAATGTATCAAAGCAGGAGCAGTATGAAACCAGATATTCTTCTTTGTCTGATCACACTGTATACAATTTTAAGGATAACAACACAGATGTCTGGGCAAAGCGAAGGGGTTTTACAATGGTATGAAAGCGTGAGAGGCACCTGCTGGCTTGAGCCTGTTATTGTCCACTATGATAGTAAATAAGCATTTCATATGATGCTGTTTTGCTGAGCAGCTCTGATGTGAGTCAGATGTGCTGAAGTATGAATAGCGGAATATGCTATGGATTACAAGGAAACACATTTTATCATGTTAATCCTGCATCCATTTTCTTTCAAATTGTGAAGTTTATCTCAGCTTATTTCTATGCCTGTATTTGACCTTGATTGTGTATATAATGAATGTGTGAGTGTGTGTTTATGTGTGTGTGTGTGTGTGTGTGTGCTGTGGTGTTAAATGGGTAGGCGTGGACAGCTGAGATTACTTTGGTTCAGGGTCTATGGTAACACAGGACTGCAGAGGGAGGGAGTTGGAGTGTGCAATTGTAAGGGGCAGAAATCTGAAGAGGCAGCATACAGAAGGTAGCATGGCAATGGTTGAATGGGAAGAGTGCAGGTTTGTATGCATGTGACGTGACTATATATGCTTTCATTGCTGTTCGGTCAATTTAGATATGATGAATAAAGTGTAATATGTGACATTTTGGTCTGGTCAGTTTTTTTATTCAATTAAATTAAGAAAATTGGTGTTACTGTCATGCCACTGTGTTCACTATGGAGCTTGACTAGAAGCAGGGGCCAACAGCAAGTCTGCCTCTCTATAGGTCTCTAAACTAGCACAAAGGTAACAAACCAGGTGACCTGTTTGTGTAGGGATTAAACAAACATGATACATATTAACTCGTGAGCTTGATGGTCAAAACATTTTTAAACTATGGAGGGAGCTTCAATGCTAAGTTAGGCTAATTACCTCCTGGCTCCAGCTCCTAATTTAACGCACCAACGATATTAATCTCCAAGAGAAGCATTTTTGTCCAAAATGTTAAACTATTCCTTTACCAAATATGTTAATGATGTAATGGAAAGTGATGAAACTGCTCTCACTTGTCTTAATCATACTATTCTTGCCTCTTCTTTGTCTTATCTTTTAGCAGACTCTGAGGCCTTCCGTTGCTAGGGAGATATCCCACCACAGAAGAAGCAAAAAGATTTCATCAGAAAGATCAAGCAAAAGACGCCAATGAAGAACTGAGGTAGATGGTTGCAGAAACTACACAAAGGCAACGTACCAAAAGAGTCATGTGGGAGGAGAGTAAGGCGGTTTTGCCATTTGTACGCATCAAGCCCTAATAATTTGTCTACTGAAATACGCTTAACGTTCCCCAGCCCTCTTCCAGAGCTTCTCCTCAGGGGGAGCCCCTGCTATGAACCCCAGCTCTGTTGGCTTCACCAGGCAGTCCAACCTCAGTGCCAGGCGCTGTGTGGGCATCCCACAAGTCTGGGTTCTGCCCACACAGGACTCACAGACTGCCCCTGAACAAAAAGAACGAAATACTCCTGAGCCACTCCTCTGTGTGGTGGCTCTCCTGTCTAGTGTTAAATTGGTCTGTTATGAAGTCTCTTCACCAGCAAGTTTAGTTAAAAGCCTCTACAACTCTTCCACCAACTCCTTTTAGGTCGCCACTTCGTTATAATTTGCTTTCCCATCAAGCATCAGAACGAGTTCCTTTGTGTTCAACACGTGGAGGAGGACCATGGGATGCCGTCAGAGCTCGGAGGAGAAGGAAGCGGCACGGCGCTCACGGCGAATCGACCGTCACTTGCGCTCAGAAAGTCAGCGGCAGCGGCGTGAGATCAAGCTGCTGTTGCTGGGCACCAGCAACTCAGG
Source organism: Etheostoma perlongum (assembly GCA_026937815.1). Taxonomy (NCBI): domain Eukaryota; kingdom Metazoa; phylum Chordata; class Actinopteri; order Perciformes; family Percidae; genus Etheostoma; species Etheostoma perlongum. The sequence continues at coordinate 14,033,523 of CM049386.1, forward strand.
CAAGAGCACGATTGTCAAGCAGATGAAGATCATCCACAGCGGAGGCTTCAACCTGGACGCCTGCAAAGAGTACAAGCCCCTCATCCTGTACAATGCCATCGACTCGCTCACCCGCATCATCCGCGCCCTCACCACCCTCAAGATCGACTTTCACAATCCCGATCGCGCCTACGATGCTGTGCAGCTCTTTGCCCTTACAGGGCCAGCTGAGAGCAAAGGGGAGATCACTCTAGAGTTGCAGGGGGTCATGAAACGTTTGTGGGCTGACTCAGGGGTCCAGGAGTGCTTTCAACGATCCAACGAGTACCACTTAGAGGACAACACTGCCTACTACCTGAATGACCTGGACCGTATCTCTGCTCTTGAGTACATCCCAACTGTAGAGGACATCCTACGGTCCCGTGACATGACCACAGGCATTGTGGAGAACAAGTTCACCTTCAAGGAGCTCACCTTCAAGATGGTAGATGTGGGTGGACAGCGTTCGGAGAGAAAGAAGTGGATCCACTGCTTTGAGGGCGTGACTGCAATCATTTTCTGTGTCGAGCTAAGTGGCTATGACCTCAAACTCTATGAGGACAACCAGATGGTAAGAAAAATCTGTTTAATGTGCCCACAGTAAATGTATGCACATGGACAAATGTATGCACTAACACATGCTTGCATGAGCAGCCAATCCCCCTAACACAGCAGTTTGGAGAGGGGCGAGACAGAAATCCACCCAATTAGCATATATTATACAAATATACTGTCTTATTAAGTTTTTACACCATTCGTGAGAAGAAGTGCAACCTTTATCGCAAACACTGGGTTGAGATAATTCAAGTGGTGAAAATATCTCTCATGCGAGATATCTGACTTACTGCAATGATCTTAGATAAAAAGTAATCTTGGTATCAAGAAATGTTAAGAAAATATTAATTTCATACTTTTATTTACCATATCAGTTGTTTTTCATACAGTGAAAAAAGACTAAATGTTGTGATATCCTACCAAACAAGTAATATTTGTCTAAAAACAGTTTCACAGTTCTGAGAAGCAAAAAGAACACAAGGCTGTTCTGCTGTGTCATTTCCTCTCTGTACTTCCCCGTCTTCCACCATGCTGCCACAGATACAGGGATTACGTGTTTTTCTTTTGATAACGTCATACACATATCATTTGCAAAAGCATTTTTTTAAGATAGTGGCTATATGAAATGAATTAGGGGTATTGCCCAAATAGTTTTTGAAAAATGCTGTTTGATGCTTACTTAATTATCTCAATAGTAATCATTTAAAGAAAGGAAAGAGTTTGAATTAAAAACATTGAATTCAGCTTTAACAACTAGGGATTCAAAATTGAATGGTTTTCCCAGCATTTCATTAAGATCAAGCACATCATGTATGCCTTTTAATTTAACTACTTCTTTTTTACTTTGGTGGAAACAAATGCACAATTAAAATCACACTAATCGAAAAATGTATAAACCGCCAAACTGCTGAACAGCTTATCATTTAAAGTAGGAAAACAGACCTAAGAAAACAGTGTTACTAAGTGGACTACTTAGAGGACCTTGAGTTCAGGTCTACAGCCACTGAATGCAACTATGTAAAACATTCATTCAGTGCAAAAATAAAATGTCTACCCAAATGTAGGGATCAGAGGCTGAATGATCCTTTCTGTTGGAGAGAAGGCTACCTGATTTGGATGTTTGACACAAGCCAGAAAACTTTTTCCCTTTCTTGGTAGATATTTATTATGCAATAACTGTTAAAGGATACTGTATTAAAGTGCTGAACAGCTTTTCTTTACTAATGTAACAGGCAAAAGACATAATTGCAGAGGGTAGTCTTCCTAATATCCCCACAGGGCATCCAGGACCACTCGCTGCACCCTTTACATCGTTTTATCCTCATCCTGAAAAATTGTACTACCTACTGTAATTCCTCTACAGTTCATTCAGTTTTGTTTAGTAAATAATTTGGAAAACCTTATCCAAAATTATGGTCCTTATCCAAAGTTCTTTGGCTGGGGGCATGAATGAACTGATTTTGAAGACATGGCTAAAACACATTCACTTTGCCTTAATGTGGTAGCAAAGCTATTTCAAATCTGTCTGAATGAAGAGAGAAGCCACCCGGCATTTGTTATCTCCCTTTCATGGTTGTGGAATTACAATAATTTGCTATCCATAACATATCTGTTTTGTTATCTGAGCGTTTTGGAATAGTTAGGTAGTTATTGCTTGTTTAACTGCGTTTTGATAATGGAAGGTCAACAATAGATACTATTTTACATTTTTTAGTCTAGACCAGCAAAGGGTTAGTTTTTTTTTATTTCTTCATAGGAATGGTCACATTATTTTCCTAAAGTATCTAGTATCCACGTTTACCTCTTTATACACAAGAAATAACATGAGAACAGAGGAAGCTGTTATTCCTGTAACTGAACTGGCATAATAACTCACGGGTTACCCGGATAAAACGAAGTACATGGTACCAAGTTGGAACATGAAATCAATTAGTTGTATAGGTTAAAAATAAAGTCTGACGAGAAAAATGCGGTATGGTGTTAATTGAGTTCACAGAATAAAGTGTGAGGCTGTACCTATGAGAATTAGCAGATTGTGAAGAAACTTTGTAGCAAAGGGAGTTCACAGGTGCTAGAAAAAGACAACTTTTATTATTCTAAGACAAGAGAGGAAGAAGATAGCAATGGATCAAAAGTACCAGAAAGAAATTAGAGCAGCCATCCTGCTGCAGAGCGAACTATGAATAAGATCTCAGCAGATACTGGCATTTCATGGTTGATGTGGTTGGATTAATGCGTTTACAGATGTATGTGTTAGCTAAACTAAAGATCTCTTTGATACACCACCAGGGTTTATTCAGCTCAAACTTTTGACATAGAAGTACTGATATTAATGCTGGCTGCGATTTTGAGGCGCCATGTTGCCTTATCTGATTGAAGTGAAACCCTCTCACAAATATCCTGCCTGTATGTTCCCATTAACTGCAATAGCACTGGAGACTCACCAGACCAGATGAATGAGTCAATATGGTACATCTTGTACATTTTGGCTGTACTTTGAAGTGTTTTAGATATGCCATTGTTGTCAATGGTACACAGGTATTTTCCATCACAAGATTGATGTTATTCACATAGTCATCAGTACTATTAACTAACCCTGCACTGAGGTGACAGTGCCAACCACTGAGCCACATGAAATAGTTGTACTTCAAAATAATTAATGAGAACATGCAATTGCTACAATACTAAATACTAGTGGATCAGTTGCAACAACTATATACCGACAAAGTCCTTCAGTTATTTAACTTTTCTATGGTCATGGCCTGTCTCTCTCTACTGCACATGTAGAAAATGTGGAAGCAAACATTCTAAGTCTTGTTTTTAGCTATTGTGTTATTAGCAATAAAATTAAATCTTTTGGTTTAAACAAGTTGGTTTTAAAATGCTGTGTGTATTATGCTAAAATCAGTGCAGATTCAACACCATATTAAATGGCAATAGCACATAAACCAAAATTGTATGATCATGACTTCAATAACTTTAAAACAAACACATTGTGGTTAAGTATCATCAAGTCAAGAAAGTAGGGGAAAAAAATGCATTTTGGAGGGCACATGTGAAGCTTGAAAATAGTAGGTTATACCTTATTTAACTTGCAATTATATTGCTCAGTATGTTACAGTCTTTTGTAGTATAATGTAGGCTGAACATTTATACAAAAGCCCTATGCAGGTTTGTTAAAGAGAGGCTGTACTAGTATAGAAATCACAAAATGGTAGTCATACAGGACAGCAGGCCACACCCTCAGAAATCTACACAACCATCAGGCAGAAAACATAATGCGGGAGACATTCTAAATGTCACATCATGTGTGTACACCTAATCTTAATGTTACTCGATTAAGTGCAGGAATGTCGCTGTGGTTCCTTCAACATCTATAGAAGGCTCCTCAGTAAATTTCTGCATTTTGGAGCCGCCTGCTTCCATAAACACTGTCAGCTGACACAACACTGCTGAACAGCTGTTATCTAACAAATAGTACATGCTCAATACATCTGCAATGTGAGAAAGAAAAGAGTGTTTGTATCCCTGTACTGTATGTGTCTCTGGTAACATATTTTACACAATCAGTTGATGGTGAATATAACAACAGGGAAACACAATTTGGTTTCTGTTAAATGGGTTAAGCATAAGTTAAGATTAAGGTTAAGTGCTTGTGCAATGAAGGTCAGTAGTATGCGAGGGTCAAGGATTTGGTTATTAAGCTGACCCTGATTCGGGTGGAAAGAAAGAATAATACTATATTGTAGTAAAAGAAAAGAAAATGGAAATTCAGAAAAATATTATTCCTTTAGTATAAACAAACCAATATACAATACCTACAAACAAAATACTTCAAATATATACAGGCGCCTACAGTATATTAGGCAGAAAACATGCTTCTAACACACTAATAGCTGTCTAAATAGCAAAAAATCATGTCAGCTACCATGCTCCAAACACTAACATGGCAACAATTTTTAAATATACCAGAAAACTGATAACAATTAAGTAGAGCAGGTGAAATATTTCATATAAGTTGGCTTGTATGAAAAAGATTGATCTATGCAGACCCAACAGATTTTTCAACAAAAAATAAAACATGACTAAAACATGACCACATCTAATGCTAATCTTAAACAAAATAACCTAACCTGAAATTCATATTTATTAGCTTGTACAATACACTAGATTTAACAGCTGTGAGTATGTCAGAAGGCACTATAGAGGCATGACATATGTCACAAGTATATGTTAAAACCTTGTTGACTACATTTGCAGTAAAGCTGTTGTAAGGCATATGCATCAATTGCTAATTAATGTCTCTTTTACAATAATGTTACCAATTCCCGCAATGTTAAGGGAGCTGTAATGTTAGCAGTCAAGGTAATTTCCCCGCCAGCATCAGTAATATTTACTCTTTGACTCAATAAAATTACTGACATCTAATTAACAGACCTTACTGTCCTCATATAAGCTTGTTTACATGCCAGCAAATATATATGACCTTATTTACCTTAGCGCTAACACAACATAATTGAGTCAATGCATGAGACAAGAGCAACTCTGGCTAACTCTTCTATTTCTTAGTTTACGCTGCTTTCACCCTGGCAGTTGAAATCAGCTCCGATACTGCTTTGAAATGACTGGAAGTCATTAATTTCCTTTGGAGATTCGCAGACCGCGTGCGACTGGGTCCGAACCGGATCTGAACTAGTGTGGTGTGAAAAATATCGTGTCAGTTGGTCATCCGGATGCGTTCAAGAAATTGAACTCTTGACAGTTCCAGAGGTAGTGGTGCTATGGTAATGATAAACAAATCTGAATTCTTAACTTTTAATAAAATAAATAATGATTTCATAACAATATGTTGTCATGTAATTTTGAAATTTTCAAGATTTGCTAACGTTATTAGGTCAGTTAATACAAATGCTCACGTTAGCTAATCGACGCTAACTAGTGAGCATTAGCTAACATCAGCTAGCCTGAGCTCGCTAGCTGATGTTAGCTAACGCTAACTAGTTAGCTAGCCTGAGCTCGCTAGCTCAAGTGAATTGACGCTATTCATAGAGGGTCATAGAGAATTGGACATTTGGACACTGACAAAATGAGTAGTTCTAGATTTCTACTATTCCGACGCTTTCAACGGTGTACTACGACGTCCACTGGGTGCGCGATGCGTATTACAGAGCTGATTTCAAGTGCCAGTGTGAAGGCGGCGTTAGAACCACAGTAGCACAGCACTTTGTTCATAATCATGTCTGAATAAAATATGTCATATCTAATGGAAAACAACAAAACAGGGATTATGAAATTTGAATGACACGCCCAAACGTGGCAAAACTGGTTGAGACAGTAAGTATCCGTTTTTATGTGCATGCATATGTATAATGATCACTGATTAATGCCTCCGAAACAGTCACACATATACAAAACTGTTGCTTTGAAGGTTTCTCATTATATTTCCTCTTTTTCTATTTGATGGCTTGTTGTGTCCAGTGATCATCTTAGTGATCTAAACCTTCAAAGCAATTCATACTTCACACAAGCAGAAAACAAACTCTGTCTGACCAGACAGACATGATTCAGCTTCAATGCACCAGCTCACGCAAGACGAAAAATACACTGTAATAACTACAGTACAACATTTACCCATCAACCCATTCCCTGATGCATTTTCCCTGTCCCATCCCTGTCTTGATAATGAATTGTTGCCTTGGTTACTGTTGCTTAGCAACAGGCCAGTCAAATGCTCCTAATCCTGCGCTGTTGACAGTGAGCTGTGACTAGGGAAGGGAGGATGAGAAGGGGATAGGACGGAAGAAGGGGGGGGTTACAACAAACAGCAATGTTGGAAAGAATAGATATGAGGTGTATATGTGCTTGTATGTATTGTGTGCTTGCATGAGTGGTTGTGGGGGGGATTATAATAAATGGCTGAGGCTCAGCAACAGCAGTGAAAAGCAACTGAAAAGCCTAGATGTGAGGTTAGCCGTTGTTTAAGCTTGTGTTAGCCAAACATCAAGGCAGACCATGATTGCAGTGTCAGCTCTATTTCTATTGTCTAAATTATTATTTTGTTAATCGCTCAAACAGGAATTAATTACAAGTCACATGAAAGATGACTGGAAATGAATGACTGGCATTTCCTATTTTTATGTAAAAGTTTGTCATGTGCACTTTTCCATTCAAGCCACAGCAACGAAGACAAAAATGAACTGATTTGAATGTAAAATGACAGTTTCCCTGAACGGTGACTTTAAATCACATCGTGTCCCTTCAGAAACACAGAGGAAGGTGTCGGACTGTTGTATCAAAATGCATTCAGTAACATTCTCCCTCACTCAGCTACAACATCTTAACTGCCTAATGGGGTATCAAAGGCATTTCTATCATGTAATTGAATTTGTTCATATGATGTAATGGTGTTTTGAAAAAGAGCTTTTCAGGAAACGGAATGAGACTGTTCAAGGACACACCAAGTGAAAAAAACACGTCATGCTTTTTTTTTTTGCCAATATTTCCCTTACCTGGCTATACATGCTCACACAGGTTTTAATGTATCCCTTATACCATCTAGCTATTGCATCACTAAACTGTAAAAGCAAAAGCTAATTAAGTGTATGATGTTCCGATTCAATTTAACTTAAGGAATTGCTCTACAACGACCTCCTTTCTGAATATTTAATGCTACACACGACTATCCATGTTACATGTAGTATTACGTTTGCTTCTCCATACTACTGTAGTCTCACCCTATTCCTCATTATAGAACAAAGCTATTGCCATAATTTTAGGTTTAGATGATAGTGGATACAACAACTTATTTTGTATTATCCACACCATACTCTTATGTATTATAAAATAAATAAGATACAGCAAATTTGAACTTAGAAAACTTCCGCTACAACCTTCACCTGGACGTATTCTACAACATTAACAGACAGTTACACAAAATTGTCATTCAAATGTGCTTAGCTGATAATCAAAAGTGTGATTTTGATAAGAATTTAGCACAAGAATAATATTATGTAAAATTCTGATGTGTTTGTTTTAAAATGTAAACCCCGCATTAACAGAGACAGTCGTTAAGCAGAGAGGGAGGGCAGAAAGAGAGCAGCCTGAATAATGTCATTTTCAGATGCAGCAGCCAAAAACATGGTGACAGAGGAAATCATCTCATTAGATACGAGCAAAGAACCCTTTCTTGTAAGGCCGTGACATTTAAAATGAACCTTAATGAATTACGAAGGGGTGGCAGCCCACCTAAGTGATTTGTATTAATGGGAAACAAAGCAATGACACAGGGTTGAACTTCCTCATTAATACTTAAGCTTAATTAAGGCCTGCACCTTTGGACTACTCTGTCAGGAGGAGGTGCTATTAATATGATAGCTAATAACAATATTAAGAATGTTCACTGCCACATTATCCATAGTGTGCTTAACCTACATTAGCCACTATATAGAAAAACAAAAAAACATGCAACTTTGGTTTCTCATAACTGAAGCCTTTTCGTCATTATCCCAAAAAATGTGCATTTACAGTACAACACTGAATAATCAGGTTTTACTTTGACTCTGCAATTTGATTGTCTCATCCTTTAGCTATTCCACATAGTATATTTTTTCATGCTGTGCTGATCTTGTGATTTGCTCAGAGCACCATGTTGTTTCTGTAACCTTTTAAACAGCAGTCTTCCATCTGACAACCTCCCAGTCACAAGCTACTGGCCAGTCGCCACATGCCAGCAGCTGCCATGAACAGATCAACTTTCTTTTTCATTTTGTTCTCTTATACATTCGTCACATGAGCGCAAACTGTACAGAAGCACATGCATGCATGGATGCACATACACACAGCTACACATAGACCTTTTCTTCTGTACCAAAACCAGCATACTTTACCATTCTGCAAATTAAATGTAAATAATTAATACATGTTTGTAATGTCTTGTCCTGCATGTGGCGGAATCAAATAATTTTTTTTTATATAAATGATAAACAAGTTACATAACAGTAAACATATTTTGTTTTTTCCGCAATGTCTTTGCTACTCATCCGTAGTCTTCCCTTATCTTATGACTAACTCAGATATCTGCAGGGCATGACAGACATCAGTGATTTCCATAATAGAATTGGTATCCAAATCTTGATTAATTTTGGAGAAACAAATTGCCAGACCCAATTTGATCCTTCTGGCTATAAATTATCTTATTTAAAACTTAAAAAAATACTGCATCAACATTTGGAGGACCATTATTAAGATTACTTTATGAAACTGAATGAAGAAAACAATATTATAGAGTCAGAGCAGTTATGGTGCACTTGTAGAGTCTTAGAAGAGAAGGTTAGAACAGTCTGTCATCAGTGTAAACAGCCGGTCGACACAGTCTTTGGCCCTGCCACCACCTGATCCATTCAAATGTTGATAAATCCCAATTATGGCAATATTTTCAACTATTCTTTGCAATAGTAAGATTTTTCTGTAACAAGTAAAAGAACAACTGACACACATCTTCGGTGACTGATCGTTTCAGAGACTTGGACTTGGAGTGGTATAAAGAAGTAATCAGATGTTTCAGAGGAGAGTGTGAGAGTTCAAATGCAGGTCTTCATCTGTCTGAGTCTCAAGTTTCTGTTGACATAACAGAGAAGCCGTACTTTTGGCTAGTCAGTCAGTCAGTTATCTTGTGTTCATGTTCCTCCTTAATTCTTGCTTTACATGGTCTAATTATCTGTCTTAGGTTTTGCCAAATTACATGATCCTGTTTATGTTAATGAGGTCTGATTGGGTGATAAATTGGGTTGATTTGGGTTCTATACTTCAAAGTATACACTACATTTTTCTCGTGGTCTGATCTTTTTTATTTCCTTTCTCTTTCCACATCTGCAGAGCCGTATGGCTGAGAGCTTGCGCCTGTTCGACTCCATTTGCAACAACAACTGGTTTACCAACACGTCGCTCATCCTCTTCCTCAACAAGAAGGACCTGTTGGCTGAGAAGATCAAACGCATTCCTCTGACAGTGTGCTTCCCTGACTACAAAGGTCAAAACACCTATGAGGAGGCAGCTGTCTATGTGCAACGACAGTTTGAGGACCTCAACCGCAACAAGGAGACCAAGGAGATCTATTCGCACTTCACCTGTGCCACTGACACCAGCAACATCCAGTTTGTGTTCACGCCGTCACGGACGTGATCATCCAGAACAATCTCAAGTACATTGGGCTATGCTAGGACCTTATGCTGGGGGGGAGTGGTGTGTGGGGGGGTGGGGGTGGGAGGGGGTAAAGCGTGCAGGTGTAAAGCTAGCTGCTTGGCAGCAGATGGCCCGCCATCACGCTAGATAAAAAAAAAAGGCCTGCCGGTCTGCCTGACAGTTTAACCATTTGAAGATGTGCAACAGAGACCTGCAAAGGAAATGAGGTACTAAGATGGTCAGGGATGGACGATACTGTAGATTTAAGTGTTTCAGGTGAAACAAAAGAGCTCATGGGCCATGGTCAAGATGGGATTTTTACCCAAAGTGTTTGCACTGAATACGAGTATGCAGAGACACCCAAACACACATGCACGCATGCTCACGCACACACAAACACACACAAATCCTTATGTTTGCTCACACACAATATCTTTGGATCAACAGTCAAGCACTTGTTCGACAAGGCAACACTGGCAATTTTAGACAGCTACCCCTACCTGCCTGCCAAACCTGAGGTAGTAGGTCAGTACTGTTGGTTTTCGGTTACTTTTGTCTCCTTTATTTTATTTACCAGAGTCAATTAATGCTGCTTTACAAGAAGGATTTTTGACAGAATCAATGTTCTCTTTTGGATCTTTGCCCTTACAATGGTAACCAGTGAGTGCATCTGATGAGACGTGGGGAGAGCCTACATTTTGGAGGACAAAAACAAATGTCAGTAGACATGATGTCACAGGGTTTCTGCCTAAAAGAGGAAACTGCCACAGTGTAAAGCTGAAGTGAAATATGTTTTCTACACACTATTTCTGTTTTGCCCCCTGGTCACCTCTCTAATGTTGTTTTTTCCCCCCCTCTTACCTTTATTGTTTTTTTGTGCTTTAAAAAAAGAATGTCTCTCAAACCTGCCTTTTATAGCAGGTCAGTTATAATACCAGGAGAGTGTTATGCTCAGTAAAGTCAAAAGTATTCTTTATGATCATTCCAGTTTCCAGCAAGAGACAACAAAAACAGTGCCAAGATCAATTTGTAAATAAAACCAGATCCCATTCATTACGGTAATTTTTTGTTTTGTTTGTATGGACAAATACATTAAAACATGCATGATTTTGTTACTTTGGGATACTAATATATTTTCTTTGGGAATATGTTCCTTTTTTCTTAGGTTTAAATAATATATTCCCAAAAGTATATATAAAAGTCAAACACTGTGTACGATTGTACAGTTGTCAGAGAGGAATCTATTGAAAAGAGTTATATCAATATAATAATGGTGAATATGGTGTTATGATGATGAAAAAGATTACTGATGATGATGATGATGATGATAGTGGTGATGATTACAATAATGTCAAGGAAAATCTCACTACAAAGTTAGCGTGAGAGGAGAAAGTGGATCAAAGGAGAACAAGACTGTATACAAACATGAAAACGAAGAAGCAAATCTTGAAAGTTCAATCTTCCTTGCATTATCTAAGTGGAAATTGTTAAACAGCCAGTCAGTATGATGTGTAAATATACTGTAAGGTACACTCTTTGTTCAAACAAATGAAAATAAAGGTTGAGTTGGGATACTGTAAGTGAGATAAAGAGAGAGCGAGAGAAGGAGGACAACCCCACTCTACTCCTCCTCTTACCCTTTTTCAGTTCAGAGGGTGATGTGCAAACAACTCAACAAAGGGCTTCAGGCTTGACTTTACGGGATGTCCACTTCAACAAAAGACAAAACATTTAAAAAAAGAAAAAAGAAAGAAGAAGTATAAAGAGGACAATAACTATGAATAAAACAACTTATGCAAATTTCCATGGTGTAGTAAATGTGTTTTTGGGTGGTGGTTGTGTCAAAAGTGCTTTACATGTGTTTGGGGTGAGAACTGATCACTTATCTTTCTTATTCTTTCATAATTACGCTGCATCAAATGATTTGCAACCTGGAAGAAGATGTGCTGTCCGAAGTCCTTGCTGCCATCCTCAGTGTACAAAATCATGACAAAAAATTGTTTGTCCTCGCCATACATTGAAGTCGCTGGAGCAAGAATAATTCGGACATAAAGTATGCAATTAAATCTCTCCTGACTGAACATGCCTATGTGTGATAGGGTGACAGTGTACAGATTCCACTCTAATTAGTGTAGAAACCCCAGCTGAGCCAACATGTCTGCTAGTGTGTCAGTCCCCAAATTAAAGTTTTGTTTTGCAGTTTTTAGTCTGCAAAGAGTTGAATATCCCATTTGTCATACAATTTAGATGTTGTTTAATGCAATAGCAGAGAGAAAATTTTGCAAACCTCAACCACATTTTAGAAACTAAAAATGTCTTACATAGAACACTTACACATGACACACAGGACGAGTGTCTTCTGAAAGACATTTAGACAAGAAATGATACATTGATACAAACCTATAACAGGGTTAAATTCCAACAAGCAGGCTATCCTCTTACCTCCCTGTTACGCTCATGTGGTATGAATATTTTACATTTTTTTAAACACCATTCAAGTGTTGACTGGGAACCATACATAAAACATGACAGTATTGTGTGGCTGATGTTTTTTTCATCTCATCAGTTTAGCTTAAAATGTACCATACATCACTGTGTGAAAACCATCTTCAGGTCATGGGGGACTGACTTAAGCAACAGTGTGAATTTGTTTGAGAGATGAACAGAAATAAAAATCCACTGTTGACAATGGAGCTGAAATCATGCCTTGTGACTGTCATGTGGTATAAGTTGCCAACATTAAAAAATGAGTTTCAGAATGGGAGAAAAGCAAATCAAGAGTTATAGAAATATTCTCTATGGTGGCTTCAAGTGAAACATGGTAAACTGTTGGGGCTGGGGTTTTCTCAGGACTGTTGTCACAAGGTGGTGCTAAGCAGCTGATGTTGAAGTAATTGACTGGAAATTCACCGCCTGGGAAAATTTTACATGGGTCACTAATTGACAGTCTAGTTACACTAAATGAAATTGCTAGGAATTAACACAAACACCAATGCAGAAGTACACATACTAATATTATTTGACCAATACTGCCTCTCCCATTGGCAGGGCTAAAATTGCTATTTAAATTAAACAGCTTTTAGCAAGAGGAACCTAATACAGATAGACATCCTCTGTAACACGTCATAAGAGCAACAATGAGCAACAATATTATAATTTAACTGAAATACCTCTGAGTCTTAATATTTACTGTAGAATACATATTCTAAAAACATATGGGCAAAACATTACATGAAAAGTCGTTAAGTTAGTTTTGATGCTCACATTGACTTAAAGGGATGGTTAGGAGTAATTTCACCCAAGGGTCCTTTTCACCATGACCTTGAGCCAAACATCCCCACAGAAGCTTTTGTCCCTTGGTCTAACATTGGTTGAGTTAGCGCTATCCGCCAAATGGTTTAACCCTTGTGTTGTCTTTGGGTCAAACTGACCCGTTTTCCTATATCAATGATCTTTTTAATTCCCCAAAATAACATGATTGATTCCACACAGCGCTCTTTGGGAAGTACAAATCTCTACTTTCATTAATTTTGGGGCGTCTTATTCAATTTTATAGCATTTGAAAAACAAATTGAAGTGTTTTTGAAATAGTATTGAGTAAAAGTTGACATATTCCAGTCTGTGATAATCCATCAACATATTTTCCTTTAATTTTAGTCTAAATAATTCCTCATTTCTGCTTTTCTAACTCAAACATTAGGTATAATTTCCTATAAATTAAGTTTATTGACCATAAACTCCAAAAATAACTGTCAAACTAGAATTAATAAGTTAGTATTACGTAGTGTTGAAAACATCAAAAAAAGTGACAAACATTGAAAAAAAGTGCCAAAAGTGTTGAAAAAAGGGACAAAAAGTGTCAACAAAAGTGTTGACAGGAAGACAACACAAGGGTTAATGCATGCACTAATGGAACCAAAGGTGCATCTCGTAAGTTACCCCACTAATAATGCCCGGAATGGTACCAAACTTCTACAGTAGTACAAAAAGGTTCTGTACTCATAAAACGAGGCATTGGAAAGTTTGTGAGTTATTTCTCTGAAAGGTTGCTATAACGTTTAGGAGCCCTGAACAGAAATACTTCTGTCTATACTTTTAGATTTTGGAAATGTCAAAAGAGGTTTGTCCGTAAGCTGGGGCCATGCCAAATTTACGTTTGTTATCTCTATTGAGACATTCAATATCTTATAAGAAAAAGGGATTGAGGGCATTTCTAAAAATGTAAGTAGTTCACAAACAACCTCAGACAAAAATAAAAATTCTTGGCCTTATGATGACAGTACTGAAACAATAAATATCTATGATCGCTGGCATGTTTCACAGTCCTGTCTATTTCTAGGCCTCCTGAATCATTCAAACATTTTTTTAAAGAAAAGAGAAAAAAGAAGTCCCTTCCCTCTAGCCTCTCTTAATTATTTTTTAATTTTATTGATCCCCAATGGGGAAAATAATAATTTTTACACTCTGTGTCCACACTTTGTTAGTTTCACACACAGTCCTGAACTACAGACACACACGCTCAGGATCTATACATGCACTAATGTCCTGAGCAGTTGGGGGGGGAGGGGTACAGTGCCTTGCTCAAGAGCACCTGGCAGTGCCCAGGAGGTGAAGTTGCATCTCTCCTGTACACTCCGTACTTTTGGTCCATACAGGGACTTGAACCAGTGACCCTGCGGTTCCCAACCCAACTCCCTACAGACTGAGCTACTGCCACTCTTGCTGTCCCTTGTCTTGACCCTTCTCTTGTTGAACAGTACCTTATGTCCCTCTCCACTCCCCCTTATACAATCTCTTCTAAACAGGTTTTCCTCATATCACCCACCACTAAGTAAGTTTGTATATCTTGTGATTTCATTTCCCCCTGTCCTCAGTTCCTCTCTTGTCACTCCCTTCAGCTGACTCCTTCCAGTGTCTCCTCAGTGACCTCAACATTTATACCCGGCCTCTTATCCCCTATATATCTTCTCTTCTTCTCTTTCCTCTAAGCTTGTCTATCTGCTCCTACTTGATCCTTGGCTGTAAACCACCCTGTTGAATCAAGTGGTCAAGCCTTTCGGCAGCTGGAAGAAATCTGGTTTTCTTGGAAGAGTTTTAGTATATCATCTCCTCTCTCTCAGCTAGCTAATCTGACATTTACTACTTCCAGTCTTCTGCTTCTGACCTACAGAAGCTCGTCTTTACCCTCTCATCTCAGCACTACTACTCCTCCCTCCTCTGGTCACTCCACAAAAAGAGTGATGACAGCTGAGGATCATCCTCCGGGCCACTCTCTGGTCACCCTCTCCTCCTCTGACCCCTCTAACATGAGCTTAATGTCTCCCTCATCCTTAATGAAGTCTTAAAAAAATTCCCATGAGCAGACTTGAATTCTGCCCTCTTGAATCCACTGCCTTCTCCCCCACCCAGACCACCGCTGCTGATTTGCTCTACTTCTTGACTGATATCAACAACCCCTCGCTGACATCTGGCTGAGAACCATCTGTCTTTTAGAGCCACTGTTCTCCTAATAAAACCTTCTCTTGACCCATCTGACATCCATTGCAGACAGCAGCTGTCAAGCCTTTCTTTGGCTCTCTTGCTTCAGGAACTGAACTTTTATTCAAGTATAGCCAGTGTTGACCCATTAAAGACTAAGGCATAAATGTTGCCAAATATTGAATTTGAAATTATGTTTAAGTTTGTTACGTGCAAGAGTCCAGATTTTTTTTTTTTAAAGGAATCTATAAAAGCCTGTGCTAAAAATGCAATGACACAGTAGCCAGCTGTTTTTACCACTACATGTCTTTGAAGTGTAGTTAATATTTTATCAGCAGTTTGGAAGCAAAATCAAATGAATAAGAACTGTTAACTGGCTTTTTGAATGTCATTTGTTAAAAAGAAGTTAAAGAACTATTTAAAACCTTATATTTATCAGAAAATTACAAAACTAACGCTGCTTTGAGTTATATACTGACATCGGCATGCTAACATGCTCCCAATGACAATGGTAGCATATAGGCGTGCAAGGTATAAGTCATAAACCAAAATATTGACTCTAATAATAATTGACTCAATAACCAACTTTACCTGGTGATGGGACTATGAAAAGTCTGAAGTTTTTACAATTCATGCTAATCCATCCAACAGTGGCTAAGACATTTCTCTTTCCTTGTGAACCTCATATGGTCACTTATGGTAAGGTAAAGTCAGAGGATCACTTAGTCATGATCAAGTCATTGATTCATCAGTTTTGAACCATGAATGTCTGTACAAAACTCAATAGCATTCCAGTTAAATAGTAGTTGAAATATTTCACTCTGGACCAAAGGGGTAGACCAACCATCCAACCAACCATCCAACCAACCATCCAACCAACCATCCAACCAACCATCCAACCAACCATCCAACCAACCATCCAACCAACCATCCAACCAACCATCCAACCAACCATCCAACCAACCATCCAACCATCCAACCAACCATCCAACCAACCATCCAACCAACCATCCAACCAACCATCCAACCAACCCAACCAACCAACCAACCAACCAACCAACCAACCAACCAACCGACAGACAGACCAACTGATAAAAAAGATATCTGACTATTTTTTTATTTGATTTGCTAAGGATAAACAGCTTACATTAATGGCCACATTAACTTAATATAAAAGGCTACTGTTGTCTGCCAGCAGGGAGTGCACAGACATTTTGGGGGGGGGGCAGGGGATCAAGGAAAAAAAATGCCAACAAAAGAATTGTTAATAAATAATCATTTTAAATTTATACAGAACGTTAAATATATTAACACAACTCTCAATTTTTCTTATTTACCGTACACTATTGTTTAATAGATTTTATAAATACTCAACAAAATAATCAGTTCACACAGAGACTTTTCAGTATTTACCAGATTAATTACAAACAGCAAAGGATGCCACAATGTGCATGTTTTCTATGCTACTAGTTTCAAGCGTATATTTAGAATAAGTGACTGCACCACGGAGAGGGACATCGTTTTGTTTATTTTGTAAATGGCTGTAAATCATTTTAAGGGTCATTTTTAGGGTCATTAGAATAAATAACACATTAACACGGTTATTATTAGATGAGGAGACTACGATCAAAATGATGAAATAACTGTTTTATGCAAGACAGTTTTTACATGTGATCATTTCAGAGATTTTGGTCTCTTTTGCTTTCATGTCTTCTTTTACTCTAATGGAAATAAAACTTCCAAAATACATATTTAGATGGTATTTGTTTTAGGCTGCATCTGTAGATTTATTCTAAATTAATGTACATCTTTAAATCTAACATTTAAAGGGGAAAGACTCCTAACTCATTAACTGGGGAAGTTCTGTGCTGATATATTTCAGTTATTTTGTTAATCCTGTTCACCAGCAGTACTTTATCAAATGACTGCATATTAGCATTAAGAAATGCATTTGTTTAACAGGGAAGCTGTGTGCAAACAGGAATATATAGGCTACATTTATTATAAAAAATAAAAATACAAGATAAGCATGCATCCAGAAAAAGGCACTTTCTCTCTAGAAAGGAAAAGGGCAGGTGCTCAAACCCTTTTTGATGTCTATGTGTTCATGTGCCTGTCTGCCAGTTTAAATCCACATAAATGTTACAATCTCAGAAAAATGTGTTGTGCTGAAAATTATTTCTATTCATCCCTGATGCTCCCTCGGCAGGCTTTGTTGTCATTTTATTAGCCCTTCTCTTGTGCCAGCCGTATGTGCCAAGATACTGCTGGCCCTGCAGACAGACTGACAAGTGAACTCTCTACAGCCTTCTTGTACGGGTATAGTGAACATAACCTCTGTCTTTAGCACTTCTCCATCAAGTCCTCATGTGACCTCTTTTTCTCTTATGGTCATATGGTCGAGGAAGCTCAAGATTGAATCTTTCTTTTGATATTAAACAGCAGAACAATGTGTGGCCTAGCAAGGCAACTGTATTGTGTTACTATGAGGAGCAAAACCATCACTGCTGTAGCCTGAATGCAATAAAAATGGGCCTACCTTACCAGGCCTTTGGAGATGCCTAAAGCCATGTTTAAGTCCACCTCACAGTGCATTTTGGGCCAACATTTCTGCGCTGAAGCGCAGTGTTTTAACGTGACTGATTTTGAACAGAGGTTGAACGTGATAGCACAAGGCTGGCAAATGTAGACTGAATCATAAAAATAAGGCAGTAGGGTTAAGGCTCGGCCACACCAGTGTTTATAAATTTCAGACAGAAATCCATTCATTTTAGGGTTATCCACATGATCAGGGTTCAACTTTCCTCAATTTTGAAAACATAAACTTGTGCCAATTCTCATGTGGCAACAGTATGGCGGACCAACACAACACTTAACTACCGTTTTGGTAGCAGCTTAAGAAAACAAATTAAGAAACTGATTCAACAATTTAACAATGCAGTAGTCACAAAGACACACGAGCAAATACTAGCAACTATGGCTGGGTACAGAATTTAATACTTTTTAGGCACCGACCAAATTTCGTGGATTGAAAAATGCCTCGTCATTCAATCCCCAATTTTAATACCTAGGGAGTAAATCTCATCAGACTCAGTGAGCCAATGAGCATGCAACATGCTTCTACCAAGCTCTAATAATGCTGCTGATTGGCTGTTTGATGTTATACATCATAGAGACATACAGGAAAAACTCTCTGTTATGCACAGAGACAGGGCTCACGTAGTAGGAACTGAAACATAAATAAAAATAATGCCATAATGTGTAATGTTGTAATTTCTTTATGTTTTATAAAATTTGTATCAAAAAAAGTATTGCTTAGGAACTGGTATCATCAGTAAGTAACGTATTGGTATCATTATCGAAATAATAAAGAAACAATACCCAACAATTACCATAATATGTGGCTTACTGTAACAAATTTACACTTTTCAGGTGCTTGAATGCTAGCGGAAAGGCCTGTAGGCTTTATTAGGGTGAGTAAAAATATACTGACTTAAGTTAACTCCATTTCCTGTGCTGCCTACTATGCACAAACACACTGTATTCCCCTTATTGACAGACTGTAGGGCTCTGTGTGCATGTTCTGTTCTGTGAGTGACCTCTAGTTTCACTTTTCCATGAGCGTGACCCTGATTTGCTTTGGTCCTCCAGTAAATCATTCTCATGACGTACATATTGATGTACATAAAATGTAATCATTGGACTGCTCAGGAAGGGGTTAGGGTGTGAAGCAAAGGTTGCTCTGCATCAATCATCAAAATGATGGTTCTCCTTTAGTTGTTGTCAGGTTAAAAACTGTGCAATCCAAATGAAGACCTGGGACTTCTGATTCACCCCAAGACTACTCATCCTCCCTCTTGATCTAACTCTACTTTTATATTCTCTTTGGTTGATTTTGCTTTATTGTTTTTTGTTGTTGGGGGGGGTTGCATACTTTTGCAAATATGTTATATAGTTAATTTTAATTGCTTTATTACATTTGGGAAATAACCAAATCATTGCTTCATTCCAGCCAGCTGTCATTTTAAATGAAAATACACAGACAGTACTTACAACAGTAGGATCATTTCATTGCTTCATTGCTGTTTTTTGTCTTTTCCTTTGATTTGTTGACAATAAGAAAAAATATAGAACATCACCAGATGCTTTAAGAGGTTTAAGTGGAGCAAGGTATACTAGTCCTAGTCACACTGACAGCAATATAGTTTGAACTGTAGGTCTCTAAAACCTTTCTGGTCAACTATGAATACATTGTCACTCACAATAGAAGATTAATTAAAGCTGCAAGCAGCGTTGGACGGGCCCTTGCTAATCTGCGTGCGTCGGGGTTACTGGCGGACGGCGCTCTTTGCGACCGTGCATTTGCGTGGCACTCAGACACTGAAAATCGTCACCAATGAACATTGAACTCCCTGCTGTAAGACTCTACGTCATAGAGTTCATTATCTGTGGAAGGGGCATGGCCAAATCACCGGGGGGCGGGTCAAAGCAGCACAAATGAAGAAGTTACTCTCTACTGAGTTCAATGACACTTCACACAAGACTGTACCTTAATTGGGTCAAATGTTACGGACGGGGGCGTGGCCTGAATGAGTGGTTGTGTTTATTGTATAGGGAGTGGCTAATTCCTGTTGCCACTAGGGGGCGTTATGACTTTGAGCCAATATTGGCGAGTATATGTCCTCAGGGCCCGACTCTAATGAATCCTGAAAAGTTTTACGCCAATTCGACAATTTACACTCACGTTACACCCACTAAAATTTTTTTTTTTAAATAATAATTTCTAACAGCACCATCTAATGGCTGATTCACTCGAAAGTTGGCATGGATGCTCACGCCGCTATGTGAAACAACTGTGTCATGTTCGGAATAAATCTTGGCCAGATATGCAACTTCCTCTTTCAATAACCCTGACAGGAAGTTGCTACATTTTTTTGCAAAATCAAAATTCTTTGGATAACTTTTTACCATGAGTGTCAGAAGATACTACCTGCAAAAATTCAAGAAGATAGCTTCCTTGCACTTCGTTCTAGGACACCATTTGTGCCCTTGCACTTCAGTGCTTGGGCCCTAAAAATTCCTCATACGCTCTCCTAAACAGAGTGACCAGAATCCAATTCCTGTGTCTTGGTATATACAATATCTGATATTGTGATTGACCTGTTTTTGATGAATAACTAACCCTTATATAGTAAATCTTAATCCATATCCAGATCAAGAACGCAGCTGGAACTATTTTCCAATTTATCTTCTATTTATCTCTATTTCCATGGTGACCCTCCATTTCATGATCCCATTTCATTTTCAGCCTCTGTAAGTCCTTTTGTTGTCATATGTTCCATTACTTCAAAAAGATACGATTTCGGAGAAGCAATCCACCTATAATTAACAGGCTTACTGGCTTCCAAATTCTGGGCAACTTGCCCTCCTGCCATACTTTATTACACCAGTCTAAAAATACCTCTAATGCTTTCTTACTAACAGGATCTAACCTAACCTTTTTGATCATTTTAGCATTGAATTATCCTCTTCTAATAATAACAATGCATTTATTTCAGATTCCCACTTAAAACTGTGGCAGAGCTTTAAAAAAAACTTTAAAATAAGATACTTGGCCCCAACTTATGCCCCAAAACCTTTAACACTGTGTTCTTACAGTACACAGCTTTTGACATATTAGGCCAAATTATTAATATATGGTTAACTGGATATCTTTATCAAGTACCACAATAAAAATGTTTATTGGAAAGCTCATTAAGTCAACCGTATAGAGGAGAACAAGTTGGCCATTGAAGTAATTTTTCAAGCAAAAATGTCAAATTTTCATTGGTTCCACTTTCTCAATTGTGAGGATTTGCTGAATTTCTTTATTTTATGTGATAATAAATCAAATACAATGGACGGGCAGACAAAGAAGCAATTGATGAGGTCCCTTTGGACTTAAGTAAATTGTGACAGGGATTTTTTTCTTCTTTTTTTCTGAAATTTTAGAAACCAAACAATGAATCAAAACACACAATACATTACGGATTACTGACCTGGAGTCCCAGTCATCTAAGGGTCACTGTGCCAATTGGTCTGTTGTAATTTAACTAATAGCAAATGGGCCTTTTTCACAGCAGACATTTTGATATGTCACAACAGGAAAAGCACATGTATACCTATTAACATTTTTGATGGCTGCATTTCCATTTAAGGGATTCCTGCACGCTCACTCAATAGCTGGGTTTACTGGGGCACCATCATTAAGCCGTTATTAACAGCATTGGTTCCACCCTTGTTTTCCTACTACGACAACTCAAAACATCTGCTGTGAAAAAGACCTTTTTGTCTGGGAGTACGCACCACTACAACACAATCAGGTCAGGCAGGACTTCTGATTAAAGTAACTGATTGGATTTTTGGTTTGCAGAAAAATTATAATTAAGCTAGCATGTAAAGTCTGCTGTTTCTACTGCTGTACTTGTTGGAGACAGTGTAGGGAGTGGGAGGAGTCAGGGGGATCAGGTTTGCAGCTGGGCCTCCATTAAGGTGGCCATGCAGTTTTTGCAACTTCTACTTTCCATGTAAAAAATATCAAAGATCGTAATGCTGTTACACTATGCATTGATATATTACAAATTAAATTGAGCTGAATAACTTTCTATTCTAAAGTATCTATTCTGGTTTAATGATTTAATCACATGATGAATTGTAGAGAAATGTAATATGCTTTTTTAATATTGTGATATTGCACTTCTAAGATGAAAGCAAGTAAAAACATGTCAAATGTACAGTATATTTACATATTTCATGAGTCGGTTGCCTAATTCTTAAGGATCTCAAATAATTTTCAAAAGGTGCATTACATGTTCCTGGACTGTCCCTATTCATTACAACATGATCATGTTTCAGGCATCTCACATTGCAATCAACAAAGCCTTAGGCTACTGCAGTTCCCTATCTGTTTATTTTGTTAATCCAGATATCAGATTATGCACATAAAATGTTCTTGTTAGTAATATTGTCTATTGTTAATCAGCCTGTTCAGCAAATGGGAAAGGCTCAATTGAACAACATGTTAACAATGTGACAAACAAGTTTTAAGTAGTTGGTTGTTACAAAAGGAGCTTATGGACTATATAAAGTAGAGTTTTCAGGTCATTAAATTAAAGTGGCAATTGGCTCATGTTTATCAAAAAGAAAACAAATCTATATTTTTGTACAATCAAAAGAGAAAACACAGCTGAGAGCTGTTAATCCCTGATTTCCACCAATTGCGGATTGGCTACGGAACGGCTGGGGATCCGCTCCGGAACGGCATCTGAGTCATTAGGTTTCCATTAAAGTCAATGTGTGTATTTTCACTGACTGTGCAACAGCTGCGTCCCGACTCCGTCCCAGCTCCGGCGATCCGCAGACCAACGGAGCAGATACGCAGAGCTTCTATTTTTGCTGGTTGTCGGAGAGCTCCCCAGCTTTTTAGCACAGGCCAGATTGTGTGGGACAGGAAGTCGAGCACAGAAACAAAATAAAACATCCGGTTAATTTTCAAAATCTAATACACCATGCTCACGGTGGATCATATTTTGCTGCACTACACCTTCAAAATATTATAAAGGGCGGAGACAGGCCTTAAGTCAACAGGTCAGAGGTTTTGTGGTTTTGTTTATAGAAACTACATCCTGTTATATGCATAGTAATACGAGATGTTGTGGGTCCTTGTGACTTTAGCTGTCAGTCATGGCCACAGCCGTTCCGCAACAAATCCAGACCTGGTGGGTATTGATGGACGGAGGCACGGAGACGACACGCAGCGGAGCCGATCCACCTCCATTCCGCAGTTGGTGGAAATCCAATTCCATTCAATTTTATTTATAGTATCAATTCATAACAAGAGTTATCTCAAGACACTTTACAGATAGTAAGTTTAAAGGGCAGTGCAAATTACTTCTTGCAGCTTGTGTGTTAGCGCCATCCTGTGGTGTTAAGGGGACGATGCACTGAAGCAGTGTTGTAAATAACACTGGATGTATTGAAATAACAGATTTACATTTTATTTTTATTTTTATGTAGCGCTAATAAAGAAGTGTAAAACAGTCAATTTCACCGGAACTCCTTTACTCAGTGTCTTATCATGTGTCCTATAACACTTTTTTTATGAACACCCTGCAGCCAATCAGAAAAATCGAGTAGGCCTATTCACCCAGACCACGGTATAAGGTCAGTTATCCCCTGTTTGTGATGGAAGGTTTACTTCCTTATACTATGTTGTTTATAGCAGACTTTCATCGATACTTTCTACTATTAACTTTGAATCAACTGTGTAAAATAAGCACACATTTTCAGTGGAAAAAAATCTGATAAAACCATTGTACTGTATGCCACCTGTGTCCAGCAGAAAACAACATGAAAAATTAGGTTAAAGTTGTTTTTAAATATCACCTTTCTGTAGCTTGTTTTTGTAAACTCCAAGGCTTCAATCTGTATTTCATCCTTGCCTCTCCTGTCAGAACAACACTGATCATTAAGAAAAACAGAAAGCTTTTGTCAAACTGTTAGCATTAGGATCCTCTAAACTAACATGACATTCTGTGACTCCATGTTTAACAGTTGTTATGCCAAGTTTTGCATAGCTGTTGGAAATTGCCTCCACAAGGCGACACTAATAATTTTAAGGCAAAGTACTGTTAAAATAAACAATAGTCTTCTTTGTCAGGTTCATCAATGGCAACAAATGATCTGAAGTAAAAAAAAAAAGAATTGATTTTTTTCTATCTCAAATCTCAAAATAAGAGGGTTTATGCCCAAACACCTTTTAACATTGTGCTCCTACGGCTTTTGATATAAAGTGAGGAAAATAAGTATTTGAACACCCTGCTATTTTGCAAGTTCTCCCACTTAGAAATCATGGAGGGGTCTGAAATTGTCATTGTAGGTGTATGTCCACTTTGAGAGGAATAATCTAAAAAAAACAAAATCCAGAAATCACAATGTATGATATTTTAACTATTTATTTGTATGACGCAGCTGCAAATAAGTATTTGAACACCTGAGAAAATCAATGTTAATATTTGGTACAGTAGCCTTTGTTTGCAGTTCCAGAGGTCAAACGTTTCCTGTAGTTTTTCACCAGGTTTGCACACACTGCAGAAGGGATTTTGGTCCACTCCTCCACACAGATCTTCTCTAGATCAGTCAGGTTTGTGGGCTGTCGCTGAGAAACACGGAGTTTGAGCTCCCTCCAAAGATCCTCTATTGGGTTTAGGTCTGGAGACTGGCTAGGCCACGCCAGAACCTTGATATGCTTCTTACAGAGCCAATCCTTGGTTATCCTGGCTGTGTGCTTCGGGTCATTGTCATGTTGGAAGACCCAGCCTCGACCCATCTTCAATGCTCTAACTGAGGGAAGGAGGTTGTTCCCCAAAATCTTGCAATACGTGGCCCCGGTCATCCTCTCCTTAATACAGTGCAGTCGCCCTGTCCCATGTAGAACAGAACATGGGACAGGCAGAAAAACATGCAGAAAAACACCCCCAAAGCATGATGCTACCACCCCCATGCTTCACAGTAGGGATAGTGTACTCATCATTCTTCTTCCTCCAAACACAGTTAGTGGAATTATGACCAAAAAGTTCTATTTTGGTCTCATCTGACCACATGACTTTCTCCCATGACATGACTTTCTCCCCCTCTGGATCATCCAAATGGTCATTGGCAAACTTAAAACGGGCCTTGACATGTGCTGGTTTAAGCAGGGGAACCTTCCGTGCCATGCATGATTTCAAACCATTACGTCTTAGTGTATTACCAACAGTAACCTTGGAAACGGTGGTCCCAGCTCTTTTCAGGTCATTGACCAGCTCCTCCCGTGTAGTTCTGGGCTGATTTCTCACCTTTCTTAGGATCATTGAGACCCCACGAGGTGAGATCTTGCATGGAGCCCCAGTCCAAGGGAGATTGACAGTCATGTTTAGCTTCTTCCATTTTCTAATGATTGCTCCAACAGTGGACGTTTTTTCACCAAGCTGCTTGGCAATTTCCTCGTAGCCCTTTCCAGCCTTGTGGAGGTGTACAATTTTGTCTCTAGTGTCTTTGGACAGCTCTTTGATCTTGGCCATGTTAGTAGTTGGATTCCTACTGATTGTATGGGGTGGACAGGTGTCTTTATGCAGCTAACGACCTCAAACAGTGCATCTAATTTAGGATAATAAATGGAGTGGAGGTGGACATTTTGAAGGCAGACTAACAGGTCTTTGAGGGTCAGAATTTTAGCTGATAGACAGGTGTTCAAATACTTGTGTTAATACCAGTGTTTCTCAGCGACAGCCCAGAAACCTGACTGATCTAGAGAAGATCTGTGTGGAGGAGTGGGCCAAAATCCCTTCTGCAGTGTGTGCAAACCTGGTGAAAAACCACAGGAAACGTTTGACCTCTGTAATTGCAAACAAAGGCTACTGTACCAAATATTAACATTGATTTTCTCAGGTGTTCAAATACTTATTTGCAGCTGTATCATACAAATAAATAGTTAAAAAATCATTCATTGTGATTTCTGGATTTCTTTTTTTAGATTATGTCTCTCACAGTGGACATGCACCTATGATGACAATTTCAGACTCCTCCATGATTTCTAAGTGGGAGAACTTGCAAAATAGCAGTGTGTTCAAATACTTATTTCCCTCACTGTATAAGGGCTACTTATTATTATATGGTTAATAGGATATCTTTATCAACAGCCACAATTAAAATTACCATTGGAAATCTGCTTTGGTAAAATCAAAAACCCACCAGTCCAAAGAAAGGTCTTGGCTACGTTATTATCACTAGTTAGTATTTCTTCTTCTCAGCGGTAACTAATCAAACATTCATAGTTTCACTCTTTTAATGGTAGTTTAATCTGCTGTTCTGAATAGGTACAAAAGGCAGAACGAAAACTGTTTCATTTGTTTTCACACCATGGTGTTAGATATTAGATATCAAGTGGACTTTAGTCAGTGGTATGTGCATACTAAATCTGAGGCTGAGTTGCCATGCAAGAATACAGAAGCTGAAAAATAGCCTCTGTCCTACCATTTAAACATAGGAACAGTGGCGACCTGGGGCAGCTATGGTAGAGTGGTTGTCTCCCAATCAGAAGGCTGGGGGTTCAATCCCTGGCCCTGCAGTCCCATGTCAAAGTGTTCAAGACACTGAACCCCAATTTGCTCCCGATGCTGCCCATTTGGTGTGTAAATGTTTATCTGATGATGCACCTTGTATGGTAGCTTTGGCCACAGTGCATGAATGTGTGTGAAGGCATATGTGAAAGTGCTTTGTGTAGTCAATAAGACTAAAAAAACGCTAGCCTATATAAATACAGTACATTTACATAAGGCAAAAATTAGAAATATAGATGCCAACCTCAGAGTATTTTCTGTAATTGCATTTTTGTGCTGCCAGTGCTGTTTCAGTTTCTTTTTACTCACAGTGACGCACCCTTTCTGCAGTGTTATACTACTATGCCACCTCGTGGCTAACATATCCTTAAGAGTTTTCTTCTAATTAGTTGTTGTGCAAATGGAATTTGCGAGTTCAACTTTGAGTTTTTACACACCCAAAGACACAATGTTCATATTGACAATCAAATCAATATTCAAATCAATATAAATTTATTTATAGAGCACCTTCTCATACACAGAGGTCATTCAAAGTGCTTTACAAGTAAAAAAACATATGAGAAACATAAAAAGACTAACACATTTTATAAATGTAAGACAAAGTATTAAACAAAAATTAATTAAATTAAATAAAAGTACCGTCAGACAATGGTCTTTAACTTAGATTTAAAAATGGTAATAGTTGGTGCTTGCTTCAGATCCAGCGGAAGCCAATTCCAGCAGTGGGCAACATTATGGCAAAAGGCCGTTTCAGAGTAATGTGCTCTCTCCTCTTGGTATTAGAATTCTAGCAGCAGCATTTTGAATGATTTGCAACCGTTTTATGGTCTTCTTGGGAACACCGGTAAGAAGTGCATTGCAGTAGTCTATCTTACACAAAATCAAAACATGAATGATCTTTTTAAGATCTTATTTGGAAGAGAAGTTTCTGATTCTCGCTATGTTTTTGAAATGCCAGAATGTTAGATCTTCGTCAATGATTACGCCAAGATTCTTGGCTTGACTGTATTTTTTTTATTCCTCTAGAATCAAGGTATGTACTGAGTGCCAGCCTTCCTTTCTTATTGCCAAAGATAATTATTTAGGTATTATGTTTATGTAGTTGGAGGAAATTTGGTTGCATCCAGTTATATACTTCCTTCAGACAAAGACAGCGAGTCTATAGCAGCATAATCTGGGTAAATCTGGGTGTCATCCACATATCTATGATAAGAGATCTCCAGTTGGTGTTGGAGAGTGTGACAGAGAGGAAGCACATACAGAATTAACAGAAGGGGCCAAAGAACAGATCCTTGGGGAACTCCATATGTCATGGTTGTTCTCTCAGATTAAAAACTTCCCATCCCAACTACATATCCCCTGCCATGTAAATATGAACCTAAAGCAAGATAAATTTCATTATAATTTGGAACTAACTGACAAAACTCTAAAAAAGAACTATGCATCCTGTAGTACTGTAGCATCCACATGTTTTGTTCTGAATAAATTTTGCTACCCGAATCTTGATAGCTTTGCTAATATCGGAGTACTTTTATTCCCAAATCAGCTAGATTCATAAGACTTTTTCACAGCAGACTTTTTATAGCAGGAAAGGCACAAGTGGAACCAATAACATTTACAATGGCTCCAGCCATTTTCAATGCAGCAATTAACAATCTTAGTATGCCGTTGTGAAAACGCCCCCAGAACCATTGCTCTAAGGAGTTGTTTCCTCCCTTTCATGTTACCCTCACTGTTGAACGTGAATGGTCAGTGTTAGTTGATGTGAAAAAGCTCAAGCTGACAAAAAGCATTAGATGCCTGGTCTCAGCTCCCATATTCTGCTAGCATGAACCAATGAAGCCAAGATGGAGCATTGTGGTTTTGATGGACAGGGGAGCCTCGCCTACAATGACTGCCGTAGTGTGTTGCTGATCACCTTTAAGCACACTTTCACCCGTGTATACTACCCTGTATTGAAATCAACAGCTTCCTGAGAGTGTTGTGATAACAACTCAAATTACAAAGGTCTGTGGTTCTGGAGTGGGTGTGAATGAGGGGCCCAATTTGGAAAATTTCAGCCCCCTGTCCATAATTAGAAATCAACAATACCCCAACCTTGATTATTTCTATATATCTTTACTGAATGAGAAAAACAAAATAATGCAGCACACTGATAACATTATGACAAAATTACAAAATACATTTTACATACAGAAATAAAAGTTTGAGTTTGAGATATTTTTGCATTAAAAACACAGTTTAACTCAAAGTTTTTAATGTCCTTCCATTGGTGAAATGCAGAAAAATGTTATGTTGTGCTATTTTTAGCTGTTTACCAATGATTGATTGAAACATGTTACTATGACATGCGTGACAACTGGATGCCAAACACCAAAACAATGACGGTATATGGTCACTCTCAATTCAAGCATAATCTAATTTCTTTCTCACCATATGTGTTTTGTCTTTTTTCTTTTCCATGTTTTATGCCATTTACTACAAACTGCATATGCTCTCTGTTCCATGGCCTCTGTTCCACTCTTTAAATCTGTTTTTTTTTAATGAACTTTCTGAGAAGCTGAAACCTAAAACTATCTTATTCTGTTAATATTCTATATAAATGAGTGCTTATACAATGTTTGCACAGCAGACATGTTTACTTGTTATAAAAGGAAAAGCTGGTCTCTCTGCAGGTGTCCAAGTAAGCAATGGCAGTGTGGCAGTTTTCAAATTATTATAATATCTAAACCCTGAAACTGAAGTTTTACCAATGCATGACATACCATTTTTAATTTAACTGTTTTTTTACAGTTCACTTGACACAAAAACATGGGCAAAGCACAATGTGAAGCCAAGAGATAATTACTGTCCAAAAGTCTTTGGCCCTGCGGGTTTGTTTTCACGTTTCAGTCCATGGGCCCCCTGCCAGAGTTTCCTGAATCATAGATCTGCAGACACAAGGAGAAGTTTATAAGAACCAATTGGTTCTGATCTTCTACAGATTGTGAACACGTCTCTTCTTTCAGGTGTCTTTCCACAGGCCCTGAAATAATGCAATAATCAATCCACTCTTAAAAAAAAAACATTCTAGACACATCACTAATGAGCTACTATAGGCCAATATCAAACCTTCCGTTTTTAAGTAAAATCATGAAAAAGCGTTTTTTCAACAACTCAACCATTTCTTGTCACTAAACAACGGTTTTGATATCTTTTATTCAGGTTTCCAAACACACCACAGCACTGAGACGGCTCTTGTCAAAGTCTTTAATGACATCTACCTTAACACAGAAAGTGGCAAAACTACAGTCTTAGTATTACTTGATCTCAGTGCTGCATTTGACAAGGTCGACCATGACATATTACTAGACCGATTGGAAAACTGGGTTGGCCTTTCTGGCTCAGTACTAAACTGGATTGAATCCTACTTAAAGAATAGGGACTACTTTTTGTCAATAGGTAATTATACATCTGAGCATAAAAAAACGTGCGGAGTTCCCCATTCTGGGGCCTCTTCCGTTTAACATCTACATGCTTCCACTGGCTCAGATTTTGGAAAACAACTAAATAAGTTACCATAGTTATGTGGATAACACACAAATTTACATAACCTTATCACCAGGGGACGATAGTCCAATACAAAAACTGACTAAGTGCATTGAACAAATTAACAGCTGGATGTGCCAGAACTTTCTGAAATTAAATGATGAAAAAACTGAGGGGGTTGTTTTTGGAGCAAAAAAGGAACGATTAAAAGTCTTCTCTCAGCTTCAAACAACAATGTTAAAAACAACAGACAAAGCCAGAAATCGTGGTGTAGTCATGGACTCTGACCTGAATTTTAAAAGTCACATTAAGACAATTACAAAGTCAGCCTATTATCACCTTAAGAATATATCAAGGGTTAAAGGACTTATGTGTCAACAGGATTTGGAAAAACTTGTCTCTGCTTTCATCTTCAGTAGACTTGACTACTGTAACGGTGTCTTTACAACCTAAAACGGTGTTTTAGGTCTCCCTAAAAAATCGATCAGACAGCTGCAGCTGATTCAGAACACTGCTGCTTGAGTCCTCACTAAGACCAAGAGACTGGATCACATCACTCCAGTTCTGAGGTCTTTACACTGGCTTCCTGAGACTCAAAGAATTGATTTCAAAGTACTTTTGCGAGTTTATATATCACTAAATGGTTTAGGGCCAAAATACATTTCTGATCTGCTTCTACACTATGACCCCCCCCCAGACCTCTCAGGTCATCTGGGACAGGTCTGATTTCTGTCCCCAGAGTCAGAACTAAACAGGGGGAAGCAGCATTCAGTTTCTATGCTCCTCATATTTGGAACAAACTTCTAGAAAAGTGCAGATCCGCTGTTACTCTCAGTTCTTTTAAATCAAGGCTGAAGACATTTCTTTTTAATGTTGCCTTTCTTTAAATGGCTGTTCATTTCTTTAATGTTTAATTTCTTATACTGCACTGTAACTTTTATTCTTGTGTTTTATCTGTTTTTATTTTTTAACTGTTTAACTGTTTTTGTGTAAAGCACTTTGAATTGCCCTGTTGCTGCAATGTGCTATACAAATAAAGCTGCCTTGCCTTGCTTTGCCTTGTGTCTGCAGGACAGGGCACTCAAACACTGCTCTGTTTGGCAAAGATAACTAAAGTATTTTCCCACACAATGTAGACCACTATGGGGATTGAACTCCTGCAAGAGAGCAATTGTTTGTATAAATCAGCTGTGTTTGTGGTCTTGCTGCCCTGGGATGTGATCGGCTCTGCAGTGTTTATGTTTTAAACACCAGCTCTTACCAGGGTTATGATCAGATTTCAGCCTTAGTGAACATTGCAATAGACTGGGCCAAACTAAATCAAATAATTCTGAGGAAATGTTGACCTGTCTGGAGACATTAGAAGTCCAAAGGATCCTCTCAGGTTTAAAAATCAACAATGAAATCAGCGAGTGTGACCAATCCTTAATCCGCACACAGAACTGGCCTCATTCCAGTGATTGATTCTCATTCAAGTACATATTGAATGTCCCCATTTAGAGATTTCAAGCAGCCATTTGTTACAGTACCAGTCTGATATCTCCCCCATGTACTCCCTTACATCTCTACCTTTCTACACCATTTCTGTAGAAGGCTGTGGTGGTCACTGTAATGGTATGGCGTTTCTTCTTCTTTATTCAGCCTTTTTGATGTGGAACACAAGACAAAGTACATGTTTAAGCTTTGTCTCCCTGTTTACCTTTTATTACTGAATACATCCAAAACAATAAGTGTTTAATTTTGATACGATTGCCCCCTTCTGATCTGGGAATATTGCACAATTTGTCTTTTTTTTGCAGATCATAATGATTACAGTTCTACAGCACTGTATTGGATGTACTGTTCCAAGACAAACTTCCACTATTTTATTTTGAGGGCATTCACCAATCATGTTCCTTTATTGACAAAAACTGACCATTTTAAGTATCTTCTCTTATTTTTTTCTTCTGATATTTCCCCACAGCATCAGCTGCACTATAACTTTGGACAGCACTATTTTGGACATGGATGTCAACATTATAATGAAAGATGAAGCAAGCAGCAACTCACTGGTTCAAAGCAGGGGGACCCTGTGGGACATACTGTAGGTGGTGAAAGATGACACAAATGTTGAGGGTAGGTTGGTGTATGAAATGCTGTGCAAATTGGATTACGTGCCTGGAACACATCTGCTAAGAGTAAAGCAAATTAACTCAAGCTTAAATTCATCCTGTACACTGAGATACCAGACGGTTCACCTAAAGCAATTCAATAAAACCGCCTTCAATAAACCAATCATTGTTTACTGAGTAAAAATGTGACAGAGTTTTAGGTGATTACTGCTCAAGGCCATTTAATTGCAGGATTTAATTACATAATTACTCTCTTAATTACATTAAGTTATAATTAGGGTAATATGCACTTACTATAAGATCATTGGTGCTTAGCCTATTTATATGGTACATAGCTATAGCTGGGTTAAAACCTAAATGGGTCTTTAACCTTTATTCACGCAATTTGTTACAGATGATGTAATCTGTTTAGTAGTGCTCAGTGGACATTTCCCCATGCAGTTTGTCATTATATGCTACACACCTTACTGTAAACCTCAATTTGAACAAACGAAACAAAAAGTAAAATACTGACATCACTCTCATATAACAAAAAGTATTTTACTGTTGTTGCTGACTTTGTTAAACTAGTAAAAATGTAATAGTCTATAAGTATGTAAAGGTGGCTGTTCCGTTCCTTTGAAGATTTTGTTTTTCAAAATAGAATTATGAAAAATAAGAGTGAGGAACAAACAATGGTGGAAGAATATTAATATTTTACATAAAAAATACAACATTAGACTTAAAGTATCAAAAGTAAAAGTACTCATTATGCAGACTGGCACATTCAAGAATATACATTGTGTTATTAAGTCATCCATAATAATACATCACAATTGATTTGTTGATTAAATTTTGCATTGTTATTTTAAATGCAAAGTAACTGTTGTAGCCAATTTTGCCGCGTGCGTGTATAGCCGTGTGTGTGTGTGTGTGTGTGTGTGTGTGTGTGTGTGTGTGTGTGTGTGTTTGTGTGTGTGTGTGTGTGTGTGTGTGTGTGTGGTAGGTTTGTGTAAATGGTTTGTTTTCTACCTAACCTGTGCACCTGTGTGTATGTGTGCTAATCACACAAAGGGAATCACAGGTGAGGGGGATGGAGGAATTAGGATCTTGGAAGCCACACAGTTTTTCAACCACAGCTGTGTGCGAGTGATGTTCTTAGGTCTGCTCAATGTTGTTTTTGAATGCATTTATAAAATAAAGGATTTACCTTAAGACAATGGCGGTTGGAAATGGTTTCAAAATCCCTCCAATAGTGGTATTTCTTTGTGGTCAGATTGCCACTAAAGTAACTATAACTTACATGAACAAATAAATGCTGTGGAGTAAAAAGTACAATATATCCTTCTGAAATATAGTGAATTTAAAATATACAGTACTAAAAAAATGTAGTGTGCAAGTATTTCCGTACTTAAGTAAATATATACTCTACTATTGACAAGGTGAATACTGTACCCTTAAATACCTACAAACTAGTTTCATTGTCCTGTAGAGACACCTAGTGGCTGCTCATAGTACTATTTATATTTGTGTACATTGATGGGTTTTCTTTGTTTTTTTTCAGAATCATACATTTTTTTGGAGCGTGTTTATCATGACATGATGACAACTGTAGCAAATGATGATCATCTATTTCTCAGTCTCTGCCGTGCCCTCCTTCAAACATTGGCTTTTAGACTAATAATTAACACACAAATAAACAATCATCTCTTTAAGTATGAAAGAGAACATCAAGTGTTCTCTGTGGGTGGAGTGAAGTCGGGGTTAACTTCCTTTTATTTGTACTAGACTTTCAGTAAATAAGAAAGTATTTCCTTATATTTCCTCCAAGCTATTTAGAGATCAAAAATTGAAGGCCTTGCTTTGATTAAAATACATTTTAAGATTCATAATTATGTATACAGTAAGTCAGTTGTGCCTCTCTCTAAATTGTTCTGTTACTGTGTAAACATAAATGGCCAGAAATGTCCTCTTACACTCAAAATATCAGTGAGATGTGTAATCAACAGCTGTACATTTACTTGTTAGATAGTCCTGTTTTACTCATTGACAGAGGTGTCAAAATCAGTGTGAGGCGGCAGTGAGAGGACTATGTACTGTAACAGATCTCTTATGGGTCAACATTCAGTAACCTGTCATCTTATTTCTTTCAGGAGGCAGCAGTGATGGAAAATGTACTAATGTCTTTTACTTAAAGGAAAATTCCGGTTGATTCCAACACGTAGCTCTGTTGTTTGTAAATTTGGAGTGCTGTCAGTAGAGAGAAAAAAAAATAAATCGGTGCTGCCTAGAGGCTAAAAACACTTTTAAAACTTGCCCTGTTTAAGCCTGTTGAGTGCTAATTGTAGCAGTAGGATAACACGGTGTAGACAGCACTGATAGTTTTCATTTTTCTCTCTACTGACAGCACTCCAAATTTACAAACACCAGAGCTACGTGTTGGAATCAACTGGAATTCTCCTTTAAGTAAAACATTTAATAACAGCAAAATTTCCTTAAAATAATAAGTAAAGGTTTTGTTTGGCAGAATGGTCCCTTTCAGAGAGTTATATTATTATATATATCATATTATTGGACTATTATTATTAATGCTTTTACACATACACAGCATTTTATTGTTACCGCTGGTAGTGGGGGAGTACATTTAAGCTATAGTTGAATGGTTTAATCTACAGAAATATCACTTTCGTTCCTTTCTTTTTCAATTAGAATACTGCTTTGGTTTTGGAAAGTGTTAGGGTTAGGTTTTGAATTTAATTAGGTTGAATTTAGCTGATTTATTGGAAGATCCAGTAGCTGGTGTTTCCTTGTGGCTTGATCATTTACCAAAAAAAAAAAAAAATGATTTGCTGAAAGGTTAGGAATTTGAACACCTTCATTTTCACAAACAAAGTCATGTATCAGCAAGGTTGATTTGTGCATCCAGATACACTTTCAACCAAGTTCAATATCTGGTAATGTATTAGATACATTCTCCTCCTCCCAACCCCCAATCTTTCCCACTTTGTCTCTTTCTCAAACACGCCCACACACACACACACACACACACACCTAAGCCAAAGGTACATAATTGTCTGTGCAGGTGCTTCAAAAGTAGAGACTCTTTGACTGAAGCAACAGTCCTGCTCTCTGGTCACACTCTCAGCAAAATGTCTCAGGATTATTTTGGATTCTCCTGGAGAAGGAGCAATGTAAGAAACGGCACGGCCCCCGTGGCTGTTAACAACGCAGCAGATATCTCCGTTATTGTGATTTACTTTTTAGTTGTCTTGGCTGTCGGAGTATGGGTGAGTTGTTCAGTCTTTCAGTTTGCTACAGCAAAATATAATAATTTTTATGTTTTTAGATGCTGGAGAATTCAAGATGATACTGATATAAGATGTATCTCCCTTTTACTTCAACAAAGGTCTTGTTTTAGCACTTTTACATCAGCACTATGGAGTAAATTATACATAATGGAATGGACTCATATTGTGCAATCATAGCCTCTTACTCAACAACTTGGTTTACAATTGTTTTATTGCAAATCAGATTGCACATATCTAAATGTTTGAGTAATGTTCTTTTACTCAACCCTTATAGCAACTGAAGAGACTTCATATTTGTTATGAGGTCACTGTTGAAATACTGAGTATATTGCTGTTTTCACAAATGTATTTATGGGTTTCTTCTTCTGTTGCAGGCTATGGTCCGCACCAACCGAGCCACAGTCGGTGGCTTTTCCTTGCAGGCAGGAGTATGGTGTGGTGGCCGGTGGGTATCTCTTGATACTGATAACAGGTTTTTATTGTTTCGTGCTAATTAGTAGTATAAAATAGGATGCAGTGTGTTTAAGCAGGTTTTATTAGAGTAATCAGGTATGTGAATTATCTATCACTAATAATACTGACTGTAGGACTATAAAAGCAATGTCAGCTGAGAATCTTAGAAATTATGCTTATTATTTATAAATTATAAACTATAAATTATAAACTATATTTATAATTATATATAATAAGTTATAGAAATACTCTATGCACTTTACAGATCGGAGCATCACTGTTTGCCAGCAACATTGGAAGTGGCCACTTTGTAGGAATCGCTGGGACTGCTGCAGCTGCAGGCATAGCCATTGGTGGATTTGAATGGAACGTGAGTAATTGTGTCTGATGTGCCAATTCATTATCACGTCTCACGCAAATGTATCTCTAACCTGTGACAGATATTATCAGTTATCTCTTAGTTATATCAGTTATTCTGCTTAATGTCCCACAAAGAGACACATACCGACACGAAGAGACAAAATTACCACAAAGAAACATAAAATGATTACAAAGAGGCAAGGCAGCTTTATTTGTATAGCACATTTCAGCAACAGGGAAATTCAAAGTACTTTACACAAAAACAGTTCAAAAACAGTTAAAAAATAAAAACAGATAAAATACAAGAATGAAGGTTACAGTGCAGTAGGAGGGGCAAAGCTACTTCAAAGGGAGAAAATGAAAGTGAAAACATATGCAAAATGACCACAAACAGACAACAAATTACCACAAAGAGACACAAATAGACATGAAAGACCACAAAGAGAAATAAAAAGACATACAATGACCACACATAAAATTAACACAAAGAGATAGAAAACCACAAAAAGATGCACAACGATTACAAAGAGACACAAAACAACAACAAAGGGAGGAAAAAGCATCACAAAGTCTGTGTGTTGATCATATGCAGGGGAGGTGATGGGGCATTTTGTACGTCTGTGCCCACGGGCCCATTGTCTCATTATGCACCCATGGATGGAAGGAAACTTTTTGAGTAAATGGTGGCATTGATTTTTGTACTGGTTGTGTATTTTTGTCTGTTTCAGGCTCTGGTAATGGTCGTCATTCTGGCATGGCTGTTTGTGCCCATCTACATTAAAGCCGGGGTAAACAGAACAGGCCACATGTTGGACATAGAAACACCTTGGGGGGTTATAAAAACTGCAATATTAGAGGAGAAAGGTAAGAAAAACAAACACAAAAACAAATCTAATTTATTATGGATGTTTAGGTGGTCACCATGCCTGAGTACCTGAAGAAGAGGTTTGGAGGACAGCGTATTCGCGTCTATCTCTCAGTGCTGTCCCTCTTCCTGTATGTTTTCACCAAGATATCAGTAAGTCATCACAGCTCAACCCTCAGTGATATCCTCTATGTCAACATTGTGCCAGTATTGTACGTTATTGGTTGATATGATGTGTTTTCTTCTCTCCTCTCCACTCAGGCAGACATGTTCTCTGGCGCCATTTTTATCAACCAGGCTCTTGGGTTGAATATCTATCTTGCTGTTGTCATGCTGCTATTGATTACTGCACTATACACTGTCACAGGTCGGTCCCCTTAGGATGCATTCACTTCCTTTTCAATCGAATTCGCTCATAAACTGAAGCCACAAGTGTTATCTACCTTACAGAATGGCATGACAACTGGGGGTAAAGTCTTCTCAAGAGATGTGGACACACACATACACACTCTCTCTCCTGTCTAGTTTATCTGTGGTGTGTTATTGTGGTTAATTACCCATGGACAGTGATAACAAGGAAATGGCCTTGTGTTGCTGTTTTGTACACATCTGAATTTGAGCTTTACAAAGACTCTGAAAGATCACCTACAATAAATTGTTTATGGTGAGTACATTAATGGCAATAAAATGAAAAAGCATAGATTGATAACATCACAAATTGTATCTTAGGTGGATTGGCTGCAGTGATCTACACAGACACTTTACAGACTATCATCATGGTTATTGGATCATTCATCCTTATGGGCTTTGGTAATATACTACTTTTTTATCCTTATACTCGTTTCTATTATTTATTGTGACAAAACAAATCCTGCTTGTGACATCAAAAAGTAAAAATGATTTGCAAGTTAAGTCTAACTTTCACACGCCCTCAGCTTTCAATGAGGTGGGAGGTTATGAAAGCTTCCAGCAACGCTACATGACGGCCATCCCTTCTGTGACGACTAACATCAGTGCGAGCTGCTACGAGCCTCGGGCTGACTCCTTCCATATTTTTAGGAATGCGATTACAGGAGACCTGCCATGGCCTGGCCTTGTGTTTGGACTCACCATTCAGGCCATGTGGTATTGGTGCACTGATCAGGTCACTCCAGCAAATGTGCAACACAATCCATGGTTACACACACACACACACACATACACTCTTGTCTCACTATCTTTATGGGGACAAGTCATTGACATAATGCATTCCCTAGCCCCTTACCCTAACCTTAACCATCAAATCTAAATGCCTAACCTTAACCCTTACCCTAACCCTAACCATAACCTAATTCTAACCCTGATCCTAAAACCAAGTCTTAACCCTCAAACAACCCTTTAACGGTATGGGGACTAGCATTTTGTCCCCACAAAGCTGTCAGGACCCCATAAGTATACTGTATTTCCAAATTTTGGTCCCCACAAATGTAGTACATGGTACACACACATACACACACACACACACACACACACACAGACTGGTTTATTTGATTCCACACATTTGCACACACATTTATGCACTTTTATCTTGTCTGTTTTTGCCAGACCAGCTCAAGCACAACACATTATAGAGTTATAAGAATACTTATCAACAAGCAAATATTTTGAGTTGAACCCAAAATAGAGAGAAAAGTTTAGAATGTGCGAGAAACTTTTTTGGATCCATGTATCCATCATGTTTACTGATTGTATTATGGCACTACTAATCTTTTCCCATCTGTTACTGTAGGTGATTGTCCAGCGCTGCCTCTCAGCCAAGAACTTATCTCATGTTAAGGCAGGCTGCATCTTGTGTGGCTACCTGAAGCTGCTGCCCATGTTCCTCATGGTTTTTCCCGGTATGATCAGCAGGATCCTCTATGCTGGTGAGTGTATTGTGCTAAGTTATTAATGTGACTGACATAAGCTTAAGCAAGCTCACTGGTTGAAAGTACTATTGTAGCTCATGCACAACATACCACAGAAATAAAGTTGGTTTAAATCTTTTCTTAACATCCAGCTGATCTTATTCATGTCATTCTAGATGAGGTGGCATGTGTGGATCCGGATGAATGTCAAATATACTGTGGTGCCAGTGTGGGCTGCACTAACATTGCTTATCCCAAACTGGTGGTGGATCTCATGCCTAATGGTGGGTGGCTAAAGACCTTTGACTTGTGAGCTGAATATGCAAACTGCTGCCTTTTTCGTCAAGTTATCTTACCCCGTTTTAATCTGTTATTCTATCTGTTTCAGGTCTGCGAGGTCTTATGCTGTCGGTGATGATGGCCTCTCTGATGAGCTCTCTTACCTCCATCTTCAACAGTGCCAGTACTCTCTTCACAATGGACATCTACACTAAGATTCGCCGCTCTGCCACTGAAAGGGAACTCATGATAGCTGGCAGGTAAAACACATTGGGGGTTCAGTTTAATATGATTTCTTATGATATAATTCCTACCTGCCTTAATGCCACTATCTTTGATTATATATAGAGTGTTTATCTTGGGCCTGATTGGTGTGAGCATAGCATGGATCCCTGTGGTGCAGTCAGCCCAGAGTGGTCAGCTGTTTGACTACATCCAGTCCATCACCAGCTACCTCACACCACCTGTTGCAGCTGTCTTCATGCTTGCCATCTTCTGCAAACGTGTCAATGAGACTGTAAGTTTCCACTTGAATCATTACTTTATTTACACATTTTAAGTCACAAGTCAGTGACTGAAACGTCAATGACAACAGTGGTTGTGATTTAATATGGTAATGTTACTGCAAGCAGGTACAATGTTTGCTATGTTACCAAAGCATTTTAGTTTAGAGTTTTAGCATGCTAATGCTTGATAATTGGCACAAAATACAAAGTACAGGTCAGGGTGATGGGAACCAAAGTATTGGATAAATTTTGATTACAATTTTGTTTTTTGAGGGGGACATGAATGTGTGCACCACATCTCACATCATCCAATAGACTTTTCACTCAAAACCAAAAATGTGAACCCCACGGTAACGCTAGAGGTAAATTCAGGGGATTACCAAAGACATTTGGATTCATGCTCTGGGCACCATGAATGTCTACCAAATGCCATGACACTCCATCCAATAGATATTGAGATAGTTCAGTCTAACAGGCCGACAGATGTTGCCATGCCTCTAGTGATGATCTTTCTGTAACTGGTCAAAGGTCTTTAGCAACATCTTTCTTTTTACTGCTTCCTCTGTAATGTGGTTTCTTCTGACCATAAAGAAGTTGAATCACTGCACATTGGTTACGTGATCACGTGGTTAACTGTTGCTGGGGTCAAAAGACTTTCTTTTAAAAGATGGCATGAACATAGACCACATGTTTATATGGTTCTTACTCTCATGATCATCACATTAGTTTAGGCAAAACAGTCCGTTAATAGCCGAGTCATACAATCACCAGTCACATTTACACGAGCCAGTGAGGAGGGTTTTATAATCTGAAAAACTCACTTTCACTTAGGCTGCTGCTATTATTGTCTCAGCTCATTTCTCTAGCTTCTGGTCCCCCTGTCCTGGTTTCTAGTTAATCATATTTGCCATGACTCGTCTTGAAGTTTGCATTATAAATATTTTATTTTCCAGTTATGTGTGTCTGCCCCTATGTATGACAGAATCTATTAGATGCTATTTGAAGTTATTTAGTTTGGTGGGTTGGTCAGTCCACCATTTTAGTCCAGACCGAAAATTTCTCAAAAACAATTTGATGGGTTGCTATGACATTTTGAGACATTTATGGTCACAATTAGAAAAAGCCTGGTTACTTTTGGTGACTTTTCCTCTGGGGCCCCTAGCAGATTGACATTTTTTGGTTTTGAGTTAAATGCGCTGTTGGATGGATTCTTTTGAAATCAACACACACAGGGATGTGTGTTATGGATAAATTGTAATCATTTAGGTGGTCCCATGACCCATCAAGCAGCATTATCAGATCATGATCATTATTTTGTCAACTATTTTTGACATTCCCATCAGCCTCAGCTGTACTTGACTACGATGGTGAACAAAGTAAACATTATACTTCCTAACAATCAGCATGGCTAGTGTCAGCCGCTCAGCATGGCAACGCTATCATGGCTGAAGACTCTTTTCTAATACATATACTGACAACTTGTCCTGCCCTTTTCTTTTCGCAGGGTGCGTTTTATGGCCTCATAATTGGACTGTTAATCGGCCTGTCCAGGATGATTGCTGAATTTGCTTATGGGACAGGCAGCTGCGTTAACCCCAGTAGCTGTCCCACCATCATATGTGGAGTCCACTACCTCTATTTCTCCATCATCCTGTTTGTTATCTCCTGTATCATCATTGTGGGAGTCTCTCTCATGACCAAACCCATTGACGACAAGCATGTACGTGACAGCAGTGAGATAAGGCTGGATAAAAAAAATTATCTCCCAAACACCACTGAAGGACAATACAATAACCAACTGTATTGATAATTTGTTTCAAACCAAGTGTTGTGTTACTCTGTTGCTCTAGTTGTATCGACTGTGCTGGAGCCTAAGGAACCATACGGAGGAAAGGGTGGACCTTGAAAAGGATGATTGGATTGATAACCAAGACTCCAACAGTATGGACATAGAAGGTAAGCAGCAGACCTACAAAATAAACATATAGACACACAAGCAGATTTTCTTCATTGCCATTGTCTCTTCCATCACAGAGCCCGAGGAGGAACCAGGCTTCTGCAAGAAGACGGTGATGTCCTTCTGCGGCCTGGAGAAGAAAAAAGCCCCGAAGTTGAGTCCAGAGGAGCAGGCAGAGCTGCAAAAGCAGCTGACAGACACCACTGAGAAGCCTTTATGGAGGAGCGTTGTCAACGCCAACGCCATCATCCTCCTGTGTGTGGCTGTTTTCCTTCATGGTTTTTACGGTTAAAGAAACTCTTTTGATAGTATGTAGTTTAGACCAAATGAACTGTTTCCCACAACCCTATAAAATAAAACCAAGAGACCTTTCTATAGTCTACTGTATCATTATTACTGTATGTACAGTATGTTGTGTATGGCTATTGAACTCCTCCACAACATAAGATTATACAACAACAGTATTTTGTATATGCCTGTCTAAAACTCTTACAAATATTTCACGAATATATATATAACTTTCATTTTGGTTTACACTCAATACATGTAAATATTGTGCATAAATATTTACACATCTATTTGTTCTAAGTTGTCCCGATCCCCTGCAAAGTTCTAGGTCTTCCAATGTCAACTTTTGATTTTTCTTCCTTATCTTTACTGTTGGTTTTTGTGATTGTAAGCATAATAAGAGCAAACAGAGATCATGAAAAAGCCTCTTACTTACTTAATAAATACCAGATGTGGGTTAGTAAGTACAAGTGGGAAGTATTGTATTGTATTCATTCTGCATAAGCCGTTCTCTGCTCAAAGTTCACACTTGCTGTTATTTAAATGTATAATGTATGTTGTTTTAAGTGTTAATGGATAAAAACATCTCAGGGAAGAAGGGTTGTG
Source organism: Etheostoma perlongum (assembly GCA_026937815.1). NCBI lineage: Eukaryota > Metazoa > Chordata > Actinopteri > Perciformes > Percidae > Etheostoma > Etheostoma perlongum. Next base: position 14,076,018 of record CM049386.1, read on the forward strand.
AATTAAACAGCACAATACTGTTTTAGTCTATTTGCTTCCCTCTGGTGGATCACTGTTCCTGCTGAAAATATAAGTGGTTTATTTTATTGCACATTCAAGTTATAGTCATATCTGCTCTTAATGAGGAAAAGTATTTATTTTTTGGACATGGTTAATAAATACTGAAATCATATATGATAACTTGAAAACTTGTATTGCAAGTCATTCCCTATGTGACTCATATCACTAACTCTGTGGTTAATGTGCACTAATGTAGGCCTTGAATATGTGCACTGCTGTTAAATGATTTATGATTCCTGCCTTGGACTTGCATGCTTTGTTCTTTGCAGTTTTATCTCTTTCACCCCTGCATAATTCTCTAGAAGCTGTAAATGACTTTATATCTGTTTGAATCATATGTTTGGCATTAATTCTGCTGGTCTGCCTACGATAGTAAGTGCACGAACCACAGTCTGGCTCTTAACAGTCAGAGGAGACATTTTTGTTATCGTGCTAGAACCCAAATGCCATCTGTCAACCTTTGGTAGGCTACAGTGCTGAGACAAGACATGTTTTGAATTCTTTGAAAATCAAATACAATAGATGATCCAAATTATTTTTGTAAAGGAGACATTTGTTTGGAGTTGATTGCTAATGGTGCCAGACAACTAGATCCAATTGGATTAAACCACATGGTTTTGAAGAAGCAGATCTCATTGATATATGTCTATTTAATAACTACACTATTCATTGAAAATGTTATCAATTACTTTACTAATTACTTAGTCTACATTCTTGACATTACATTGCTCCGGTGCCACAGGAAATTCTGCCGGATGTGTGTATTATCCATTCCCTTCCGCTTTCTTTATTTTGAAATTTGAAATTTGGTGGATTAATGAGGACTATTTTTCCTCAGATGTCTACCGGGTTAATTAAAACAGCAACAGTAAAATATGTCCAAAAAAAGTTATAAAAAAAGACACAGTACGATATGTCAAAAAAAGTGATAAAAAAGTCATAGTATAGTATGTTGATAAAAGTCATAAAAAAGTCATAGTATAGTATGTTGAAAACATGATAAAACAGTCGAAGTATAGTATGTCAAAAAAGTCGTAATATAGTGTGTCAAAAAAGTAATATAAAGGTCATGTTGAAAAAAGTTATAAAAAGTTTATGTTGAAAAACATGATGAAAAAGTCATAGTATAATATATCAAAAAAGTCATAGTATAGTATGTCAATAAAAGTGATAGTATAGAATGTTGAAAAAAGTATAGTATGTTAAAAAAAGTGATTAAGAAAGTCATAGTATAGTTTGTTGAAAAAAAGTGATAAAAAAAGTGATAGCATGATATGTCAAAAAACATGATGAAACAGTTATAGTATAGTACGTTGATAAAATCCATGATATAGGCTGTCAGAAAGAGTGACAAAAAAGTCATAGTATAAGTAAAAAACATGATAAAAAAGTAATAATATAGTATGTCAAAAAATGTCATAGAATAGTATGTCAATAAAAGTGATATTATAGAATGTTGATAAGAGTAATAAAACAGTCAAAGTATAGTTTGTCGAAAAAATTGATAAGAAAGTCATAGCATACTATGTCAAAAAAAGTGATAGTACAGTATGTCGAAAAAAGTAAAAAAAAAAGTCATGGTATAGTATGTTGACAAAGTTATGAAAAAGTCATAGTATAATATGTCTAAAAACATGATAAAACAGTCATAGAATAGTATGTCAATAAAAGTGATAGTATAGAATGGTGATAAAAGTATAGTACGTTAAAAAACGTGATGAAAAGTTGTAGTATAGTATGTCTAAAAAAAGTGATTAAGAAAGTCATAGTATAGTTTGTCAAAAAAAGTAATAAAAAAGTCATAATATGATATGTCGAAAAACATGATAAAAAAGTTATGGTATACTATGTCGAAAAAAGTCATGATATACTGTAGGTTGTCTGAAAAAGTGATAAAAAAGTCATAATATAGTATGTCAAAAAAAGTCATAGTATAGTTTGTCAATAAAAATGATAGTATAGAGTGTTGATAAGAGTGATAAAAAAGTCATAGTATAGTATGTCAAAAAACGTAATATACAAGGCATAGTATAGTTTGTCGAAAAAAAGTGGTAAAAATGTCAAAGTATAGTATGTTGATAAAAGCTATAAAAAGTGATAGTATAAGTCAAAAACATGATAAAAAAGCCTTAGTATAGTATGTCAAAAATGTCATAGTATAGTATGTCAATACAAGTGATAGTATAGAATGTTGAAAAAAGTGATAAAAAAAGTCACAGTATAGTATGTCAAAAAAGTGATTCAAAAGTCATAGTATAATATGTCTGAAAATGTTATAAAAACGTCATAGTATACTATGTCTAAAAACATGATAAAACAGTCATAGCTTAGTATGTCAAAAAAGTAATAGTATAGTATGTCGAAAAACGTGATAGACAAGTCATAGTATAATAAGTCAAAAAAAGTAATATGTTGTTAGTGTAGTATGTCGAGCAAAAGTGATAGTATAGTATGTTGAAAAAAGAGATAAAAAGTCATACTATAAGTCAAAAACATGATAAAAAAGTCATAGCATAGTATGTCAAAAAAGTGATAATATAGTATGTCAATAAAAGTGATAGTATAGAATGTTGAGAGTGATAAAAAGTCATTGTATAGTATGTCTGAAAAAGTTGTAAAAAAGTCATAGTATAATATGTTTAAAAACATGATAAAACAGTCATAGCATAGTATGTCAAAAAAGTAATAGTATAGTATGTTGGTAAAAGTGACAAAAAAGTCATAGTATAGTGTGTCAAAAAACATGATATAAAAGTCATAGTATAGTAAGTCGAAAAATGTCTTAGTGTAGTATGTCGAGCAAAAGTGATTGTATTTGTATTAGTGAAAGTATTTTAAAAAAGTGATAGTGATAGAAAAGTCATAGGATAGTATGTTGAAAAAGTGATTAAAAGTCATAGTATAGTTTGATAAAAAAAGTGATAAAAAGGTCATAGTATAGTATGACAAAAAAAGTTATAAAAAGTCATAGTATGATATGTTGAAAAACATGATAAAACAGTCATGGTATAGTATATCGAAAAAAGTAATAATATAGGTTGTCAAAAAAAACAGACAAAAAGTTAAAAAAAACATGATAAAACAGTCATAGTGAAGTTTGTCAAAAAATGTAATAATATAGTATTTCAATAAAACTAACAAAAAAGTCACAGTATAGGATGTCAAAAAACGTAATATAAATGTCATAGTATAGCATGTCAAAAAAGTGATAAAAAAAGTTCTAGTAAAATATGTGGAAAAAAGTTATAAAAAAAGTCTTAGTAAAGTATGTCTAAAACAGTAATAGTATAGTATTTCGATGAAAGGGACTAAAAAGTAATAGTATAGTATGTCGGAAAACATGATATAAAAGTCATAGTATAGTAAGTTGAAAAAAGACTTAGTGTAGTACGTCGAACAAAAGTGATACTATAGTATGTCAAAAAAAGTGAAAAAAGTCATAGTATTGTATGTTGATTAAAATGACAAAAAAGTGAAAGAAAAGTCATAGTATAGATTGCCAAAAAAGTGATAAAAAAGTCATAGTATAGTATGTCAAAAAAAGTTATAAAAAGTCATAGTATGATATGTCGAAAAAATTATAAAACAGTCATAGTATAGTATGTCGAAAAAAGTGATAATATAGGTCATCAAAAAACAGACAAAAAGAAAACAGAAAAACATGAAAAAAGAAAAACATGATAAAATAGTCATAGCATAGTATGTCTGAAAAGGTTATAAAAACGTCATAGTTTAATATGTCTAAAAACATGATAAAACAGTCATAGCATAGTATGTCAAAAAAGTAATAGTATTGTATGTTAGTAAAAGTGACAAAAAAGCCATAGTATAGTATGTTGAAAAACATAATATAAAAGTCATAATATAGTAAGTTGAAAAAGTGATAAAAAGTTATAGTATGATATGTCGAAAAACATGATAAAACAGTCATAGTATAATATATCAAAAAAAGTTATCATATAGCTTGTAAAAAATAGTACAATCATAGTATAATATGTATAGTATGTTGAAAAAAGTCATAAAAAGTCATAGTACATTTTGTTGACAAAAAGTCATAGTATAGTATGTGGAAAAAAGACACCAACAAACCTAATGATGCATGTCGAAGTAAGTCCAACACAGTCATATTACAGTATTTAAAAAGTAATATTAAAGCCACGCATAACACACCGATTATAAACGCAGACAAGGCCTGAAAGAAGCACTAAACTTAAACAGTGAAAACACAAAAACTGTAAAAGATATAATAAAGCTGAATCATTTTCTAATAGCTGAAGGTTTTTGAGATTTGCTTAAAGTTTGAATGATGTGTGAGGAAGGAGTAGCATTTCCAAGTGGAAGAAGCCTGGGGAGGATTTGTTGATTGAGCTTTCAATATAGAAAGAAAAAAAGCTTAATATTCAAAAAATTATAAATGGTAGAAAAACGTTGAATACAAGCACAAATGTCCTTATAGTATAGCTAAACACTTTGATATCTGAATGATTTGTGTAGTAGTAGTAGGCAACCCAAAGTAGAATTGGAACAATGCTGCAAATGCAGCTGAATCAACAATCACACAATGAGAGATACCATAGTATAAGACAATTGCAAACCAAATAGCCTTTGAGTTTGAGGAACTTATATTGCATCAATGATGTGTTGAGCATATACTGTGAATCTTCCACTTTATACAGTACTCACTGCAACAACTAAAAACTTCAAACTTCAGACAATCTCTCATTACATTATCCATTCAATACCCACATTACATAAGCATAACCATCTTGCATTCATTGAAAAATCATGTTTTTTCACTTTCTGAAATATTCTTAGGAATATTTATTGGTCAGCATGAAGACTCAAGCACATACAAAACTTTAAATTTAAATTCTTGTAATGCAACATCACTGAATGAGCAGATCTGCAGTGGGAGCTTATGGATGCTGCTTGCAGGTTTCTGTGCAAATTTATAAAAAAGAAATAGCAGTGTTTCATTTAGTCCTTTTTTTAGAGGACTCAAAGTGTCACAGGAGGAATGAGTGCAAACATGAGTCTGATACATGTGCTCACTGTTCTTGATTATGATGGATCTGTTTTCCTAAAAAGCTCCCAGTCAGCAACCTGATAGAAAATGTATTTGAGACTGAAATAATGTTTTTTTTTGCCTTGTCAGATGTTCTGCACTCACTTAGATTATATCTATTTGCACCAGCATCCTGTGTTTCCTGTATGTCTAGCTGGTGTACTTGTGTGTGTGTGCGTGCGTGTGTGCGTGCATGCGTGTGTTAAATACTGTATTGCATATACAGATTAATGGCTCTAGGTGCAAATCTTTTATACACAAACATTATAAACAAACATGCTGATATCTCAGACTTGTACATGTGTCTTTATGTGTGTGTATGCATATGTGTGTTTAGATATGGTGGGGGGTTGGGGTTGTTAACGTTTCTCATTGGCTGAAATATTTTCTCTGGCAGCAAACGTGATCCTGCCTGCAGAGGCACTGCAGTGTGTGCTGCAGCAAGACAGCAACGAGAGAGAAAGAGAAAGTGTGTGTGTGTGTGTGTGTGGGGGGGGGGGGAGAGAGAGAGAGAGAGAGAGAGAGAGAGAGTGAGCGAGAGTAGGGGTTGGGCAGGCAAAACAAACCACATGCATAAGGAGGGAGCCAGAGGCGTGTGTGTGTGAGTGTGCATGTATGTGTGAAAACACTGCGCATGTGTGACTGTGAGGCGCACTGACTGGAGCAGACAGAGAAGGAGAAAAGAGGAGTAATGAACGGCAGCTGAGACAAGAGGAGAGATAACAGCAGAGAAGAGGAAACGAAGGCGACAAGAGGTTTACCTGAAGAACAGACGAAAGAGACGAGCAGAACGACAGGAAGGAAGAGAAGAGGGACATATACGCAGAGAAACACAAAGCTCACTGCACAGAATAAGCTGAATAATTTGAGAGGCTTAGGAAGCGAGATGGAGAAAGAGAGACCAGAGGGAGACGCTCTGCCCCAGGATGGAAGAGAAGGAGCAGGGGTGGGTGAGTAAAGGACAAAGGTACCACTGAGGAGAGCAATAGAGGAACAAGGGATGTGGAGCTCGACAAAAGCAGCCCTGGACATGACGCATCCACCTTGTAACAGCCTCCTCCATCTTACATCTCCTCCATGTTTTCCTCCCTTCACTGCTGCTCATTGTTCATCCTGCTAGAATTAAATGGACAAGAGAGAGCATTCTCCCTCTGGTGAGACATCCCCCTAAACAAAGAGACTGAGCGGCTTATCTTCACAGAACAGCATCAACGACATTGACAGCAACAACTGGAACAGGAGCGAGGAGGAAAGAAAGGACTGGAACAAGACAAGTGCGTAGGCAGACAGGTGAGGATGAGAAACGGCTTTGTATCTGTTTCACAGTAAAGAGAGGTTTTTCTGTGTTGTATGATCTGGATGTTTCAGATCTGTGAGGTGTGGCTCCTATGTGGGTTTCATACTAATGTTCTTTTCTTTCTAGCCTTCTTTGTGCAAGACAGAGGTGGTCTTTGCCTTTTGTTACATTAAGCTTGGATTTACATGGTTGTTGCATCATTTGCTGTTGCAGACACACACATGCAAAATATGCCCACAGACACACATCTGCACGCCTACTTATCTGCATTGTCCACAAACAGGTTGGAATCTGTGAATAGGCCGTGATGATGTGTGTTTGGGTCCATATGGTATCTTTAGGGTGTCATGTCTCCAGTGGTTATGACACATGACAGACTTCTGCACAGACAGACAGTGGGGGCTGGAGGAAGTGGAGGAAGGGGGGGGGGGGATTTGGACAGGGCAGGAACGGCCTGTTCTGTAGCAGTCAGCAGCACTAAGGCATCTCCATGTTAGCCATACATTGGCGCTGCAGTGAGAGTGCTGGGTACACCATGCTGCGATTGCATAACTGCTGCTCCTGAACACACCCCTCCCACATGCTAAAGCCGCTCCATCTCACACAGTCCAAATATTTTGTCCACCTTGCCTCGATCTCACCGTCCCTCTCAGTTCACACACAGTTATCAATAATGCTGTCCACCTTAACCCTGTGCAGGACAGCGTCCTTTAAAAGAAAAATCAATCCTCTAATCAATCAAGCCACTGTTGTTATTGAAGAGCTGAACATTTGCTGAACCTTTCCGCTCATGAATCTTCTATGAGGTCTGTGTCAGGCAGAACGATAATGGTTATGGCTTTTTTACTTTTCTGCCTGTGTGCAGCTCTGCTATGTTGCTATGAGAGATACATAGACGAGAACAAAGAGCACTTGCTGTAATGAATTGCGAAGCAAAATGGCCGATGTCTGCCATGAATGACAGCAAGCTGAATTATTAAAAACAACACCTCACCATATACTCACTAAGCACTTTCCGCCCATGCAACAAAAAAAACAAAAACCAGACTGTAGCCTTTGGAATAATTGCATGTAATCACAGCTTCATGGATTGGATTGACCATAAGAAATTAAGCCAAACATTATGTCTTGATCTAAATCCTGGGGAAATATATGTACAGATATACTGAATTCTTGGCATTTTAATTATGTTTGGCATCAACTTATTGTATGTTATACTGTATGTGAAGGAACTGATTGTAAGCCAAAGCCCACCAAGAAAAAGCATGTCATTAAATAAGAATATATATTAGGCTGTAACAAACAAATTAAAACACAAGACACATTAAAATAAGCAAGACCTGTCATCTGCATTAATACAGTACCACATACACTTTTTCAATTGTAAAATATGTCATAGATGCAAATCCTCCTGTGTTTGAGTCATTCTCCATATTTTACTGAATCCCTGCAAGCACCATGTTTTCCAAGAGAAGCTGCTGCCACCAAACATAGTGTAAATCTGGGGATTTGTCCTCAGATCATGCTAAGGTCATAACATGTTATGTAATCAAAATACAAACATAATATCCCACGCAGGTCCAAGAAGAGATGTGCAGCGATGCTTTTAACCAGCCAAGGCATGAATGTGGATACGCATCTCAACATGGCTGGCATACTTGACATACTGCTGGTATGTGGTGTAAGGGCACAAAGACCGGCGGATCACCCGTTCTGTCCAGGCCAACAGGTTGCTCACATGGATAAATAGAGACAGACAGATTTTCATTGAGAGAAAAGAGAAAGAGACAGGCATGGAGACAGATAATGGGCAGGGTCTGTATGACTCATTCAGAACATGGTGCCCTTCTCGTGCTCTCCGATCTGCACAAGTGGAATTTATCCAGTTTGATCATGAGGACCTGATGTGTGTGTGTGTGTGTGTGTGTGTGTGTGTGTGTGTGTGTGTGTGTGTGTGTGTGTGTGTGTGTGCGTGCGTGTGTGTGTGTGCTTGTGCGCTTGTTAAGAAGACGTTTGTTAAGAAGACGAAGCAACACATTGGGATTGTTAAAGGATAGGATTCTTGTTATGTGGAGCTATGTGATTTTCTTTCTCTTCAGGTGTGTGTCACTGATAGTAGACACATACAGTAAATAGTAGACAAAATATACCTTTTAGACGGTTTGTTATCTGTTTGTTTGTGTCCACTAGAATGTAAAGGGTGGTGCCTTGTATGTGATGGGGAGTTGTCCTAGGGTGAGAATGTTCTAGGATATGTGTGTGTGTGTGTGTGTGTGTGTGTGTGTGTGTGTGTGTGTGTGTGTGTGTGTGTGTGTGTGTGTGTGTGTGTTTACTGCTGTGAGGAATTTGCTGCTGAGACACTCCTCGGACATCTCTGTGGTCAGCTCTCCTCTTTCTCTTGCTTGTAATGACGAGGTCAAATGCCTGCCATGATTTCATTAGTGTAATAATTCCTCTACAGGAAAGGGATTTGGAGTAAAGTATACACACACACACACACACACACAGACACTCAATGTCAAGACTGTGGAGAGTTGCAGCACTGCGTTAATATGGTGAGTGGGTCGGAGATGAGCTCCTTACATAACTGGAGAGGGCTCCGCCGATAAAGGAAAAGGCTGCGCTAAAGCTGGCCCATCAGCCAGCAGCCTGCATCAGTTATCAGCCCTTTTCATAGCACTGTCACTATATTAGTGGGTAATTTTGGCTGCTTTCTCTCCCCCAGGCTCAAGAATCCGTGTGCTGCCTGATTGCTTTGTCAACTTGACCCCTGCCCAGTACCATGCAGACATACTCTCACAATCCATTTATATCCACAAAGTGTGTCTAGGCATATAAATATATTTCAGAAGTGGAGCTGATTGTTTGATTTTCAAACTCAATAGCCCAATTGATACCAGATTTGTGAGGCCAATACCACTATGAGCTGATTTTATGTATTTTTTTTCTTTTTCTTTTTCATAGATCCCTTATATAAGTTTATACTTTGCAGCTGATGTAAGAGTAATCTTTGTAAACATGTATCTGCATATGAATGCAGAATCTGTAGGCAGTGGGAGGTTTTGGTATCAGAAGCTTTCTGGCTTTTTGTTTGTAGTCCGTTCGTTGTCCAATTAGTATTGACTCATCAGACAATAGCAGATTGGTTCTGAGATTGCAAAGTAAGGGTATTGTTTCGAAATTACCTAAAACAATATCTACAGCATGTCTGTAATGTGATTTCTTGTTATTTATTATCCCACATATACACAAAGAGATATATCTGCAACAAGCTAACATCAGTATATATATGTTTTATATATATCATTCCAGTAGATTTATCAGTCTAGCTCTAATTCAAACTATTATATTTGGTAGTTAAAATTCAATTCAGGCTTAAATTCACACTGCTGGGAGCTGGGAGAGAGAGAGAGAGAGAGAGCTATCATATAGTATAATGTAGGGTTTCATCTAAAATAGTTTGATGCTGATGTTATTTCCAAGGTTAGGTAGTAATACCAAAATGTATTTTTTAAATGCTTTTTTTGTTCCTAATCTTACAGGTTGAGTTCAAATTAAATTTCTTAAGACATTTTATTTCTTAAGACATTTATGATTAATGTTTCTCAGAGTCTTTTTGCATAAATATCTTCTAAAAGCAAAGAGCATCCCGCTGAAATATAACACAATCTTTATCAAACGCAGAGGAATGAATGTACACTGCGTGTGCAAGAAGATGAGTAAAAAACAGAGGCTATATTGGGAAAAGTGTTGAAGCACTGCAGTGCTGGAGGAACACATTTGGTGAGATTGTGAGTGATCTGGCTAACAGCTCTTTGTGTACGAGTGTGGGGTGTAGAAATATACTGTATTCACTGATTCATTGAGAAAGAATAAAGGGGAGAATAAAATGTCTGCCTGCTTGCACAATATGGCTTGCAGCATCACATGGACAAAACGGGCTGAAGCACTTCTGCCTGTTAGGTACATCGCTCTCATTCAGTGTGAATCTTCAGCATGGGTTGGGGGCAGGAAACCACTGAGAAGTGCATAGATAAACAAACCATAAATAGAAACCAAGACCAGCACTGTGCTCCCTCCCCTCTCTCATTCTTTCTTTCTTTTCTCTCTCTCTCTCTTTCTTCTTTGCCATCTAGGTCACCTCCTCTGCACATTCTTTTTTATCTCTAATGAATCATCACTGTTGACAGCCGTGAAGAGAATGAAAGATGTGTCATCCTCCCTCCTCTGCTGTTTGGCAGCTATTTCTCTGGTCAAGCTAAACGCTTCATCCGTACACTTGTTATTTTCCTAAACCCACATACAGTTTGATGACACAAACCCTCTATGCAGAGTGTAACCTGTTCCCACGCATGTTAGAGTCTAACTAACGTAACTCACAAGATGTGACAGTGCTGACAGGAAGCATGACGAGAGCAGGAAGCAACGTGTCAAAATCACCTGCTCTGACCAAACAATGTGGCAGGCTTTGGCTTTTAATTACGTGTCAATTGCATTTACTGTTATTGTGCAGCACTGTTTACCTTCTGTTATTGATATTAACACATTTTTTCTAACATTGACTATTTTGAGTGTTAGCTTTTCGCACCACTCATAGATTGGCTCATGAAATCTCGGGGGTGCACTTGTACTCATGAGCTTAGTATTTCTACAATCCTGCTTGAAGTGTGCAGTCCAATACAACAGCCCAATCAAATATCAACATAATCGTCCAACTTTATAGCACTCCAATTGTGTTGTGTGTAGTCAAAAGGAAAGGCGTACCCCAGAGCATGTGGCAACACGATAATGTCGTCTCTCTTTTCAGAAACATACCTGGGTTAATATTTATTATATTTCTTTAAAGTTATCTAAATCTTACAAACAATGTGTTTTTATAAATCGCTTTACTGTTTTCACAGGTAGATGGACCAAAGGAATCCTGAGGACACGTTATGAGTCTGAGTCACTGAAAAGAGAAGACAAGCACACAGAGGCATCCCTTCAGACTGTTATTACTTCTTCTGCTCAGTTGGGAGTATTGTCTGAAAGTACAAACTCCCACCTCTGAGGAATTCAGGAGCCTTGGAGCTTGAAGGAGTCATTCCAACAGCTTTCTGGAACATTATGGACACCTCCTAAAAAAAAAGACCTCCTCCCTGTTTCTTATCAACAAGCCACTGAGAGAGGCTCACAGGGTCACCAGACCACACTGGTCTAAGAGCACAGAGAAAGACTGGAGGTTATTTTTTCTTTCTCACACACCAAGTTGGTGTGTAACGGCACCGGAGCCAAACACAGAAAACTAAGCGGGCGTTTAAGCTTGAACCATGTGTAAAAGCTAGTTTGAAACGCCAAGAGTTTCCTTAGCAGGCCACAGGATAAAGTTTAAGACAATACCTTTTGGCCCTTTCTGAACTGCCTGAACTCAATCCCCCGCGATGTGAAAGCAGAAATCCACCAACTTGTATTGTATGTATATTTGTGTGCATATGAGATTATTTATTAGTGTCATCAGTGAGAGAGAACATGTCTTTGTGCTCAAGTACTAACTGTCCTTGTGTGTGATAAAAAGACCTACGTTTCTGCAAATAGCCATCAGAGACAGCACAGGAACATCAGCATAGGGAGTAAAAACAACAAAAACTACCTTTAAGTAGTCAACACTGGTCAGATACTGTAAGCTGGACTGTTCAATCAATTGTTCAATCAACTGTCCATATCAACAGTGACAGAATAAGAGCTGCAGATTGTGGTGCTCTGGCTGAGCTCTTCTATCTGTCTTCTCCTCATAAAGACTCAGGCTGACTCTAGCGCCCACCAGGCGGGGGAATCTGAGGGAAACATGGAGGCAACCATCCGTCCCCCATGTCCCCTCGAATGGCTGACTTCAAAAAAGAGCCTAATCTTTTTTCCCTTGCCCAGAACCAGGCAGAGGTGTTCAGCGCTGATTAGAGCCACAGCCCCTTTTTTCACCTCAAAAACGTGCGGATGTCCTGCCTCAGGCGTCAGCCCGTCACCATCCCCATGGACACCGTTAAGATCATCCAGTCAGAGAAGTTCCCCAGAGAGTGTCCTGTGCCCGCCACCCAGCCGCTATGCCCCACCCCCAGAGTGGCGTGGGACGGCGGAGGTGAAGGTGAAATCATCGTCAACCAGGCCTGCAGCGACCTGGCCCTGGAAATTACAGGGTCTCCCGGCCAATGGTGTCCCCCAGTAGCCCCGTGATGCGCAGGAGCAAAGCTTCCTGGCGCAGCGCAAAACCAGTGCCAACGAAATCTGCTACCACCAGTTCCACTACAAGATGGAAGACGTCATAGTCAACCAATACGTGCTGCGTCCCTCATCCACCTCCTCCCTCCACTTCCTCCTCCTCTTCCTCCTCGGACCCGTTATGCCCTGCGAGCCCCTGGACTGCCCCACCTGCGGTCACACCTACAACTTTGCCGGCAAACGTCCACGTATCCTTTCCTGCCTGCACTCGGTGTGTGAGGTGCCTGCAGATCCTCTACGAGTCCTGTCCCAAGTATAAGTTCATCTCCTGCCCCACGTGCAGGCGCGAGACAGTGCTGTTCACAGACTATGGCCTGGCTGCCCTGGCCATCAACACCAGCATCCTGAGCCGCCTGCCCTCTGACCCCACTGGGCCCGTGCAGTGGGGTGGGGACGCCGACCGCAGCTGCTACCAGACTGTGCGGCAATACTGCCAGTCAGCCTGCACCTGCCAGATCGCCAACCCCTTGTCCTCCTGTGGCATCATGTAGACAAGGGGGACACTGCAGGCATGACTCAACGCTGGCACCCCCCTCCACCACTCTTTTCATCTATAAGCTCTACCCTTTCTGCCAATCCCCTCTCACAAACACATTCAGTAAATAAATTCCTCCACAGATGTTATCTCTATATATTTAATAGCACAGATGGATGCTATGTGGGACTAATGGATGCGTATGGTTCAACAAATAGTAAATAAATGTATTTTTATGTATGGACTGGAATCCTATTCACCTCTCTCGTTTGGTTGGATGTGTTTGTCATTGACATCTCTTTACGTGGGAATGCCAGGGGAGGTTTATCCCCCCCCCAACCTAGGTGAATAAAGATTAAATAAATGATAAAAGTAACTGTGTGGACTGCACTTGTTATCTGTCAAGCTACAGAAAGGATTAGGCTGCAGACGTATGGCTTTCTTATTTTTATTTAGACTAGTGCACTATGGAGCTGGATCCATTATGTTTTGCTTTAAATAAGGGGATAGGTAAAGGATTGTGGTATTTTCTTATGGGTTTTTGCACAATTTAAATGGTTTTGTAAATATGCTTGAAATGTACCAAAAACCACAAAGACAATCCCTTAATTTACCCTATTTTTTGCTATTAAGCTAAAGATAGCTTTGATGCTTCAAAATGAAGGCTATTTTCAGGTAAAAGTCAGCAATGTATTTCATGATATTTGGTATTTTATCCCTTACAAAAACCGCTTTTCATTTAATATGACCCATAGATTTGTGCATTCATATACTCCAAACTGACACAATTAGATGATTGATTGATAAGTCAATCAACAGAAAATGTATAATCAGGAACTTTGATAAGTAATTAAATGTTTAAGTCACTTATGTGGTAAAGATTCACAGCAAACACTTGAGCTTGTTATTGTAATTGGGTTTTGAACTGTTGGTCAGACAAAACAAGCTAGGCAGGCTTTTCAGGCAGTATTTTTCCGGCAGTATTGGATATTTTATGGACTACATACTGTAATTACTAAGATGTTATTATAAATCCTATGTGGTGCAGTAATAACAGCTTTTTTCTTCATAGACATACAGCATTTGATGGATATGAAACATATGTCTTATGTTGCAGATGTACACCAAAACAAAATGAATACAAATTTCAGAGAGTTATATTAGCAATTTATTACATGCATAGTGTAATAAACTGTACAGTGCACAGTGCATACCAGTATTCTTTACTAATTTGCAGCTTATCACAAATACACGTTTGATATTGTAAAAATCAAGCTTTTGTAGTACTATAACATTACATGACAGTGACATTCCATCACAGTTTCACAGAAAATGATATTATTTATAAGCGTAAAAATAAAGGCAAGTATACAGCAGACAATAAATAAACATGGCAGATTGCTAAATCACATTGGCTTAACAGGAAGTTAATTTGAAAGCAGCAACAGTGCTAAGACCTTTAAAGGAAAAAGCTTCCTCCGTTTCAGAACTGAAACTAAAATGTCCAAACATCATGACACAGGCGGAGTTTTCTCTCTACCTCCTGAGCAGCTGGTTCAGCCGTCGTCGGGCCGAGTTTTTTTCAGATGAATGCATCTGTTGGACTGACAGAATAATTAATTGAACAGAACTGAAGCACGCCATTGTGGAAAGTTGGGAGCATGCATGTAAGCTAAGTTACATGAAAAATGGACAAAATGTTCAGGAGGTACTGAAGCACAGACTGAAAATCAACTCCCACCAAAAAGCCTCTACTGTGAATTAGTGTGGACCACTGCGTCAGTGTGGCCGGCTGCTGTTAGAGCACCACACACATTTCCTAAGAGCATTATGCATCGTAAGAGATTAATAACACTGCCTCTTACAGGTTACAGTTACACATGCAAACTCTTACCCCTTTTGTATCGTCCACTGCAGGCTCTTTTTTTTCAAAGACCCAAATTTTAACTTCCAGTTCCTTCCAGTTTTACTCGTCTCCTTTTTTCATTCTCCTGAAAAAACACAATAAAATATTTGTAGGCCAAAATAATAGAACATTATAAGGAACAATAAGATATTTTTATAAAACTCAGTATAACAATGCAAAATACATAATTAATTAATTTTATTCTTTAGCTGTGTTTATTAGTTACAGTACAAAATGTGTTTATGTGTGTGGTGTTTGATTGATTCTACCTGAATTTCATGGCCTTCTTCTACCTTCTCCAGCAGGTCATCTGTCAGATGCTGCCCTCTGCAGTCTGCATTCAACCTTCCTGCACCAAGCACGCGCACACACACACACAATATATTGAATATAAAACCACAAAAGCTGAAGATGGTAGATAGGAAAACATGTAGACTATAACTTACTAAATTGCAATGCTGTAATATTTGTGTCTGAAGCTGATCTCTGTCGAAAATGTCTGTAAGGATTACGCTGCTGGGGTTCACTGTGTTCTGCACTTTCTGTATCTTCAGGAATCTGACAAGAAGACAGGGCCTCCTCAGCAGCTTTAAAGTCACTCTGACAGGTGTTGAGAGCCTTAAAAAAGAGTCAAGCGATGGGGAAAAACAAATTATCATGGTTTAATTAATGTTACAGTAACACTCAGGCTGCAAGGAGACATCTTGTCATCGCCAGCAGCTTTGACAAGATCATGTTTATAAGCCCAGCGTGTTGTGGCAACCTTTTTAATTGCCTTGCAAAGATGAAGGTACATGAATGTCTTCACCTGACTCACCTCCATGTCTTGATGCTCCCACTGGGCATCATTCTCCATCTGTAACGCCGACTGTGCATCTGTTTTCTGGCAATTTCTTCTAATTTTTTGGCACACAAGCTCCAAGTAGCAGAAAAGCAGGACTCAGTCCATTCCTTCCTCCTCACCAAGGTCCTGCACAGATCAAAAGATTTATCTTGAAGGGTACAAGAGTGTGAAAGTTTTTTTCTTCACTTCTTGTTCTTAAACACTCTTTCTATGGATAGAAATGTTGGTCAGTTGATCCACAAACTGAACATCTACCAGATGGATTGCCATGATGTTTTTTGTACACACATTCATGTTGCCAAACGATGAATCTTTCCTGACTTTTACTCTAGTGCCACCAGCAGGTTGACATGTGTGGTTTTTAGAGACATTTTTATCTAGTGGATGGATTACCATGATATTTTTTACACAAACATTCATCTCTCCCTCGGGATGAATTGCAATAATTTGGGTGATTTTGTTTAGTGTTGATTAGCAAATGATGAAATGGTAAAAGAATACATCACAGTCCAAGTTGTCTTTAAATTGAATGTTTTGTTAGACCAACAATCCAGACCTGAAAGATATTCAATTTATAAAATATAATCAATTTAGTTTGTTGATAGACTAACTTCAGCACTAACTAGAGTTGAATAGAAAATAATAGAACATAATTAAGTAGATATGGATAAGTAATGTATCAAAACCATTTGATGATATAATTTAAAAATGTAATTACACTGAAAACAGATATTTTATGAGAGTTTGATATTCATAACAGGATATAAACCTAAGCCATGTAATTTCGGCCTGTAAAAAAAACCTCCAGATTTGTCTGACTGACTGATTGCTTCTCATTTATTACTAATACATTTTTGCATACAGTACAGTATGTACTACAAAATAATGATAGTGTAATTTCATTTAATTACAAAACGTATACTTGACATTATATAACTCTTGGTGTTGCATTCATCAAAGCCTGTAAACTCTGGCCTCATAAGGAAACAGAGTGTATACACACCCACACACACACACACACACACACACACACACACACACACACACACACACACACACACACACAGACTAAAAAAACAAGAAGGATTTAATTAGATGCAAACTGTACAGTTAATCCTGTTGTTTCAACACCTCTGTGTGCTGTCAGCATGAACTCATTTTCACACTGAGCACACTAACTCATTATCATTGTTAGTCAAAATCCAACCCTTTTCCCATCATCTGGTCAACGACATTTAGCAAAAAAATGAAATAAATAAACAAACTGCTCAGCTTCCCCACATATCTCCATCCATTCCTCTCATGCCTGTGGGCTTAAAGTCACCTGGGCAGACTGGTTTACAATCCCTCGAACCGCAGACAGACTCGTGACAGGTTGCAAGCTTGAAAGAGATCCTGTGTGAGTTAAGACATGCCAGTCCTACTTTTAATTTGAGAGCAACTTGGTGAATGTGTGTTGCAACCCTTTAACACGGTAAAACACACACCTTTTTACACTTCTGGGGCTTTCTTTCCGGATTTAGTTTTTACAGTACTTTGCTGTGCAAGACCATGCATGTTACAGTGAACTGATGTAATCCAGAAACTATCTCCCGCCCCCCTCAAACAAAGGTCTACCAGAAATCAGCCACACTATAAAAGTGTTTTTTTATCTCTTCCCTACATTTCTCTGACAGTGTTACTTTGCAAATTAAGATTTTTTGCAAACAAAACATATAGAGAGCCTATACAAGAGGATGATGATTTGTTATCAATTGAACTACTGAACTGTATTAACAATGAATGCAATAGTTTGATAGACAATTAATGGAAACTATTTGGATCGTTAAGTCATTTTTTATGTAAAATGATTTCATAGTTCCAGCTTAACAAATGCAAAAGATTTTCATTTTACTTTTAATCATTTTAATGTATTTTTAATCATTTAGAAGTTGGGACTTAGATTTAAGGTGTCACTTTGGTGTCTGAGCAATTGTGACTGAATTTTTACTATTTTTTACAAAAACCAAACAATCAGTCGATTAATGGAATAAATAATGAGCAGAATAATTGATAATGAAAACAATCATTAGTGGCAGTCTAATACAAAATAGTTCAAAATTAGTTCCACCTCAAACAACTACAACCGTAATATCCTGCTTCATCCATGTTTAATAATAATCCAATGTATATACCGGTAATAGTACAACAGCCACAGGGACATTTTTCTGCTTTGAGAACTTTTTACTTTGAATAATTTTAGTACATTTTCCTTAATTATACTTTACTTTAATATTTAATATTTACTTTAATATTTTTAATACAGGACTTTTACTTGTAACAGAGTTTGTTGACTGTGGTATTACAGCACTTTTACCTAAGGAACTAAAGACTTCTTCCAGCACTGCAGTTTGGTTTGGGACATAAACAGTATCTCACCTCTTCTTTTTCTGAGCAAGCTGCTCATCACAAGTCATAAACATCCGCCTCATTTCTGACATCTGCCTCCTGTGGACACTGATGGGTTAACTGTCCTCCTTAGGCTAAAACTCTGTGACCTTTGACCTCTTACTAAGTCCGATGTGTGCCTATTGGGTAAAAAGATGCTCGAGGTGGTTGCCTGAGCATTCCATCCACTGTAAGGGGCTTTCGGTTGTTCTTTAGACATTTCGCGTCCAGTCTTCTGTAGTGCTAGCTCCACTTTTAAGTGCAAGGCTGTGGAGTCCTTCTGAGCTCTGCTGGGACAGAGGTGCGGGGAGGAGGAAGACACTGGAGACTGTGACGTTAAGGCTCGAAAGTGAGTCCATCTACTTCTGTTTCTGGTGCAAATGTGTCCATTTCTGCATTATCTATAAAGACAGAGGAGAATGTAGCAGTAAAGGACGTAACAGAGCTGGCTGTCTCCACTCCAGAGTCCTCCGATTCTGCGGGCAGGTTTGTCCCCACGTCGGTGGAAGGTGTAGTAGGATCTTCATCATTATTTCCAAGCCATGCTGAGTCCAAACACTGGTCTTCTTTAGTCACCCAAGCCTCCATGAGGTTTCCAAAGCTGCTGTATAGATTCATTCCTTTGTCCCTCAAAGCTCTGCTTCTGAACTGCAACAGGAAGAAGAAACCAGTTTGCACAGCCTACATCTAGTCGTTAGCTGAGGTGATCTGTTGAAGTAGATTCAAACCATCTGATCCTTACTCTGTACCTTCACCACGCCTCTCCCCATCATTTGTCCTGTCACAGGCGCAGAGCGTATGTTCATACGAGCTCCTTCCTGTCTCTAAATCCTGGGAAAAGAGTGACTCATCTGCACTGTTATTTGAAATGTTTGATTTGTCCCCACACCTGTAAGAAACTAAGACATAAAAGTACAAGCCATGCCCTGACACAATAAATGTAACGTGCATTCACAGACAGTAGAATGAAATGAGATATAAACTTCAGTTAAATAGTGCTTTTCATAAACAGATGGTCTAAAGGGGAGTAAAAACAAAGGATGTAAAATGACAACACGTCTCAAGATTCCCATTAAAAGGATTTCCACAACTTTGGAACTCACTTCTATGATTTACAGGCCTTAACATAACCAATGTATTCATAAGTGTATAGAATATGAGTGTGAGAATATGAGATGGCAACATGATATGTTAAAATTACTCAATGGAAATGCAGCATTATGGTGTGTGACGTTTCAAACCATTTCCCCGTGATGTTTTTAAACATCCTTGAGATTCATCTGTCAGCGCGAGGAATGTGTAGAGTGGACACTCCTGTCTGCGGATATGATCTACATTCCCCAGCTGTACAGTGGCAGCATTTCATCAAACACACCGGATTGTTCACAACTTGGAAACACAAAAGAGTTATTTTGAGTCAGTGCCAGTCCTGATGAATGTTAACCATTGTACTTGTTTTTTTTTCCCTCATTTGTTCAAATCTAATAAATCCCTGCTCATACAGTAACCACCCACCCTCTATTATTCTACATGTGATACTTAAACAAGTAAAAATTATTTTTTAATACATTATGGTAGATAGGATGGGTTAGATGTTTTCAAGTCTTATACATTACATACATGCCAGGCCAAAACTACATTTGAGGACACATTGAGGTTATTTTCTGTATATATTTTTAATTATATCATTAAAATAAATAAACAATATATAGTTGATGTTTTAGGATGCTTTTATGCAAATACATAAATAGATCAATAAAGTGGTGAGTATTGTTACACGGAATTTAGGGTACTTAATAAATAGTAAAACATATACACATATGATATACATGTACTGTATATACATATTTATAATTTATTTACTAATTTTTTTTGTCAGTGACTTCAGTATTTATAAAATCCTATTTTGAATTCCCTATGTACATTGGTCACTGTGAACGTTCCTTCTCCACACTGTCGCTAGAGGGCGTCGTTAAACATTTCTCAAGAATTTCTATTTATGTAGTCTATTAAAAAAGTTAATAACAAGGCTTTGTTATTGCAACTTTATAACCATTTTTATTTTTTTATAATGACATCAGAAAATACAACATTAGAGTATAGTGATGTGTTTTAGTGTGTAGTGACTCTGTCACACATTACTAAAAGCTGAGAACCTGATAGTTCGAGGTGGTTCGAGTGGTAATGGTAGT